>CM053504.1:50120001-50486752 GCA_028627145.1 Eidolon dupreanum | reverse complement strand
CGATGGAATATTACTCAGCCATAAGAAGAGATGAAATACTGCTATTTGCAACAACATAAATGGACCTCGAGATAACCTTGCTAAGCGAAATAAGCCAGACAGAAAACATTGAAAATCACATGATATCACTTTATGTGGGATATAAATGTAAAAGCAACAAATGAACAGGACAAACAAACAGAGACTCATGGACATGGACAATAGACTAGTGGTTACCAGAGAGTAGAGAGGAGGGAAGAGGTAAAAGGGGGAAAATTATTTAAATCATTTCTTCAATTAAAAATAAATAAATAATAAATAAATAAATAAGAAAAAAAGAGGATTATGAGGACTTAGGAGTTTATGAAGTAATTTCAAAAGATATCCAGGAAGTTAGGTAATTCTCTCAAGAGCTAAGTAATTTTGCAAAATGTAACAAGATTAGAGAAAAAGGAAATGCAAACTGCGTGGAACATTGGTCAATGAGGTTGCCAAGAGTGTGGTCTGCTTAGCAAGGGTGTGGTGTGTTGGGGCAGGGAGGGTACAGTTATATTTGGGATGATAAACGGGTAATATCAAGCAACTAAGTAAGCAGGGGACAAGCCCCACCACCAATCTGTAAGAGGGTTGTGATAATGTAATGGTTTATCCCTTGCAAACCTTCCAATCTGTGACTGGGGAGGAAAATATCATTTCTGGAGCAGGAGAATCCACCAGGTAGACAATTGTAGAGTTGAGCTACAATGGATAATGCCCCTGAGTCGTTTTGCCCATGATGGGAGGTGACAGCTCTGTTGTGGTGGAAGATGGGGCAATGAATAGCTCTTACTGGCAAGTCCCTCAACTCCTAAGAAAGGAGAAAGGCGTCTGTGCTGAAGCAGCTAGTTCTGATCATTAGCAGAAATGAGTCTACCTTAAGGAGGTCTTTGGATATTATGTCTAAAAGAGGATACAAAACTGAGCATTGTCCTGCATGCAAAAATTACTCCCTGCATATCTTTTGGCTTCAGATGTAAGAAAGTGTCTGTTCTCCACAAATTAGAGAATAAGTTAGTTGCCTAGGCCCTCAGGAGAAGACCCTTAGGTACTTCGCTCACAAGGATAAAGAATGCAAAACTTTACCAATATGCTGGGAGATAAATGGAATGGTGGTAAAACCAGTTCCCTAGGTATCTGACAGCTTTGGAATAAGGAAGATGAGATTATGTCTATTTAAGAGACTTGGTTTTCTAGGTACCAGAAGGGTCAAGATCCAAGTTATTTGGACCCTGGCAAAGAAATTCCAGATCTGCTTTTACACCTACACCCTAATGCCTCACATTCTAGAAGAGGATATGGAGAGGTGAAACAACTGGTTATTTGAAGCTGTCCACTCTCAGGTGAGCAAGGAAAGATGTGGAATTGAATTAGGCCAGAAATAAAGTTAACCACAGAGAAGGCGGAAGGTAGAAGTGTCTCTGACACATCAAGCAGGAAACTTCTGATGAAAGTTGGCAAGCAAGGAGTGATACTGAAGACTGCAAATCCAAAATCCCCTGTGGTGTATGTGTTCAATCTGTAAGGAGAAGGTGAGTGATTGGGTGATTGGGAACTAAGAATGGCATACCCTGGTGTCTTTCCTTAAAGAAACCTCTATCCTGGGACAAAGAAAGGAAACTTGAGGAGTTTCCTAAGTAAGTGAGAAATGTGGCTTTTAGGGGAAAAAAATTAAGGAGAGTCCAATTCTATGGGACAGTCACTCTGAGACTTGAAGAAGTCACCCAGAACTAACAAAAGCCAGTGAAAACCCCAACCAAAAACAGCCTCCAGGCCATATCTCTAGAAAAAAAAGTTTATGAACTTGTAGTGAGAAAGAACTGGTAATGGGATGTCTCAGTAAAACAGAGCAGGGTTTGGGCTCAGTTGGTTCTAAAAACAGATAACTTGTTAGTCATTTTTGCAACTGCAGTCTAGTGTTGTTTGGTTAGAAACATTGTTCTATTGGCTTTTCTGCATCCTGTTGAAAACATTGTTTATCACAGTCTGACTGCTAGCAGAGTTGCTTTACACTTCCTTAGGCCGTAATTAGAGTTTAATTGAAGATCTTGGTTGGGGACAATAATTTGGCTGACTAGACAGCCATGGAAAAGCCTCAGTGGGTTTGTGACTCTAGTGGAGTACTCCAGGAAAAATTCAGCTAAAGCAGCGGAAAATGGGGAATATGGCTTGAGTGGAAGTAGGAGGCTGCTCAGCAGCTAGTGAAATATCTAAAGTGAAACTTAACTCACATAATCAGAAGTTATTTCCATGGAAACTCCATTCTGTGAGAAGACTGAGGCACATGGGGAGAGAAAAGCAAAGTTATATTGAATATAAGATACTGTGTACTTCCTCTTCCTGTTGCGGTTTGCTTTGAGCTAGAACACCTTGAGGAATTTGGCTTTGAGTTGCAAGCAGTTTTTCTCTTAGGCTAGCAAAGTAGGAGACAACATATTATTTAGTATAAACTTCTCTTTGTTCTGAAAAAGTAGCAGGTTTGGATAAATTTAGTTTCACAATGTAAAACAAAAACATTCTCTAAAATAGAAAGGGTTGAGATACTGTGAATCTAGAAATCTAAAATGTTCATGGGACCCTGTAAAGTGTGTGTGTGTGTGTGTGTGTGTGTGTGTGTGCGCGCGCGCGCTCACACACACACGTCACTTTGTGACTTTGCTCAACTTCTTTCTTCTTTTTTGAGAAGCCTGTTTTTAGGTTTAGGTCAGAGGAACAGTAGGAGGTACACACCCAACAGCTGTAGAAGCAGGAAATATCTACTCAAAAACTGAAGAACAAAAACATGCAAATTGAGAGTATTTGTGCATATTTTGTTCCAACTACCTTCCATGAAAAAATTCACATTGATATATGTACAATTGGGAATGGGGATGCTTGGCTCTCTCTGTGCAATATATCCAGCATGATTTAGGCAGTTCTATCTCTGCAGACTTATTATTTCCTTTGGAGAGTATTTCTTTCCTAGATCACATTCCACAAGTATTAGGAGCTAAGTCCCACAGTACAACAAGGGAGAGCAATTACAGGAATGATATTCACCTCAAGCTAGAGGAGGGTGTATGAAGAGGGACTGGCCTGGGCTTGACTAGGTTCAACTTGAATCAAACTATTTATAGGAGTAGTTAGAACTAAAAAATATAGACTTTGAAGAATGTGAAAAATGCAAACTGTCCTTGTTTTTCATAATTTAAATGATTATGTAAAAGTAAATGATCTACTTGCTATAATATCTGTGTATCTCATGGGGATGCTGCACTCTAAATTTTGTAACAGGCCAACTTCCCCTTCAGGGAAGAGCTTAGTTCTCCATTAAGTGAAACCTAGACAGTAAATGGAAACTTAATCCGTGAGGGAACTTGTGTTTCTCTCTGGGCTTTGGAGACTATCTTTGATATAAGGCAGACATGTTTGAGGGACCACTGATTACTAGTTGGCCCATTTGAAGGCAAGGGCTATAAGCTGCAAATGACTCAGCTGTATTTTTGTAAATCAGCCTATATATTCTTTTCTGCATTCATCACACTTTTTGTCCCCCTTGGTTGAGTGTTTCTTAAAATGTGGTATTTGAACTGCCTTCATTAGAATCATCTGGAAGTTGTTAAAAATTCCTAGTCCTGAACTCAACTAATTCAAAATATCTGGTCTTGGAACATCCCTCACAGGTTATTCTTATGCACACTCCAGTCTGAAGGCCCCAGCAGGATCTCAACTAAGCTGCCAGGAATTAAGGAGGGGGTCTGTGTTCATGAAAGTGACAACGTCTTAAAGATGGAGGTGGCAATGGCAACAACAGGAATCCCAAGTGGAATATTGGAGCTTCAAAATCTAGCTACTCTATAGAGCCTATGTATAAATTTTCCTTCTACTGCCAACTGTGGAGCCTTTAGACTGTTATTGCAGGAAATAGTGATTTCCTGTAAACTTTGACTCTCTACAGAGAAGCCTCAAAATACCTTATTTATTATTTGCCACCAACTGAGGCTTCCAAGCTGGGCTGCTGTTAAATCTTTAAGATGGCTATCTTTGAGCCAGGCAATATCTTTCTGCAACCATCTGAGTAGGATCCCCTTTGGGTGTTCAGCTCCATTTTCTTCAAATATTGCAATGACTCCTTACCAATGTCTTATTTGGAGCCTGAGTCAAAGGTTGGGAACTACTGACCTGCCTGCTATGTGGCATCACAGGACCTCCGATACACTTGGTAATCACGCAGGGTTGACAGGAGCACCCAAAACAGTGAATACTTCCTCCTTACCTTACATGCCTGCCATGCCCAACCCACTAAATACTTATATACTGTTGATTTCATCTTTTCTGCCACCTTTACTTCTTTGTGCATGCTTTATTCTGTTACTAATCTCCTATTAAAGCAAAACTGATATTTTGTTCTTCTTCCAGTATGATTAAGCAGGTCATATACTGTAGTTTGGAACAAAAATCTATTTTGTACTCATAGATAAACTGAAAATAGTAGGCTCATCCCAACTGATTCTGCTTCTAGAATAATAAACCCTGGGAAATTTCCTATAAACTTGGACCTTCAAACAGTGTTATTCCTGATTTTTGCTATGCTGATGTCTGAAGACATGAATGATTTTTGTAAATATGATAGCAGTGTAAGATTTTTTTTCACCATGAACAGACTAATGTAACTTGGTGCATGATAATTTTGCCTTTCTTTTCCTTTAAATACTTGTATTTTCAATATGGTGAGCCAGTCTTTCTGGCTTCTTCAGAAAGAAGTCTGACACCCTTGCACTGATGACACATCAAGTTTGTCCACCCTTTCCTAAATGCCACAGTCTCTTGAACATCTTGGGGGTGCTTTCAGCCCTTTTTATTGTGCCTTCCAGAACCCCTTCATTGTACTAAGATCACTTATATTTCTCCACCTCTTAATAAAAAAAGCATTATCATCTACCCAGTGGTCACCCAAAATCTGGGAGTCACCCTAGACTCCTACTTCTCCTCACTCTCTTTTTTTATCTCCTAAAAGTTTTTCATATCAGTCTATAATGCAACCATGACTTCATTCAATCATTCATTCAAGTGTGAGAGTTTTTTATGTTTCAACCTGTTGCTTTTTTGAAAACATTTTTATTGACATATAATTCACATACCATAAATTTCACCCATTTAATGTGTACAATATAATGGTTTTGTGTATATTCACAGAGTTGTGCAACCATCACCACGATCTAATTTTAGATATTTCTATCACCCGCCAAAGACAGCACCCATTAGCAGTGAATCACAATCTCTTCCCTGGATTTCTGTAACAACTTCCAACTCGTTATTAGTTTAAGCCCTTGTGATCCATTCTCCATGTTACAGTCAGCAAGAACTTTCTAAAGTGCAAATCTAAGTGTGCCCCATCCTAGGTTAAAAACCTTCAGTGGCTTCTTACTCCAATTGTTGTCCAGATAGAGTACAAAATCTCATTGGCCTATAGAGATCTTACCACTTTTCTTAATTCATGAATAAACAGTATTTTAGAATCATTTGGGGATGATGATGGACAGACTTCAGAAAACTGATGAACCCCATGAATGTGTAGGCAATAGTTG
Source organism: Eidolon dupreanum (assembly GCA_028627145.1). Classification (NCBI taxonomy): domain Eukaryota; kingdom Metazoa; phylum Chordata; class Mammalia; order Chiroptera; family Pteropodidae; genus Eidolon; species Eidolon dupreanum. The sequence continues at coordinate 50,481,170 of CM053504.1, read as the reverse complement.
AAATGTAGTTTCACAGGTCTCTACATGAAGAGGAGATGCTAAATTGCATTCAATTTTCCAAGGCTGACTATTTGGAAAAGCAATTTAATTATATATAGTTTTACCCATTTTATAGTTCTATTCATTTTATAGTTTTACATAGTTTATATTTTCATTTTATCTATGGATTGGGAAACACAATCATATTTTCAGAGTTTGAGGTTTCTAACGATCATTCTGGTCCAGGGACTGTGGAGTAGTGAGAGGCAGCCCAGGGCAGAAAAGTCCTAGCTGAGGGAATAAGGTCTAAATTGAGCTCAGTTGGTTAAACCAGTGGTCTAGGGAGATGGTTGGTAGAGAAGGAAAGAGCTGGGAAGGGTCGTGGAAAGCAGAGAGAGGTCACTGGAAGGAAGAGTGAAATGTCAATGCCACAGAAATCTGGTCTTTATTCCCTGGGTCATTTCCTCCTTGAGAGGATGGGAGGGTGTTGGCGCTTTCTCTTGTTCATCTTTGAAGCCCCAGCACCTGGCACACGACAGACATATGATTGGCAACAAAAGCAGAATGGATTAACGAATAAATGAATGAATACTTCCAATAAGTCATCACAGTTATTTATGTTTCTATGTCTGTTTTTTTTTTTTTTTTCATCTCTACTTCATTAATCTTGTACTCAGTCTTGTTGAATTGGTCTTAGTTGCATAGCTAGATAACGGTTAGGTTTGGTACTTGGAAGCACCTGTTCTTACTCCTAGCTCAGTTTTCTGTTCCTAACATCATGTTGCCTCTTTAATGTTGCATAAGTATTATAATATGCTCCTGAGTGCTCTGAGTGTTTCTCAGAGGCTCACAAACCATAAGTTTCTTTTCTGATAATGAGTTTCATTTCTTTTAGCCACACCTCTTACTGGTAAGTAACATTTTTTTAAAGCAGTGCTGTAAGTGCATAACAGTGGGTCACAAACTGCAGTTTCTTTTCTGATAGTCACTATTATTTCTTTTCAGCCATACCTCTTATTGATAAGTAACATTTTTTTTCAAGTAGCAAGTGTCACATACTTAAACCCATCACCCTTTTATTTAGGTAACTATAGATGCTTTGTCTAATTTATTTAAAAGAGCACCCAAAGTGTGGACTTTCTAATCTGCCATGGTACCTAATGTCTCAATGATCAGAGACTCCATCTGATGAAGAGCCTGGTGTATTTGCTAATACAGCACTTTGCTTCCAACTTCTAATTGATCAAAGAGATCTATTAAAACTGAAACTTTCAGAAAAACAAGGGAGGGGTGAAGGAGAAAAATAAAAAAGTAAAATGTTAAAAAAATAATAAATTTTTTTGAAAAATAAATAAATAAAACATTGAGCTCAAAACAAACAAAGAACAACCAGTCTTGCTCAAATTTCGAACAATACTAAGAAATACTAGAATTTTTTGAATTATATTTATGGTTTCTACCAGACTGTAACTTTTCAAAACAATGACACACCTTAATATTTCAGTACTAAATTCTACACTTTTAGGGGATTTCAAGGAAATTTGATAGTTATGATACTTTTTATACAGAGGTTACATAGAGAACTAAATTAATGGAAAAGTGGCTCAATACACTATACTATATGAACCCCAAATATACTTATCTATAGTGTGTAAGTGTCCAGGCTTTGAAGCCAAATATATTTGGATTTTAGTCCTTGCTCTGTCAGTTACTAGCCATATGACCTTGGGCAAGTGATTTATCCTTTGCTTCAGTTTCCTCATTTCTAATATAGGAATAATATCTACTTAGCAGAAGTAATTGAAATAAGTGCCTCAATCACTCAGTGAATGGCAATTGTTATTATGACAACATTCACAGTATGGATATCAATTTTTAAATGTCTCATTCCAGGTTTTTGTTACAAGGAAAAGAAACCATCTCAAACTTTTTAAAAAATTAGAAACAGTACATTTGACTAGGAAACTGTGTAACTTTTGGATTTGCTGGGTGATTGGCAAATCCCACTTGAAAGCTATGTAGCCAGCAGCCTACTTAAAATCATGAACTGGTTCATGAGAACACCATTGCCAGTTGCCACTTGCACAGTGGACACAACTCTGCCCTGGGATAAGGGTGCCTTTGCTGCCTCCACTAGCTGGATGCTACAAATGCTGCTCCATTAATATCTGATTGGTCACATGTGTGCATCTCAGCCTCCTGAGAGACTGGAGTGAGGAGTTTCTGGCACTTGCAACCACACTTTCAGTCAGAGATGTGCTCTGTCTGGCACTGAGATATGTATGATGGGGAATCCTCCAAACTTAGGAAGAGATTGAGAAGCTGGGTAGTCAAATATATGCCAATATGCACTTACACTTCCCAGGGAGCAACAAGTTTGGAGATCAGCTTGACTCCTCTCTCTTTCACACATCCCACATCCAAACCATTAGCAAATGTGCCAGCTTCACCTTCAAAATATATCCAGAATCTGACCACTTCAACTCAACTCCACCATTACTAGCCTATATCAAGCACTTACTATATCTCTTGCCTGAATTATTGAATCAGCCTCCTGACTGGTCTGATGATTTCTATATTTGGCTCCTTACGGTCTATCTTGAACATAGAAGTCAGAGTAGTTCTCTTTAAACAAACAAACGAACAACAAAAAAGAAAAGCCAGACCATATCACACTTCTGTTCAAAGTCCTCTAATACTTCCCATTTCATTCAGGGTGAATGCCAAAGTTATCACAGTGACCTATGAGATCCTTTCCACTATTTTTTCTCTTCCCCATTTATATCTCTAGTCTCATCCCCTATTTCTCTCTAACACAATGACAACCATATTCAAAATTCAAGATATTTGCATTTGTTTTCCCCCCAGCCAGGAACATGTGTTTCATAGACCTTTACAACTTGCTCCTATACTTTCTTCAGCTTTCTGCTTGAATGTCATGCTATCAGAAAATATTCTCTGGCCACTCTATAAAATTGTGACCCTTTGGCCCTGGGACTCCCTTATTTTAAAAATTTTCTCCATAGCACAGCAATCGCCATCTGACATTTTGTATATTTAATTGTTAAATTGTTTCTTTCTCTCTTTATAGAATATGAGCACCAAGAAGATAGAGACCGATTTGCATCCTCACCATCTAGTTGGCATACAATAAATATTTGATGAATAAATGAATAATAATAGATTTTTAATAATTGTCACTTTATTTATCTTCTAAATAAGATATAATCTGTACATAATGGTGTCTGCACAAAATTGTGTCCTTTTAAAACACTGCTTCCATAGTAATATTTTTAGGTCACATTAATTATGCCATTTACAAATAAAAAATTTTTCTGTTGCTTCTGACTGCTAATAGCCGTGCTTCTCAATTTGGGGTAAGAGGGGATAGAGAAATCATGAGATAAAGTAGCACATACTTATAGTCCAGAAGGGAAAGTTTCCAATTTTATTCCTCTTAAAAAGTTTTGCCACATGCATGAATGTGTGTGTAAATGTGTGTATGTAAAATCAGCAGAATCATGTTTTCAATTTAGTTCAGGGTGAAAATCATGAAAACTGAGGAAGAAGAATTTTTGTTTGTTTGTTTTGTTTTGTTTTTTTCCAAAAATTTTTTATTTAAGATAGTAAACTTTAAAATTCATGTAACTTTCACATAGTTTGAAATATACTCTTTTTAAAAATTTTTCCTCCAAATATTTAAAAATGGGATTTTAAAATATTATTTTATTTTTTATTTTATTTATTTATTTATTTTTATTATGATGACATTGGTTAACAAATTCCAATAAGTTTCAGGTGTACAATTTAACAGTAAGGCACATATATACTGCATTGTGCGTTCACTGCCCATAGTTAGATTTCTTTATGTCACCACATATTTGACTCCTTTTACCCCATCTACTTCTCCCCTCCCCCCTCCTCCCTACCCTCTGGTAACCACCAGTCTAAGTAAATCTAGTTAGGAGTTGAATTAGTTTGGAGTGGGTTGCCATTATGTTTATATATAATCCATCACCAAATTTAAATTTCTCTTCTAATAATTTGTGTTTGATGGGTGGGGGGGGGCTGGTTTGTTAAATGTCAGCTCTAGTCTCATCTTTAGGTGTTTTCTTTGTGGTGTTCCTCAAAGAGCATCTCTTTCCAAGCTCTTTTTTTTTAAAATTTATTATTATCATTATTATTATTGTTATTGTTATTATTATTTATGGTGACATTGGTTAACGAATTCCAGTAATTTTCAAGTATACAATTCAACAGTAAGGCATATATATATTGCATTGCGTGTTCACCTCCCATAGATTTCTTTCTGTTACCACTTATTTGACCCCTTTTACCCCATCTACCTCTCTCCTTCCCCACTCCTCTCCCCTCTGGTAACCACTAGTCTATTGTCCATTTCTATGAATCTCTGTTTGTCCTATTAGTTTGTTGCTTTTAGGTTTATATCCCACATACAAGTGATATCATGTGATTTTCAACTTTTTGTGTCTGGCTTATTTCACTTAGCATGATTATCTCGAGGTCCATCCATGTTGTCACAAATGGCAGTATTTCATCTCTTCTTATGGCTGAATAAATATTCCTTAGCCAATCATCTATTGTAGGACACTTTGGTTGCCTCCACGTCCTGGCCACAGTGAATAATACTGCTATGAACATTGGTGTGCAAATATTTTTTCGGATATGGGTTTTCAAGTCTTTGGGGTAAATACTCAGTAGAGGGATTACTGGATCATATGGTAGATCAATTCTTAGTTTTTTGAGGAACCTCCATACTGTTTTCCATAGTGGTTGTACCAGTTTGCATTCCCACCAGCAGCGTATGAGGGTTCCTTTTTCTCCTCATCCTCTCCAACATTTGTTATTACTTGTCCTGTTGATTATAGCTATTCTAACAGATGTGAGATGGTTTTGATTTGCATTTCCCTGAGAGATAACGATGTTGAGTATCTTTTCATGTTTGTTAGCCATCTATATGTCTTCTTTGGAGAACTGTCTTGTTCAAGTCCTCCACCCATTCTTTAATTGGATCGTTTGATTTTTTTATTGTTATTGAGTTGTATGAGTTCTTCGTATATTTTGTATATTAGACCCTTATCGGTGGCATTGCTTGCTAATATCTTCTCCCATTCGATGCTTGTCTCATTATCTTGTTGATGATTTCTTTTGCTGAGCAGAAGCTTTTTAGTTTGATGTAGTCCCATTCGTTTATTTTATTTAGTTTTTACTTCCCTTGCCTTTGAGGTCAAATTCATAAAATCCTCTTTGTGTCCAAGGTTCTTGAGTTTACTTCTTATGTTCTCTTCTATGCAATGTATTGTTTCAGGTCTTATATTCAGGTCCTTATATCATTTTGAGTTAATTTTAGTGTGTAGTGATACACAACAGTCTAGTTTCATTCCTTTGCAGGTGGCTTTCCAGTTTTTGCACCACCATTTATTGAAGAGGTTTTTCTTTCTCCACCGTATGTTTTTGGCTTTTTTGTCAAAAATTATTTGCCCATGCAAACATAAGTTTATTTCTGAACCCTCAATTCTGTTCCACTCATCTTTGTGTCTGTTTTTCTGCCAATACCATGCTGTTTTGATTATTGTTACTTTGTAGTATAATTTGAAGTCAGGCAGAGTGATGTCCCCAGGCTTATTCTTTTTTCCTAGGATGGCTTTGGCAATTTGGGGGTCTTTTGTGCTTCCATACAAATCTGACAATTTTTTGTTCTATTTCTTAGTGCTGTTGGGGAACCTAATTTATTAGTGCCATAATTGAGTTGGAATGCACAGGGTAAGTTTGAGCAATATGGAAAAAGATTTGTGGGATTTCATAATGAGCTTGATGCGGAGGCAATAGCAGTTTTTCAAGCACAATACTAATCAATACAAGTCAGTTAAAAAAGTTTGTAATATACTAAGTTGCTTATTAAGCTATGTGTTTTGCTATTATGGAGATGCAGTTAACCACAATCTCAAGTGTCTCTTAAGTGAGAAAACACAGCGAAAAGAGGAGGAAGTCATCATTCTTACAGCGACATTTAAAAACCACTACATAACACTCCTGAAGAAGAACAAGTTGAGATGGTTTGCTTTATAGGTTAACAAAACATAATGAAGTTAGACAATTAAGGCTGTACAATATTAGCAGAGAGGAGGAAAAATTAATCAGAAGAACAGACTAGAAAACCCAAGAACAGAAGCATGCATATATGGAAAGTCGGTATGTGAAAAAAGTTACACAGGACCTAGCAGGGAAAAGATAGACTGATTATTCAATAAATAATGCTCAGACAATTAATTCTTCATTTAAAAAATGAAATTGGATTCCTTTTCAGTATCATGCATAAAAATCAATGCCATACAAATTAAAGACTTAAACTTAAAAAATGGAAAAAATTAAACTTTAAAAATAAAATTCGTCTGCAACCTTCAGTCCTGGGCTTCCTTCCCTTTGCTTGTGCCTTTAAGGGCAGAGGATAGTTTTTGGAAGTCCTGTTTTTACAACTAGGACCCATGGAACCTCTAGAGTGAACATCAACCTGGCAGAAGGCCTGGGATGAGTAGGGGCCAGGGAAGCCAGTGAGGAGGTGAGTGCAACAGTTTAGCCAAGAAGTAATGTCAACTAAAAAGGAAAATCGCCTTCCCAGCACACAGGTCACAGAGGCTACTGGCCATCTCTGCCTTTGTCTCAGTGAATGCAGACACAAAACTGACAGCACAATGCTGATATGAAGGAGAGGTAAGATTTACAACCAAAGGTATCCTTAAGAAGGCTGGAGAGGTGGGAAAGTGGATAAGGCAAAACAAGAAGAATGGAAGAACAAACCATGCCCCCGTCCCCACTGTCTCAACCCCCACGTTGGACTTGAGCGGGAGAGGAGGAAGAAACTTTAAAGTGGCTGTGGGATTCAAGCCTGGGCTTAGATTTGATCTTTTACTATCCCCAAACAGTACTGTTCTGGTACCTGGAAGTGATTAAGGTCTTGAGATCTGTCTGAAGAAATCACCAAAGAGCAAGAAAGGAGTCAGACAGAACTCCTTTGAACACTGTGGTAGAAGAAAAAAATTAAATTGAATCCTACCAAGTTAAGCTTGCTCAATAAACTGGTGGCATGTTTTTGAGGAAATAAATAATAAAAATAAAAATAAAATTTGAGAAAACCTTGGTAGTAGAGGAATTTTAAAAAAGAGACAAATCATAATGGAAATAATTGGTAAATTCAATCATATCAAGATCAAGTACTACTGTTTATTTAAAAATCTCAGAAAGAAAGGAAAAATGCAAGCCACAAACTGGGAGAAAATGCTAAAATATATAATCAACCAACATTTAGTAGCCATAATATATAGAGAACTCCTATGAATCAATAGAAAAAGCCAAATAAACTCATTGAAAAAAGAGCACAAAGCATGAACAGGAATTTCACATAAGAGGAAACACAACTAGGAAATAAATATATGGGAAAATGCTCAATCACATTTATAAGAAGGGGAATGCAAATTACAACTATAATAAGCTACTATTTCACATCCGCCAGATTGACAACAACAACAACAAAAAATTCAAGGAAAATACTCTTAAGTGTTGACAAGGAAATGAAGCAGCAGTAACTCTTGTATACTGCTCGGCAATAATTTGGCATTATCTGGTAAACTTGGAAATATACATACTCTATTACAACTGACATATATACTATACAATGTAGCCATCATATAAGAACATCAGGTACAACACAAATATTCAGAGAAGACTGATTTTAAAAAAGCAAAACAAACAAATGAGAAATCCAAATCCTGGAAATAATTAAAATGTTCCTTGATAGGAGAATGGAAAAACTGTGGGGTATTCATGTCGAGAAATATTATATAGCAATAAAAAATGAAATAGTTACATGCATCAACATAATTGAATCTCATAAATACGCTGAGCAAAAAAAAAAAGTTGTAGATGTACAAATGTACATGTGATATTGTGATTTACAACATAAAGTATATATTTGGTCTTCATTTCCACTTCCTGTCACACAGTTCCCAAACCCTTGGAATTTCTTAAATGATTACAAGCCCCTTTCAACCACATCTGAGTTTATTTCAATGAGGGGATTTTGGGAAAGCCCTTAAGACTGGGGGCTGGTTGAATCATGAGCAAATAAAGAAAATGGTTGTTTCAAGCTACTAGGTTTTGAGGTAATTATACAGCAATTAATAACTAAAACTGGTTGCAGGGTAGAAAAGATAATTTCTTCCTGGGAAATCTTTTTTTTTTTTCCCTAAAAACCTGTTTTTAGAAGAATGCAGAGAGTTTAGAGAGGGGATAAAAATGAGAAAGGGACTTTAGAGTGCCTTGAAGAAAGCTGAAGAGAAAAGGATTTTGTCTAGATTAAAAAAAATTTCCCCTACGGCTGGTAAGTACCATCTCTATGGAATTCCCTACTCCCCTAAACAGCTGTATAGTAGCATCCAGACAGAAGGGTTCAAAAGAAGCTTTGCAAGTGATTCCTATGTCCCAAGTGGCACCAAAGCAACAGGAAGTCACCAGACCTAAGGGGGCTGTGTAGACATAAATGAACCTCTCCCCTCACCACCCAGAGCATGGAAGTTGTTAAAATTGGAAACAGAAGATGTTCTCTACCAGTCTGGTAGACTGAGGTTCAGAATCATAAACTGTATTACAGAAAGTAAGTATTTTAGCTGTTAAAATCTGAACTCCTGTCACTAAAATTAACCTTACATTTTCTGGAAAAAAAATGTATACTTAAAAAATAACAAATTTGAGAAGTCAGGAGTATTTAAAAACTGACTTTCCTTGCCTTTTGTTTTCTAGGTATTTTTATTTGAGGGAAATCTTATCAGCAAATCCTAAGAAGACTGCTTTTCTCCACCTTTTCTGCCAACTATCCTGTATTTGTAATACTTTTTCAAGTTGGTGTCACCACAGTACACAGATATCAACACTCTCCAAATCAGCAGCGTTTTCTGTAAGTTTCTATCTGTTATTGGGAGGGAACCATTCAAGGTGTTGGCCATGTAACTAGCTTTGTCCAGTGATATCAACAAAAGTGTGGCAAGTAGAGCTTTGATAGGCGTTTGCGCATTGGAGCTTTTTCTTTCTAAATTCTGTGACAGCCAAGTAAGAAACCAAACTATTAGAGATAACTAATAGAGAACTGAGCTTCAGTTCTCGACAGTCTCAGCTAACTGCTAGCCATATGAGACCATGGATCAACCATGGTCAAGCTGCCAAGTGACTGCTGCTATTTGTGTGATCTCAGGTGAGGCTGGCAAAACTGCCTAGTTAAGTTCAGCCTAATTATGGAATCATGAGCAAATAAATGGTTCCTGTTTGAAGATACTAAGCCTTTTTTTTTTTTCATATAAAACTATTTACTGAACACTGTTCAATTTACAATAAAGTCCGATCACATTCTGATCACTATAAAGTTAGTTTTTCCTGACTTCTGTGGAACCTGTAACACAGACACTGAAAAGACTGAGCCTATATACAAGGAATGTGTTGGGGAAAAAAATACAGATCAATAAGTTAGATTGCAAAAGTTTGTTCACTAATTAAGGCCACTAGATGCTAAACAGTAGCATCATGATTAATTTCATGAGCAAAGACATTCCATGAATCATGATCTTTTAGTCAATATACATAGCACAAGGATATCAACTTTTTGTAAAGGAATGGTTCTCTAGAAGGAAATTTAAATGCCCATTTAAGCCTTGCTTGGCTAATTAGACACACCAGTATTTGTTTAGTTTCCTCATCTGAGTAGGGAGGTTGTCGGTAGTAAAAATTTTTCCTATCAGGGAGTTTTGCACATAAATTGCATTTATATGACTATAGTTGTAGGTAAGAATTCTAATAAGACTGCTTTAAATTGTCCAATTTAAATTAGTTACATCATATTTAATTTATCTAATTAAACTCTTAATATTTAAATTGTCCAATTAATTACAGAATTATCTTTTTCATTTGAAAGGTTATATCTTCAGGAAGATTTTCATTTTAACTTGAGGTGATCTGTTTCTTATGTTGCTCAGAGTGATGGAATCCCAAACGACATAGACTTGCTCATGTTGTGAAATGTTACTTTGTTTTGGTGAATGTAAAAACAAAACAAAACAAACAAACAAAAAAACCTGACAGCAGTCATTTACATATGTATTTATGTATACACACAAAAACAAATAAACCCAGAATGGTTAAATGTGAGTTTTGACTGAGTAACGACTATGAAAATTTTTCTAACATTTAGAAAAACTCTTTCTAGTGCAAATAACATGCCATGGTATCAAATGTTCTTTTCTCATAAATGAAGCAACTACAGAAAGCTTTTATTTGTTCAAAGTAACCATTTTTATTGATGTGAACAAGAGCAAAAAAAAAAAAAAGCAACCCAATAATCCCCTCAATACTATTCAAAATGAACATATCAAACTTAATTTTCATTAGAATGTAATTATTTTTCACACTAATAAATCATAAAACCATATATATGTATGTATGTATAAACAATTATTGAGCATCTTCTGAACAAGAATGCCAAGTTTATCTCTTCATAAAAAGCAATTACAATTTGAGGACACATTTAAATTTGTCTCTTTGCCAGCACCAAGTCTACTTCATCTGCATCTTTCCATTTCATAAGAAACATTAATTCTCCACTACTGTCTATGACACCAATTATTTGTTCAGGATCAAAAATGCTGTGAAAGTTTCTTGGTTTGTCAGCAGCATCTCTTCTTTGATTAGCTGTCATTAGATTTACTGTCAGATAAAGAATTTTTTTTTTGTACCATCTTTTTCTTTACCAGCTTTTGAGAATTAAATATTTCATTCAACTCTGGACAATCTAAATTTTCTTCATGTTTTCAAGTATTGTCAGTATCTGTATATATCTTCCACTTAAGAAATACTCTATCTTCCCATTTACTACACATCAGTCCTATATATTTTCCACTGCAAAATTTCAGGCTCTACCTCTTTGACTTTTTCACCCTTTTCCATTCTGTTTCCTTCCTATTCTTCACAATGTAGTTTTATTAGAAACCATTTTTAATTGCGGATGTAAAGAGCTATTATTCACCGCCTCTCAGCACCTCTGATCTGGGTCTGTGGTATGTCACCTCAAAGGGGCCACATGCTGCAGAGGGAAGATCTGGGGAACTGTGCAAGAAGATATTAGGTTTTGGGGTAGGTTGCAGTGCAGCAATAGATAACCGATACAGTGACACAAATATTTATTTTCTATATAAGATGGCTAATGAAGATAAAAATTAGTTCAGTAGAGAAGTAGTTGTGGAACTGGGTCATTTCAAACTCCTATTTGTGATAAAAGTGAAATAAAGAACACACACATCATCTTTCTTTGCTAAAAAAGTTATTTGAGGAGTTTCTTTCTGAGAACAAAAGTGACTGGCAAACGGTTCTGAGGCTGTTTCAGACTGCCATACTGCCATAAAAGACACCGATTAAGACTTGACTTCTCAACAAATAGATATCGTTTCCACCAATACTTGCTCATAATGTTGTAGTACACTCCTGGCAGCATTTTGGATCTCTCTCCTAGCAATTATCCTGAAATCTCTTCTAAAGACAAGAGTTACTGTTTGTATTCATGTATTTTTATAATTTGGTATTGCAGAGAAATGAGAAATTGCTGGTGAACTTCCAAACTTTGTCCCAATTTGATGAAATAGAAAGGCGATTCATTTTACCCACTATGATTTGTATTTTTCTTGAGTTATTTAAATCAAACACCATTACATAATGGAACAGAACGTAAAGTTTACATTAATTTGAAAGGTAAAACTCAAGACGTGTAAGAAATCCCATAGGCGTTGAGGGTTACTTTGATTTTTGCCTCACCCCTAGCCTCCCTTCAGGAATATGAATGGCATTTGGCCACAACTTATCTCTTTTTTTTTTATCAACTTGCCCAATTTTGGTTTCCACTACCTATTGCTCCATTCTCCCCACTTCCAGGCCTATTATTTGTTCACCCAAACATATGCCTTTACACTTTTGTTCCAACCATGTGTTCTACCTGTAATATCTTTGTCTAGCCACACAGACTGATTCTGGAACATCTTTGCATGGACAAACAAATCTAGGTCTCTAACATACACTAATGATATGAAGACTACCCACATAACTAACCATAAAGCTTTAGGCAAACCTAGTAAAACAAAATATACTATTTACCCAAAAGTTTCGTTTGGAGAATTGAAAAATACCCCAGTCTGCTACCCCTTGGGCTTAGTGAATCTACATATTGCCCTCAAGTACAAAATACTCACTAAATGTTTTTAAGAATTGCCGGGTGAATGACTAAACCTAGAATCCCGACGATGACAGTATTTTGCCTAGTTAGGGCACTACACGCCCACTTTAAGGCTATTTAATGAAACACAAAGGCTTTTATTCAAAGTATACTATATGTTAAAGCATTTTAAGAATGCTGACTAATTTAACTCTAATAACTCTTCGCATAGGTGTTCTCATTCACAATTTTCAGCGAAGGTGGAGGTGAAGGCGTGTAGTGGAAAGATTCAGATGCAGAGATATACCCCAGCCACGGGAACGCTGTCAGCGCTCCGGAACCCTCGAAGGCCTCCCGAAGGAGACTGCGTTGACCACAGAACCTTGGTTCCGTCGTTCTCAGGGACCAACTTTGTTTGTATGGCCCATACTGGAGCGCACATAGAACCGCTAGGAAATGAGGCGGAAAAGGTGTTGCAGGGTCTCTTGGCGTGTTTTCTGTCCTTGAGGATCCACGTGCTTGCTGTGGTGCAAGTTTCAGCCAGCCAGGCCTGTGAGCCTGACACTTCCCGCCGCTGGATTCACACGACCCGGCCGCGGAGGGCATAGCCGAAGCAGCGCCGCGAGCTCGAGGCCGGGCAGGCTCGGTTGGGGGAATAGCGAGGCGGGACCCTTTCGCTCGTGAGAAAATAGTCAACGGGACGCCACCGCTGCAGCTCCCGGTACTGCTTCTACCGCCTCAGCTATTGGGTCGCCCCCGCAGAGCGCAGGCGCCCACGAAGGCCCGCGCTTCCCTCCAACTTCGCGAGGACGAAAGAGGCGGGCTCCAGGCGTCAAAGCCCCGCCCCGGCCCGCGCGGCCTGCGGGGTTCGCCCCGCCTCCTCGGAACGCCGGCGGCCTCTCTTCCTCCTGCGCCACAGTCGGGGCGGCGGCTCTAGCCTCGGTTCGAGCTGCGAGGCTCGCGTGGGCGGCAGCGGGCGCGGGCCCCGACCCTACGAGGAGCGCGCCGCGCGCCCCCTCCTCCCCGGGAGCGGTGGGCCGCGGAAGTGACGTGGTGTTCGGGCAGGAGCTCGTTTGAATCGGTTCCCGGGTGATCCTCGCGCTTGCGGCTGCTTGGCCGCCGCTGCCGCCGCCGAGGGAGGAGCTGCAGCGCGCCGGGGTTGAGGCCTCGCGCCACCCGGGGGACTGGAGCTGAAGGCGCCGCGCGGAGCCAGCACTTGGGCCCTGAGCGCCGGCGCTGCTGTTTTTTCTCCTTCCCCCCAATATGGCAGCGGCGGGCGGCGACGGGCCCTCGGTGGGGACTGGACAGGTCGGCGGAGGCGACGGCTGCAGGACGGTGTACTTGTTTGACCGGCGTGAGAAGGAGTCGGAGCTCGGCGACCGGGTGGTGCAGGTCGAGGAGCGCTCGGACTACGCGGGGTTCCGTGCCTCTGTATGCCAGGTACGCGAAGGAGGGATGCGCGGGGAGAGTTTGGGTTGGGAGGGTGAAGAGAAACCCAAGTTTCTCCCTAAGGGCAATAAACCTGTCACCTGGCCATGGTCCGGCGGCTTGGCTTCTCTCTCTCGGGTGCCCGCAGTCTCTGTGGCCGGGCGGCAGGGAGCCTTGGGCCGGCTCTACGCCGGGTCTCGGAGTGCAGGGCCGGCTCCTCCATGGGCCTCCTCCTGCCCCCGGCGCTTTTGTGGGAGGTCTCTCTGCTTAGGGTTAGACCTCGGGTTTAATTGGTTGGTGGCGACCTTAGTACTCTAAGGCCTTAGAGCTCATCTTCCAGGAGGGAAAGCTACTTGTGTCTCTAGTGTAAACTTTTTAAAATTTTTTTAAGAAGAGCAGAGTTATACCTGATGGTTCTATTTGTGTTGCGATGGTTAGACGTGAAATTCCTGGAGTCGGTTTACCTCAGGTTCATTAAATGATGCAGTAATTTCCCGGGTCGTCCTGTCAAGAAGGCTTGCAACCCGCGCTGGCAGGGTCCTTCATTCGTGGGAACACTTGTTAGAGCCAGTCTCGCAGGTGGAGCTGCCATTCTGGTTTCTGAACTCTGGCCCTTGGGAGTTCCTGAGCAACTCGAAGGGTGTCCATAGGTAGCTATGGAACACCAAAGAAGGGGCTAAAAAAAAAAAAAATACACACACACTCACACGTATACATATACCGTACATATGTGTGTAATATATATACCCACTATATTCGTTTGCTTTAAAAATTTAAAAATTAATGACCATGTAGGAAAACTTTAAACTGTTAAGTGTTTTACAGATATGACGTGGTGGTGGTGCCTGAGCTTTAAAGAAGGGATGTTGTCTTGCCCTGCATTGAGGTTCTTGATAAGCTATCAAGAACTCTTAGTTATCAAGGAAAACGAAGTTTGCGTAAAACTGTTTTATTTTGAGTAGGCTGATGATTTAGTACTGTTTTAGAGACATAACTATAGTTGCCGAAATGATTGCAATCAAACCCATAGTATACAAGCGACGTGAGACCAGGAAGTTTAACTTGTTTACAGCTGTATTCCCAGTTTCTAGAACTGTGCCTGGCTCATAGTAAATGCCGAACTTAGAATGAATATTTGAAGACAAAAATGTATGAGCTTAGTTCATTCTTTGCCTTGATATGGTAGATTTCCATGTGTTTGAAGGGTGAATGAAAGAGTTCTTTTTTGATGAATGTTTTGTTTTCAGACCCATCCAACAAAAAGGAAACTCTTTATGTTTGTTATTTTTATTGTAAAAATAGCAGCACATTAAAGAAAATACAGAACCAGAGAGACAATTAAACCTTTATTCACTGTAAAATTTCTAATCACTATTAGCACTTGTGGTTATTTCTTTGGATCTTTACCCCACATTTTTTAATTGTTAAATTTACGGGGCGACGTTGGTTAATAACATGTTTCAAGTGTATAATTCTATAATACATCATTTGTATATTGCATCGTGTACTCACTACCCAAAGTCTACACCATTTTTTGGTGGTTATAGTCTATTTTTTTCACTTAATATTGTCATTACTTTTCTATTTTAATGCAAGTAGTCTTCATCAAGTTTGAAATGGCCTGTTTAGTATCACTATTTACATAACCAAATCTTCCCTTTTTGTCGACATTTATATTACTTTTAATTTTAAGTAATGACATGATAAACGTCTTTGAATACAGTCTTTCATGTCTTTATTTTTGTTTAGCTTAGAATCTTAGAAGTGAAATTCCTACATCAAAGATCAGGAACATTTTTAAAGCTCTTGATACCTAGTTTTAAATTGCTTTTCCGACAAGTTGTACTAATTTGCCTTCCCTCTAGAAATAAATTCTTCCCTGTGAGAAGTCTCAGTAACTGTTAGATAGAGAAGGTGTTATTAGCCTCTTATTACAGAAGTGGAAACTCACTTTTGGAGATGATAACTCACTTAAGTCAAATAGTACAGTCAGACTGGGATTCAAACCCAGAATCCGTATACTTTCTGCTATAATGCCTCAAATGAAGTTCTTTGTTATGGAGAACAGATATATTTATTCCAGTCCTTCACTCTTTTAACTTGAAAACCAAGAAAAATGTTTCCTTTGACTAATACTTTACCTCCTTCCCACTTTTTTCTGCTAGAACAGTTGGTTAAATTTGATTAGCAGTGAGAAAAGAGCTACTAAGAAAAAGAAAAGGAAGCCTACTTTTTTTTGAGAATTTGCTTTTTAAAGCATCATTAGATTATGCCACCTAATCCCATAACCTTGTCTTCGTTACATACATGAAAAACTGAATGAAGTTACTGAATTAAAGTCCAAGGTTATACAGTTAATGAGCAGTAAAATTGGGATTGGAATCTATGTATGATTCTAAATCTTGGTTTTTTTTTTTGTTTTTTTTAATTTTTTTAAAACATCCGCAATGCCCACATGATCTACGAAAGCCTTCATTTTCCTTGTTAGGTGGAAGAGGAAAAATAGTGCGGTAAATTAAAGTTTTTCATTAAAACATAAACCAATAATGTTTGTAGTGCCATAAAGTATTATGGTTCCTAAGCTGTTATTTCGGGAAAACTTAACTAGTGGAACAAGAGAACAATCAAGAGGAAGGAAGAGGAAAGGGTAAATCTGGAAGAAGCCTTAGACCTGTGGTAAGCAGCTATTGATTCACCTGAGCCCTTGCGTCCTTGCAGAATCAAAAATTAGAAAATGACTCATTTGGTTAGTTCTTAAGTATGTCCAGACATTAAATCCCTTATATACAAACCCTCCTCTCCAACTCCAATTTTGAGGAAATGCCTACTTTTTCCTTTGTATGGTTCCTCTATACCTTGTTACCCTACCCTACCCTGGCAGTTACACCATTGTACTTTTTTTATACTGTATGCTCCTCGAGGGCAGGAGCCTTACCTAATAGTTTATAGCTATTAATCTCTTCCTTCAAAAAAAAAATTTATACATGGAGTACATTTTGTTAAAAATTCCAAAAGATGAAAGAGGAAAAAAGTTAAAAAAAGATAGATGTCAGAAAGAATGGAATAGTAACCTGAGGAGAGTTAATAAATGAGAGCTCATCTTATAATATCTTAAACCAGTGCTGAGCCATGAAACAGGTTTGAGTTTCTTAGAAGTCAAAACAAAGAAGTAAAGATTATTGTTAGAAAATATCCATAAAGTAAAAACATTCCCACTGCTAGGGCAGCAAAGCTTTGATCTGAGCAAAATTTCTCCCTAGATTCTTCACAAATCCTGAGAGTTAAAATAGACAACATCCTTACAGATAGAGAAGGCTGCTGCTTTTCTTGTCCTTTAATGCAAGTTAGGGTATGTGTTATTTAGGGTAGTGCAGGCTGCTTTAACCAGTTACCACCTGAGGTTTTGTAGAGATTTCTCAAGTGCCATATGAGTGTTCCTGCTCTATAGGTGATTCAGGAGCAGAGCCATTGAATAAAGCGCCAAAGCACAAATCATTAAAGGCTAGTTTGCAGTTTTATAGCAGTGCATTGAAGTATATAGTTTCCGACTGACTTAATGCAAGGGTGAAGTTGACTTTTGAGAGAAATTAGGCATCAGATAGTTTGCAGCTGACTTGAAGACATGACGGGCAGGTACTTTATATTATTCATTAAAGGCAGATCCATATGCTTTAACAGCCCAGAAGAAGGTGGGATTGGAGTGCTTTTATGAAAATGAAAACGCCTTATCAAGACTCTTGCCAGAATAGAATATTATACTGCTTTCATGTAGAGAAAGTCAGAAGTATATCTGTAATCAAGGCCAGGTTAGTACAAATGCTTGAAAGACTAGTTTATTTCTGGTAAGATAGATTTTAGATAAATATGGAAAGAGAAGGGTATATCTTGAATAAAAACAATGTAAAAATATTTTGTCAGATATCAGCTATAAAAATTATGAATTCAAGAAATAATGTTTATACAGAATTATAGGTAAAGCATATAAAAAGATAGCTTACATATCACAATTGAATAATAGAATTATGGCGAGATTGTATGGAATAATTAAATATAAATACTTTTCAGATGTGCTGCATAGATCTTAAAAATCCAGTTTGGCACATAGTTTTATAGTAACTATAAAAACAGATTTTGTTCTATAGGATGCAAAAGCACATGATCTAACAGTTGGGACATTGTAGAAATAAAATCCTAGTAAACTAAAAAGTAGAGATTACACAAAACCTTAATAAAGATATGTAATGACAGTTTTTATTTTTATTAAACAGAATCTTTCCTCCATTTATATCCATAGTATCATTTCTGTGGGGTAGAATTGCATTGAATATGAGTATCTTTAATTTTACTTAGGTATACCAAGTCGTTTTTTGATACAGTTGTGCTAGTTTTCAGTCCTACCAGCAACGTATAAGTCTAATTTCCCTATATGGAGGCCTATACTTTATATTACAGGATTGAAAAATTCTGACAGCCTCATGGGAATGATAATTGAATTGTTTTAATTTCTCCATTAACTAGTAAGGATGAGCATATTTTCATATTTTCTAGTTTTTTCCTTCATGGCTTGTAATTTTTGTATATTTTCAGAAAACCTTTTTTTTTCTGTCTTCTAAAAATTATCTATTTTTTTCAGTAATTTATTTTTGTTTATGTTGAGATGGGGATTTCATTTTACCTATTTCTGTGAAATTAACTAGTCTCACTTTCATTCATTGAGTAGTTTATTCTTTCCCTACCAATTTGTGACATCACCTCTCCTGTTTGCCAAGCTCCTCAGGTATATATGTGTGGGTCTCTTTCAAGGTCCTCTATTCTCTCCCACTGGTGTATTATAGTATATTTTAAATTAGAAATTTTTTAATAAAAAGCTTCAAACATATATAAAGATAATAGTGTAACGAACCCAAATATACTCATCAACCAGATTCAACAGTTACTAAGTATTTACCACACTAGCATTTTTATCTTTTATTTTATATTCCAGGTTTTTGTTCACTCCTATATACTTCAGCATGCATTTCTATTATTGAACTGTCAAAAATAACATTTTAAATATTATCTAATAACTCAGTCCATATTTGTATTTCTTGATTATCTCAAAAATGTCTTTTTATCGTTGGTTTGTTTAAACCAGAATCCCAAGAGGGTCCTCATATTGAACTTGCTTTATTATTTTTCTTAATTCTTTTAAAATTTAGTATATTGGCAAAAAAAACCCTTCCCCCGGTCTCATTTTCGTTTTTCCTGACATTGATCTACTGAAGAAATCAAGTAGGTTTTTCTTTAATATTTCATATTCTAGATTTGACTGTACTCTTTTATGGTGTAATTTAACTCGTTCTATCTCCATATATCCTGTAAACTACAAGTTATTTTTAAAGGCTTGTAATCGTAATTTAGGTTCAACTTGTTTGAGGAAGCCGAGAATTCTTCATAGGTGGTTCTGGTACTTCATATTACATCACATCAAGAGGCACATAAATGGATATTTCACACCCTTTTCTCAATGCTAAGATCGAATTAGTGGGAGTCATGTGGTTTCAGCTGGATCCCTCCATAATCAAGTTTTAATCTGATGGTCCACCAATTGATAGTGATATTCTGATTGCCATTCTCCTGTGTTTATTAGCTGGCATTCTTTAAAGAACAACTTTGCTTCAACTAGAACTGTTTGGTTACCCTGAAATACACTTAGTATAAGAAAGCAGGATAATTGCTTTATCCTTTCTCGTTACTTTGTCAGTATTTAGAGTAAGGAGTTGGCATCTTAATTTCAGTAGTGACAGGTAAGAGTTTTTAAGTATCACTATTGAAGACTTGAGTATCATTAGTCTAGATTTTTTTAGTTGTCTTCGGTGGTAAGGTTGTCTAGATTAACTAGTCCATCATTGCCTGAAGAAGTCAGCCTTTTCTCTTAACTGTGCATTAGATTTTAGAAAGATCCCCATGTCTTCTAATTCTAAAGATGAGTAAAATTTTAATGAAAACATTAACTTGTTTTTCTAATTTTCATTTTTTTTGGTTGTAAAATTTCAGTTTTTCATATGTTCATTGGTCATTTATTTATTTTCTCTTTTTGATTGTTCATGTGTTTTTGCTCTTTGCTGATCTTCATCTTGATTTATGAAGACTTTTTTTCTCCTAAGGATGCTATCTCCTCTTGCAACCCCCTTCCCCCATAATTTATAATTTGCCTTAATTTTTTAAAGTTATTCTTTTAGAAGGGTAAGTTATAACAGAAAAGATTCTTTAATACAGTCACCTTGCATAACACAGTATTTTTACCTCAATATTATAAAATAGTAACCCCTGTTTTCTTCTAGTGCTTTTTTTAAACATATTTAAATGTTTACTCTGTATGAACATGTATTATGTTAATGCTTTGCTGCAAATAAGGTTACGTATACATTGATGTGAAATAAGGTCCTGTTTCTGGGAGGCCCTGCTGATGCTAAAACATTTCCAAATTGTCCCACCTATTCACTTGTGGTCATAGGTAGCATATAATAGCAGAAAAAAAAACAACCTTGTTAAGCAAATAGATAATTTATGGATTTGCACTTAATTATGAAAAGGCAAATTTTTAAATGCGAAGACTTATGTTTCTTGGACAAATAAATATAATTGTTCCAAGATTATAATATACTATCAATATTTTCATATTTTTGTAAACTTGATTGTTGCATTTATTTCCTTTGGTAGTAATTGATTTTATTCCTATTTTGGATAGACACTTGGCATTTCACCTGAAGAGAAGTTTGTTATTACAACAACAAGTAGAAAAGAAATTACCTGTGATAATTTTGGTAAGCAATGTTAAGTTCATACTTTTATATTTAATATGTTCTAGTACATTATAGGGTAATAACTATTTGATTTCATAGGTAAACATCTAAAAACTATCGATGATTTTGGTTACTTCGTTGGAATTGGGGAAGAAACTGTATATATGTTCACATTTTGTGCT
Source organism: Eidolon dupreanum (assembly GCA_028627145.1). Classification (NCBI taxonomy): domain Eukaryota; kingdom Metazoa; phylum Chordata; class Mammalia; order Chiroptera; family Pteropodidae; genus Eidolon; species Eidolon dupreanum. Next base: position 50,460,534 of record CM053504.1, on the reverse strand, counting down.
GAAATCATATTTTTCCAGCCAAATTATAGAAGAATAGTTGATAACATTTAAGCAACAGAAGATGAGACCGCACCCAACACCTAGTCACAGGTCTTCGTGGTGGCCCTCAAGAAACAAATTCTCCTAAACAACTTGAATTCTTCCCTTATCTTTTTTTACCCAGTTAGATTCTAAGACCTGCCAGTTTTTCATGCCAGATTCATTTTGAATTTAATCATTCTTCTACTTTCCCGTTGATAATACTCTAATGTAGTTCCTTATTTGATTTCTGGTGATAATTTAACTTACCAAAAATTGAGAATTTCAGATAGTGGAAGTATTTGGGCCTATTCAACTGCTTTTCTTTTTTTTTTTTTTTTTTTTTTTTTTAACAAAACACCACTGAATTTATAGATTGAGTCAGTGTTTGGGGGTTTGCCTGGACCATCTTTAAAGATATTTCATAGGTACGATTTGCATATTCAGAATTTTAAATTCATTGTGATTCTGATGCTAGCTTTGCACTTAAGGTATTACCTTTTGATTACAGATGAAACCGTTAAAGATGGAGTTACTCTATACCTGCTACATTCAGTCAATCAGTTATTACTAACAGCTACAAAAGAACGAATTGAATTCCTACCTCACTATGACACACTGGTTAAAAGTGGCATGTATGAATATTATGCAAGTGAAGGACAAAATCCTTTGCGTAAGTATTCCATTTATACTAATTTTGATAAACGATTACTTTATTTCCTGATCACATGTTCCATTCCTTCACTTTAAAAAATTCTCTTTCTACTTTATTAGAAGACTGACAAGTCATTGTGAGCTCTCTTGCTTCAACCTCTTCATCACAATATAATTCTTTTTCTATGTCATCTTACTTCAAAGTAAAGATAGCACTCCTTTAAAACTAACCCGATATTAGAATTCATTCCTTTTCAACTCAGAGATCTTGAACCTATACATTTTTCTATCTCATGTATACTCTCCAGAATTATTCTTCCTGGCCTCCTATAGACCTCTCCCAGTTGAGAAAAAATAATTGTTTTATCTTGCAAATTTGTATAGCTGATTTGTACAGGTGGTTTGTGTTCTGGTCTCCATTTCTTTATTTCCTTCTACTTACTGCTTGTCAGTTTTTATCTTACCTTTGGATTGTTTGCTAGTGATCTTTAGAAATCAGAGAGTCTTTTCTGTCTGGACCTTGCCAAAGTGTTTAAAATTACTTAGATGTTCATTATAAACTTTCTTATTAATAAATATTTTAATTATAGATGCATTATAGTTTATAGGAAATTAGAAAACATAATAAGCAAAAAGAACATAAAGAATATCTATATCTCTACCATCCTGATATAACCACCACTAACACTTTGGTATTTCAGACCTCTGCAAAAATTTTTTTCTATATTGGTGTTTATATGATGCATACTACATTAGCCCTTTTTTTGTTTAAAATAAAATGAACATCTTCAGTATATATGGCAATATGTGATTGTTTTTAATAGTTAAACACTATTTAGATAATAAAAAATTGAACAATTTTATTAGAGATTTTGGTTATTTCAGTTTTTTTTTAATTACAGATGACTGATTATTCTTATAACTAAGTCTTTGTGCACATCCTTACCTTAAGTGCTAATACTATTACTGCTCTCAGCTGCAGTGCCAAGCACTTTATGAACATTTTCTCATTTAATCCTTGATCTTATGTGGTACCTAATGTTAGATAATGACATATTTTACGGAAGAAACTGAAGCTGAGAGATTTTAGATAACTTGCCAAAGGCCATCCTACTTGTAAGTATTGGAGCTAGGATTTGAACCTTAACAGAGTGACTTCAGAGCTTGAACTTGTAATCAATATATTTATTACCCCTGACCTTGTTCCTTTCATACAAAAACAAAAAAAACAAAAAAAAACAAAAAAAACAAAAAACCTCTTTATTTCTCCAATCTTAAAAACATCATGATCTCATGTCTTCCACCAGCTACTGCCCAGATTTTTGCTCTTGTTTACAGTAAAATTCCTTAGGAGTCTACTGTGTTCACTGTCAGCAGTGCCTCTCGTCCAACTCTCTCCTAATCACTGTTCTGTACTTATTCATTTAAGGTTACTAGTGACTAAATCCAGTGATGAATTTTTAGTTTTTGTTTTACTCAAGGCATTATTTGGCAGTTTATCAGTTTTGTCTCTTTGATAAATCTTCATTTGGCTTTTGAGAGACCATACTCTATTTTCTACCTCTAGCTGTCTTCTCTCTTTTCCCACTTTTTAAAAAAATTGAGATAAAATTGACATATCTCCCCACCTTCTTAATGTTGAAGTGCCTCAGGGCTTAGTCCTTGGTCCCTTATCTTCTCTTCCTTCCTTTGTGATCCTGTTAAGTCTCATGGCTCTAAATACCATCTTTATGACTTTGACTCTCAAATGGAAGTGGTAAGAAATGGTTATTTCTAGTTAAATGTTGAAAATGCCAGACTTATCTCCTGAATTCCACTTTTGTCTATCCAACTGTCCATGTGGCATCTCCACTAGAATATCTAAGATGGGAACCCTGAACTGTTCACTTAACCCTATACTACACATAGTTTTTCCATCCAAATTGATCATTGCTCTGTCTTCATAGTTTCTTAAGCCAAAAATCAAATTGATTCTTCTTTGTCTCATATATTTCATTCAGTCTGTCAGAAAATCCTGTTGTTACTATCTTCTATCTTTAGAAATGACCACTTCTCACCACTTCTATTGCTCACACCAAGTCTGAGGAACCATTGTATCACCTAGATTATATACAGGCCTCTTAATTTGTCTCTCTTCATGTCCACATAAGGGCTGAGAAGTCAGATTGTGTTGTTGTTCTACTGAAAACATCCATGGCTCCCATTTCACTAAGAGTAAAGCCCAAAATATTTACAATTACATACATGACATTGGCAACTCTGCTTTATACCTCTCTGACTTTGTTTCCACAACACTTCTTGCTTGTTCACACCACTGCAGTGCTAGCTTTATTCTCAGCTTAAGACCTTCTCCTGGAATGCCCTTTCAGCCTGTCTCATTCCCTCACCTCATTCAGGTCTTGTTTACCTGTTACCTTCTCAACAAAACTTACCCTGATCACTCTTTAAAATTGCAACTGTGTTCCCTCTATGCCTTTACTGTTTTTGATCTCTTTTTTCTGCTCTTTCTTTTCTCCATAGCATATTCCACCTTCTAAATTTATTATGATTACATTTGATTTCCCATCTTCCTCCACTTGAATGTTAATTCCATAAGAACAGGACTTTTTGTCTTTTGTGTTCAGTTCATAGAACAATGTCTGGCAAATCGTAGGTGCTTAAATATTTGCATATTGAATGAATCTTTAATTCTTTCTCTGGCGATAAATTTCTAAATGTACAATCATGGAGTCAACAGATATATTAATTTCTAAGACTTGATATAGGTTAATTACCTTCCAGATTGATTGTATCAGTTTTCATTACTATCTTTGTATGAATAAGCAGAGAATCTCACTGTTCAAACTCTTGCTTTGATTTTTGTTACTTTATATTATATTCCTGGGTCTTTCCCTGCCTCTCTTTCTTTTGCCTTTGGTGTTAGTTCTGATTATTCTTGATCATATGGTGGACATTTCTTCAAGTCATGCTGATCTTTTTATACTTTTCTCTTAGTGAACTGATCCAAGCCTTAACTATTCTATTTTAATGAAGCAAAAACCTTTATCTCTGGCTGTCTTTATTCTCTCAGTTAAGCAAAATATCTGTCCCAGCACCCTGTGGAACACATCTACTCATTGAACTTGATATAGTGGTAGGCCATAGCATCTAAAACTGATTTTTTTTTCTTCTTCTCTAAAGTTTTCCTTTATGGGAAATATTACCATTTATTTATTAGTCTTCTGAAGTAAAGATTCAAAACCATCTTGGCTTTCTTTTTCTTTCTTTTTTTATATCTAATCAAGTACTAAATTTTACTAATTTTTTTCTTCCAGATTTTTCTTAACTTTTTTTTTTTCTCCCATTTCCTACAAAAATGTTCTTTCTCCATTTTTTAGAGTTACTGCCCTTAACCAGCTCCTTATATATTTCTGATTACTAGCTGGTTTATAAACATAGCCATTCTGTAAATGATCAGAAGGGGGAAGTGCTTGTTGGAGTGCTACTCTGTAGATTAATTACAGCTTTAGTTGGGGTAAGCTTCAGTGGAAGTAAGAGACATGAGTTTGGTATGTTCCCCTTTTTAATTAAGGGAATAAAAGTGGGAACTAGTTTGAGTAGTGACCCTAAAAGGAAAATATTAGGAACAATGCAGAGCCAGTGATCAATACAATGTCAAGTTGGTTATGTAGTAGGAAATGAATAGTAGTTCTTTGTCAGTTAAGCAGAAATGTTCTGCCATTTGACAAGTTGCTGTGAGTAATAAGATTTCTATATTTAAATTAGCTTTTAATAGACACTTTTATAATTGCTTTATATTTGCCTCAATATCTCTGTGTATGCTTATTTTTGACTTCTGCATGATGTAATTATATACCACAGAGTACTGTTTGATTTTAAGGTTATAGTCTTCTGTCTCTTATGTCTGTATGTTTATCTTTAGAGTATAAACTCCTTAAGGCAGGAATCATGGGTGGCCTACTCATTCCATATAATGCTATACAAATGCTAGTTGATGACTGCTTTTTTATGCTAGTGGTGATTGGTGATGTTGCCTCTAATTATATATTACATCATTAGGATCAGGATAGTACTTTAATTCTCATTCTTTAGAAAATAAGTGATGGCTTAAAGTACTTCAGAGTTTCTTCTACTTTGAAATTTTGTATCAAGTGTTTAGGAGGGAAATTTTAAGCAATAATGTGTTCTCATTCTCTTCCAGCATTTGCTCTTGCCGAATTAATTGACAATTCATTGTCTGCTACTTCTCGTAACACTGGGATTAGAAAAATACAGATCAAATTGGTAAGATAATACAAAAGTTTAACTTTTCCTTTTATAGAAGTGGTACAAGTTTATTGAAGAAATATTAGAAAATAAACTAAATATAGAAGTAATTATCTGATGTCTTCATCTATTGTTAAAATTCTTTTATGTGCCATTTTTTCTGTGCATATATGTATACATATATGTGTAATCATAGTGTACATTTTGTTTTTTTTATCTTCTCCTTTTCCTTAACAGTAAGTGTGTTGTAAACATCACCATATTATGAATATTCTACAATAGAGTGTACTATTGCTGCGGTTTGGTTTATTGGCTATAATATAACGTAAATTATAATTTATAATATCCACCAGCCTCCCATTGTTGAACATTTAGATTTTTTGCTATATTTTTGCCATTGTAAGTAATGCTGGCATAATGAACACCCTTATAGGTCTTTATACATGTCTCCAGTTAATTCCTCAAGTTCTGAGAAATGAAATTTCTGAGTTAAAGGACATGAAGAATTCTCAGGCTTTTGATTCATACAGCTGAAATGCCTTTTAGATAATTGTATTAATTTACACTTTCACCAACAATATATGAGTGAGCCCATTGAATCACTTTTTCTGTATTTAACTTTTTACATTTTTAATATTGATTTGACTTTTTCTGTCTTTTTGAACTTATTTCATAGCATTTTGATGAAACACAAGGAAAACCTGCCGTTGCAGTGATAGATAATGGAAGAGGAATGACCTCTAAACAGCTTAACAATTGGGCCGTGTATAGGTTGTCAAAATTTACAAGGCAAGGTGACTTTGAAAGGTTAGAAAACCTTACTCACTTTTTTATGGGCAGCTGGGTGTTTTAATAAGGATAAGAACTCATATTTCTTTAGTTATACATGATACATTGGAGGTTTTGATGTTTTTAGCATATTAGATTTTTATATTATGGAGTTCTTATGATCAATACTTAGTTTAGAAATAGTCAAAACTACGTCAATCATATTGTGTCCTTCTATTGAACAATTTTTTTTTTTTTGCATTTCCTGAGGTATGTAGGACTTATGTTGAGATGTTGAGTACTTTGGAGGTTTCCCCCTATTCCTACTACATTTGATAAAAGCTGTGTGGCCTCTAGAAAAGTAGAATGATTTTAAAAATAGGCTTTAGAAATCACCTGATAGCACTTTGAAAATGTCTAGTGAACCGCATGTAGTTCTGTTGAGCTCACTTGTTGTACTTTCAGGGCTTTGTCATTACAAAACATTTACACCTGTTAGGGAATAGAATCTAGTCAGGAGTTTTGTTTCAGAATGTGTTTGTAGAAAATATCCTGAATGAAAACAGAGGAACAAAATATACTAGAAGCTGTCAGGGATGTAAAGATTTAGGTCCTTGGGCTATTATCTGAATTCTGGTGCCACAAATCTTTTGGTATTTTTAAGCTATATTGTGTACTTTAGGAAACATACTTGAGAAGTGTCTGTTGGCATTCTCATTAAGTAGTTAGTATTTGCTCATTTCCTGTTTCGCTCTTCGTTGTGTCAAGGAAAGTCATCCAGATTTAAGGATCATTCTCAATAATATGTTAAAAATTAATGTATTTAGCATATTTACCTTCTCATCTCTGAAATGTCAGCATGCTCAGAATTTTCATCAAATTTGTAAAAATTTACAGTGTCATGGTGAGAGGCAAGATAAGGAAGAACAAGGGCTCTGGAATTATTTGGCCTGGTTTGAATTTTAGCTTTATTAATTGTATGACATTGATCAAGATACTTCTCTTTGTCTCAGTTAACATATCTATAAAATGGGAATAATACCTCATAAGGCTTTGTGAAGACCAAGTGAGTGAGTACATGTAAGATCCTTAGGATAGAGCCTGGCATATGGTAAGCAATCAATGAATATAAACTATCATTTTAGTTATTCTCATTCTTGGCCTCATACTTTTCTGCAGCCATTTTTTTTTCAGTAGTTTCATGAGTACATCCCACATAAAGTATTTGCAAAATACACATAGAGAAGAATACAATAGAAATATTAAGTAGAAGAGAAAGGAGAACAAATGGTAGTTTGGGCTAAATAAAGGTCAGAAAAATGTTAAATGGAAGAGTAGTAGTAGAATCTACCATTTATTAAAGTTAAATCTTAACTGGATTCATGGGACATTGATTTTTATCTAGATTTTAGCACAACATAAACTTTTAAATTTAATGCAAATGTTAGGGAAATTTTGCTTAATTTTTGATAGGAATCTACCTGTTGCTGGCTTTGGCTCTAGCTTTATAGATATTGTCAGTAAACAATCAGATGTTGTTATAGCTGTTATGTACTCATACTGTCCATGAGTCCAGTAATAGTCCCTTGACCCAATCCAATTTCTGTTAGCATCAGGTGTACTCCCTCACTCCCCTGGCTTCTACTCTTATAGAAAAAATTATCTGTTGCTCTACTGCTTCCAGTTTAATTTTACTGGATACAAGGATGGATGTCATAGGAGACAGAATGTTGAAGAAAAGGAAGGACATCTTAAAAGTACAAAACAACTGACTGTCTTGGCATGCAGCTTCTTTTGTTGTAGAGAGAAAAACAAGTAAACGAAAAAGTTGTAGTCATTTCAGTTATTGATTATAGTTGTTAAGAAAATACTGAGTAATATGTTAAAGCCAATGGCCATATTCTTTAGGTAAGGTGATTAGAAAAGAGGGCGGCCTCTTTGAAGTTATGTTTGAGTTGAGGCTTGAAAGAAGAAAGTACTCAAATGAAGACATAGGTGAAGAATATTCCAAGTAGAAGGTCTACCAGCAGACATAGAGACCCCAAAATTGAGAGCAGCTTGTTTTGTTTGAGAGACCACTGTCGTTAGACCATAGTACATGAAGGGGAAAATAGAGATAAATGAGGTGAGTTCGAATCTGACAATGTTTTTTATAATTATCACTCACCTTGGTACTATCCTTACCTCCACCCTTTTTATTTTGAAAAATTTCAAGCCAACAACTAAGTTGAAAGAACAGTATTAGCACTCACATATCCTTCACCTAGATTTAGCAGTCAGCATTTTGCCACATTTATTATCTTTTATCTCTACCTGCATACACACATACAGTCTTACATTTTTTTCTTTTAAATCATTGAAAGTAAGTTGCAGTATCTCCTCAGGGAAATTCTCTTAAATAACTTTAATACCATTATCACACCCAAGAAATTTATCAATTCAGAATATCTGTTATAATGGCCTTATTTAGATGTTTTTTTCCTTTGTTATGTCTCTCTAGTTTCTTTTATTCTTTCATGAAATTTTCATTTTTTTCCTAGAGTTTAAGCTAGTTATAGAATGGTTGACAACCTGAATCTGAGTGTTTCCTGAGCACAGTTCTTTTATGAACATTTTATGAACATTTTCCATCATACAGAAAAGTTGAAATTCTTTAGTGCCCAGATACTCATGCCTAGTTTTTACCATTGACAGTTGCTTTACCACATACTTATTTATCCCACTAACCTTCAGTTCATCTTAATTTTTGATTGAGTTCAGATAAATTACAGATATCAGTAAACTTTCTCTTAATGCTTTAAGCATTGATATCATTATTTAGCATACAGTTTTTTTCTTTCGAGATGTAATTTACATACAGTAAATGCTCACATCTGTCTTAAGTGTATTTTCATTGAATTTATTTTTTATGGCCATATAATTCATATGAATTAAAACCTGCCATATTAAGCATACAATTCCATGGTTTTGAGTATAGTCATAAAGTTGTGCAACCATCATCACTAATTTCAGAACATCTTCATTACTCCAAAAGAAACTTTGTACCCATTTATAGTCACTCTCCCTCACTCCTGGCAATCATTAATATACTTTTAATAGCTGTTATTCTACTTTTTTAGTTTTTCTAAGGATTACAAGTAGCATTTTAGTTTATAACAGTCCAGTTTGGATTAATGCCAACTTAATGTCAATAATACACAAAATCTTTACACTTACATTGCTTCATTCCTATTATTTTACTATTTTTACATAAATAATATCTTTATACATTATAACTCTGTCAGTACAATTTTATAGTGACTGCTTTATGCAATTATCTTTTAAATGAGATAGAAGTGTTATAAATACTAGATTTATATTGTCTTTTACTATTTATATGTTAACTCTTTATTTCTTCTTGTGTTCAAGTTAATTTCATTTCAATTCAAAGGACACTATTTAAGAGCTTCTATAAGGCAGATCTGATGATAGAGTCCTTCAGTTTTTGTTTATGTGGGAATGTCTTAATCTCACCTTTTTTAAAGGCTACTTGTACTAGATAATTCTTGGTTGACAGTCTTTTTCTGTCAACACTTTGAATATGTTAGCCCACTACTTCCTGGTTTCATGGTTTCTGATGAAGAATCAGTTGTTGAATATCCCTTGTATGTGACCAATGCTTTCAAGATTCTGTCTTTTTCTCTGGTTTTTGAAAGTTTGGTTTTGATGTTTCTAAGTTGGGTTATTTTTCAGTTCATCCTGTTTGGTGTCGAGCTACTTGCATACATAGATTAATGTTTTCATCAAATTGGAGACATTTTTGGCCATTATTTCTTCAATGTTCTCTCTGGCTTCTGTTATCCATATATCAATATGCTTGATAATGTCCCATATTTCTCTGATACTCTGTTCATTTTTCTTCATTGTTTGTCCTTTTTGATTTTCAGACTGAATATATCTCAGTCTATTTGCATTTTAAGTTCACTAGTTCCTCTGCCAACTCAGATTTGCTCCTGAGCCACTTAACTGATTTTTTCATTTCAGTTATTATTTTTCAATTCCAGGATTTCTGTTTGATTCTTTTAAAATAATTTCTCTGTCGATATTCTCTATTTAGTGAAACACTATTCTCATACTTCACTTCATTAGACATGATTTCTGCTAGTTCATTAAATGTATTTACAATAGCTGATTTAAATCTTTAGTAAGTTCAGTGCCTTTGCTATCCCTGGGATGGTTTCTACTGACTGTTGCTTTTTCTGTGTGTGGGCCATACTGCAATATTCTTGGTGTGACACTCATAATTTTTGTTGAGAATAGGATATTTTAAATAATATAATGTGGCAGCTTTGGAAATCAGATTTGTACCCCACCCCCCGGGCTCATTGTTTCTAGTTTTTGTTGTTTGTGTAGTGACTTCCCTAAACTAATTCTGTAGAATATGTATTCTTTGTCTTGTGTTGCCACTGAAGTCTCTGCTCAGTTAGCTTAGTGGTTAGCTAATCATTTTCTTAAACATCTAGAACCAGTACATCTCCCAGCTTTTGCTGGGAGTTCTATGTTTATTTTGGGCTGTGTTTTTAGTGTTCCTACAGGAGGCTCATAACTTTTTCTTAACCTTTTACTTTTTGCTTGTACAGAACCTCAGAGTCAGCCAGCTATGAGCATTAGGGCTTTCCCAATTCTTTCTTGAGCATGTAGATGTACATGCTTACACGTGAGTGTGATCTTCTCAATTCTCGTGAATATATTGGAGCTTTTAAAAACCACTATGGATCTCTCATTCCCCATCTTTTTCTTGTAAGGGTTTGGCCGGTTTCTTGTTTTCTCCCAACTATTTTCATTGCTTTAGTCAGCTGTGATAAACAATTGCTACTGGTTGTTTTTGACAGATGGCCCAGGGGAAAAATCCGTTGACAGTGAGCAAGTTCTGAGTTAGGTCAAATGAAGACAAACCCTGTGAGTGGAGGTTTCTAGGGAACTGTCCAATCCAGTAATGACAGTTCTATGAGGTAGGCACTTTTGGGGAACTCCAGACTTATTCCAGACTCCTAAGCTGCTGGTTTTCACCAGGATTGCAGGACTGTTGGTTTTCAAGATTTCTGTGGAGCTGGTGAGAGGGACATGGGATAGGGCATGTTAACATATTATAGAGCTAGCTAGCTGTTCCTGCCGAGATTCAGTCATATGTCTTGAATAAACACTCTTTGGATTGTAGCAGGACTTTGGTTAATATGCAGAATTATTGAAAAGTTGATTTTGACGACATTTTGGGTTCTTGTTGCTTTTAAAAATGAGCACATTTTCATAGGTCCTAACTTCACCATTCTGGAAGTGCTCACTGAATTAACTGATTTTTGACAAATACATACACCTATGTAATCCAAACTACTATTAAGATATAGAACATTACATGAATCTAGAAAATTTTGTCATGATTTGGACTCTATTATCTTCTTATTAACACTCTATTATATCATGGAAGTATAATTAGAGGGCTAGAACATAGTTGTAATATTGTATATTTCTTGAATTATCTTGTGGAAGAAAAAAGGGTGACATTAGTTAGGTCTTCTGGGTGGCCACAATTCAGGTGTGTGTTGGATCAGTGGTACTTTCAGCATTTTCAGTTTGCTCTGTAATTAAAGGGCTGTCAGCTCAGGGAGCCATTTTTGGTAAAATAAAAATAGCATACCACGTGACCTGTTTCCCATGCCATTTTTAGCTTGCAAAATTGGACTCCCAACAGGATTTTTCCCTAATTTTTCTAAAGAGAGAGCTCCTTTGACTTTAGTATTTTTCTGCAAATTAATATGAGCTTTCTTTTACTTTCCGATATTTGTGTTTACTTGAATTTAAAAAGTGTGTAATATTGAGACATTGTACTTTAATTTGTTTTCATTGTCTCATAGATTTATTCCAGGGGTTCTGTAGGGATCTATGGCCATTTGTCAGTTTTGTTGGAGATGAAACTTTCTTCATTGTGGCTTTTTTTCTTCCTTTGGTAGATTTAAGATGATGAGCTATAAATACATATAAGTAGTCACTCTACTGTATTTCCTGGAAGTTACTTACATTGTTTTTAGTTTCTGTTGTTACTGTGATCATCTCTCCCGTTCCTTTTTCTTTTCAACATTTTTTTTCTTGTTTCCATACAGATTTTGCTTCTCTCTTCTTATTAACACTCTTTGTTTTATAAAGATGTAGTAATCACTAGTACTGTATCAAGAATGTAAACGAGATATTTTCTGAAATTCTTTTGGACTGTGATATAAATTTATTCCTGATGGAGGTGACTTTCTAAATTCTCCAGAGGATTGCTTCTGTGATGCAAAATTGTTTCATAAGGTCTTATATTATTTTTCTGCTTTTACTTTATGAAGGTTATTTATATATCCCTTGAGTGTGGATATAGGAGTTTTTCTGGGCTCATATAAGCCTGAAACTTACTGTGTTTTCAGCCTATTTGCTGTGATATGGCATTTTTGCTTAGGTTGGGTTTGAATGGATGGTTTGAGTTGAAAAAGGAGACAGTGCTGGGTGATTGTGTTCATTCCTAATCAGAGAACAGAATTTCTTAGTTATCAGATTAAAGATATATGTGTTATTTTGTCCCTGAGCCCTCCTCTCCCTAAGCTTTGTCTACTTTTCCATATGTATCATGAGAATATTTAGGAAAGGGTATTTTCAGCCTGTTTTCTAGAAGTATTACCATAATAATTATAGTCTTAGAACCCATTTACTCTTTTCTTAATAGACATTAGGTTCATAGAATTCAATTATTATAATTCTTGGTTTATAACAATTTATCAGTTCAGGCCATGCCAGTTTAAAATTTATTTATTGAAAAATTTAATAAGTTGAATAACCAGAATCTACTGCCCAATCCAATAAGTAGAATATATTTTTTTTTTTTTGTAACTTACATCTTTGTGCTCCTCCCTTATTCTGTTTCTTTTCTCCCCACCAAAGTTAACCACTTACCTTGAATTGTTTTTCTCTTGTTTTTTAAAACTGTACATATCCAATTTTGCTTTTTTTCGAGGTTACGATAAAAGGTAATCATACTTTATGTTGGTCTACAAGGGATTTGTATTTTCACTTAATATTAGATTACTAAGATTTCATCTTTATGTGGGTCTGTAGTTCATTTTTTTATAACCGTATACTTTTTGTGTATACCAAAAAGAAATCACTCTGAATTTATCCAGTCTCCAGTTAGTGGGCATTTGCCCCCTACCCCCACCAAGTTTAGCAGTTGTGAGAAGTACTGTCTTATATGTGGTCTGCGTGTGTAGTGTTATGTTATATATATTTCTTGGTCCAAATCTACATAAGTTCATAGGTATATGCCTAGGAGGGAATTTGCAGGTCATAAAAATGAAGTTCTGATTTATAAGGTAATGGCAAATTGTTTTTCAAAGTGATTTATTTATACTTCCATCACTTAAGAAAATTTGATAAACTTAGAAAACCATTTGGGTCTGGTATGTTTTTTGTGGAAGGAATTTTAAACTATTGCTTTGATTTCTTTAACAGAGTTATAAGACTAGACTTTGTTTTCTATTGATTTAGTTTTCGTAAGTCATATATTAGTAGGAAATTTTATTAAATTTTCAAGTCTATTGGCATGTAATTATTGATAATGATTTTCAAAGAACTGGTTTTCACTTTGAAAAATTTTCTTTGATGGTGTTCCATTTTCACATCCTTTGATTTCTACTCTTTTATTATTTATGTTCTGTTTGCTTTGGATTTATTTTGTGTTCTGTGGTATGTGGAAGTGGAATCTTACAGATCTGAGACCTTCTTTTCTAAGGTGAATATTTTTGTGTTATAAATTTTCTTCTCAGAACTACTTTTACTGCATCCCACAAGTTGTGATATGCAGTATATTTACTTTCACTCAGTTCATTGTAATTTTTATTTTCCTTGCAACTTGCTCTTTGATCTATGGATTGTTTTAGGAATGCGTTGTTCAATTTCCAAGTGGTCTCAATAGATTTTCTTTATATTGATTTCTAGGTTGATCTCATTATAGTCAGAAAACATACTCTATGTGCTTTCAATTGTGTTAGATTCTGTTAGATTTGTCTTATGATCCAGGATATGATCTATTTTGGTGAATTTTCTGTGTGTCCTTGCAAAGAATGTGTATTTTGCTGCTGATGGGAGGAGTGTTCTGTAAATGTCAGTTAGATTCCATTGGTTGATAATATTGTTCAGTTCTTTTACATCCATGCTGATTTTCTGTGTAGTGATGACTAAGGAGAGGTAGTGAAGTCCCCCACTTATATGCAGGTTTGTTAATTTTTTTCAGTTCTCTGAATTTTGGCTTTGTATATTTGGACTTGTGTTATTTTGTGTATACACTGTTATTTTGTTATGACTTCTTGGTGCACTGATCTTTTTATCACTATGTAATGTTCTTTTTGTCTCTGATAATTTTCTTGCCCTGAAGTGTATTTTATGTGATATTCGTAGCCACTCCAGCTTTTTTTTCATTCACATTTGCATGGTATATCTGTTCTCATCCTTTTTTTCATCCATTTTCTTTTAAATTACCTATGTTACTATAGCACTATACTGAAATGAGCTTCTTGTAGACAACATATAGTTGGGTTATTTTATAAATTCACTCTGCCAATTTTATTTAGTGTATTTGTACCATTGATTGTAATTTTTGCTATATTAGGACTTAAGTATGTCACATTTTAACTTTGTTTTCTTTGTTTTTCATTTTTCTTCTGGCCTTTTTGTGGTTTACACAAACATATTAGTTAGTATACCATTTTTCTGCATAGTTTTTTCAGTGAGTCTCTTTTTCTTTTTAATGGTTACTCAAGGGAATACTGTATTCATACATAACTTACTACAGTCTACTAGGACATTTTACCATTTAAGTGAATTGCAGAAATCTTAGCCAAATTATTAAGGTCTTTTAACATCTCTCATTTATAATTTAGTTTTCTTAAGTATTCTACATACATTGAGAACCCATCAGACAATGTCATTTTGATTTCAACAGTCTAACATGATTTTAAAAACTCAAGAGGAGAAAGGTGGTCTGTTTTATATACCCATATATTTGTTTCATTCTTCTTTCTTCATTTCCTGTTGACAGTCTTTTTTCTGCTTTGATGTTAATGAAACTACTCCAGCTTTCTTTTCATTAATGTTAAAATAGTAACTCTTTTTGCAGTTTCTTAAACTATTGTCTCTTTATAATGAGAGTTTCTTTTAGGTAGCATATAGTTGTGTATCAAAATTTGACAGTGTCTTTTAATTGGGATGTTTAGACAAGTTACATTTAATGTGATTATTGGTATGTTTGGATTTGAATTTACCATCTTAGTTATTTGGGTTTTTTTTTCTGTGTTTTTCACTTTTTTGGTTTTTTTTCTGGCTGTACTTCAAATTGAGTATTTTGTGTGTGCATGTGATTCCATTTTATTTCATTTGTTGTCTTATTAGCTGTTATTCTGTTTTGTTGTCTTACTGGTAACTTTGGGATTCATAGTATACATGTTGAACTTATCCATCTGTATCAAGTAACTTTATACTATTTTACATATAATTAAAGTACATCACAATGGTACCATCCATTCCATTTACCGTCTTGTTCTTTGTGCTTTTGTTTTTATACAGTTTATGTTGGTATATATTATAAATATCAAATATGGTCTGTTTATTTTGCTTTAAACAGGATTCCTTCTATCTAACACATCACCTCACATATTTATCTGTTTTTTAAAATGAGAACATTTAAGTTCTACTCTCTTAGCAGATTTCAGTTATACAACACAGTGTTATTGAGTGTAGTCATGTTACACATTAGTCCTCAGATCTCATTGATCTTTCAACTGGTTTGTACCCTTTCACCAACCTCTCCTTTTTCTTGCACTCCCTAACCCCAGTCAACCAATCACTTTTCTACTCTATTTCTGAGTTTGTCTTTTTTTTTTTTTAAGTATTTTTTTAATTGTAAAAAAAAAGAAAAAGAAAATTTGCCTTTATAGCCACTTTAAAGTGTACAGTTAAGTGGCATTAATTATATTGACAGTGTTTTATAACCATTACCATTATGTATTACCAGAATTTTTCATCTCCCCCTCCTGAAACTGAAATTCTGTACCCATTAAACAATAACCTACTTCCAGCTGCTGGTAACCACCGTTCTACTTTCTGTCTCAATTTCCTTTTCTAGGTACCTCATGTGAGAAGAATCATGTTTGTCATTTTGTGTCTGGTTTGTTTCACTTAGCATAATGTTTTCAGGGTTCATCCATGTTGTAGCATGTAACAGAACTTCATTCCTTTTTCTCACTGAATTGTACAGCTGTACTTCGTTTTGATTTTCATTTGTAAGTTAATGGAGACTTGGCTTGTTTCTAACTTTTGTCTATTGTGAATAATGCTGCTATGAACATTCACGTACAGGTATCTGTTTGAGTCCCTGAGTCAGTTTATATTTACCCACATATATACCACTTTTGGTGGGTTTCATTCCTTTGTGTAAATTGATCTAGTATCATTTTCATTACCAAAGGTCTTTTAATAGTTTCTATAATTCAAGTTTGCTCTCAATGATTTTTTCAGCTTTTTTATTTGTGGTAAACTCTGGATCTCTCCCTCTCCCTCCTTCATTAAAGATATTTTTGTCAAGTATAGAATTTTAGATATCATTTGTTAAAAATTTCAATATGTTAAAAATGTCATTCCATTTTTTACTGGTTTGCATAGTCTAATGAGAAAGCTGTTATCATTCTTCGTTTCTTGGTATGTGTCGTGCTTGTTTTCTCTGATTCTTTAAAATGTTCTTTTAATGTGTTTTTGTGTTGGGCAGTATATGTGTGTGGGGTGTGGTTTTTGTATTGTGTGAAGTGTTTGCATGCTTTTGTGTAAAGGAATTTTATATGTGTTTTAGGGACATTTTTGTGTTTATGCTTTTGTTTTAGGTGATTCAATTATTTATTTTAAGTTTATTAGGGTAACATTGGTTAATACAATTATATAATTTTCAGGTGTACATTATAGTTTGACATCTATATATTCTATTGTGTGATTACCAAAGTCCAATTTCCTTCAGGTACCATATATTTGATCCTTTACCCACTTAACCCTCCTCCTATCCCCCTATATTTGACCCCCTTAACCCCATCTACCTCTCCCCTCCTCCCCTACTCCAACCCTCTGGTAACCACTAGTCCATTGTCCATGTCCCTAAGACTCTGTCCTGTTCGTTTGTTGCTTTTAGGTTTATATCTCACATATAAGTGATATCATGTGATTTTCAACATTTCAGTCTGGCTTATTTTGCTTAGCATGATTATCTTGAGGTCCATCCAGGTTATTGCAAATGGCAGTATTTCATCTCTTCTTATGGCTGAGTAATAGTCCATTATATATATGTACCACAGCTTCTTTAGCCAGTCATCTATTATAGGACACTTTGGTTGCTTCCATGTCCTGGCCACTGTGAATAATGCTGCTGTGAACATAGGTGTTCAAATATCTTTTTGGATATGAGTTTTCAAGTCTTTGGAGTAAACACCCAGTAGAGGGATTGCTGGATCATATGGTAGATAGATCTATTCTTAGTTTTTTGAGGAACTTCCGTACTGTTTTCCATAGTCGCTGTACCAATTTGCAGTCCCACCAGCAGTGTATGAGAGTTCCATTTTCTCCTCATCCTCTCCAATATTTGTTATTACTTGTCCTGTTGATGACAGCTATTCTAACAGGTGTGAGGTGGTATCTCATTGTGGTTTTGATTTGCATTTCCCTAAGAGTTAGCAATGTAGAGCATCTTTTCATATGTCCGTAAGCCATTTGTATGTCCTCTAGGGAGAAGTTCAGGTCTGTTCAGGTCTGTTCAGGTCTGTTCAGGTCCTCTGCCCATTTTTTTTGATTGGGTTGTTTGCTTTTTTGTTGTTACTGAGTTGTATGAGTTCTTTGTATATTTTGGATATTAGGCCCTTAGGGGAGGCGTTGCTTGCAAATATATTTTCCTATTGAGATGATTGTCTCTCTATCTTGTTGATGATTTCTTTTGCTGAGCAGAAGCTTTTTAGTTTGATGTAGTCCCATTCATTTATTTTAGCTTTTACTTGCCTTTGAGGTCAAATTCATAAAATCCTCTTTAAGACCAAGGTCTGTGAATTTAGTTCCTATGTTTTTTTCTTTGCATTTTATTGTTTCAGGTCTTATATGCAGGCCCTTAATCCATTTTGAGTTAATTTTGGTGTGTGGTCATAGACAACAGTCTAATTTCATTCTTTCATAGGTGGCCTTCCAGTTTTTCCAGCACCATTTGTTGAGAGGCTTTCCCTTCTTCACTGTATGTTTTTGGCTTTTTGTCGAAAATTATTTGCCTGTATAAACATGGGTTTACTTCTGGACTCTCGATTCTGTTTCATGGGTCTGTGTGTCTGTTTTGCTGCCAAACTATGCCGTTTTGATTACTGTCGCTTTGTAGTATAATTTGAAGTCAGGCAGAGCGATGCCTCCAGCCTTGTTCTTTTGTCTCAGGATGTCTTTGGCAATTTGGATGTCTTTTGTGCTTCCATACAAATCTGATGATTTTTTTGTTCTATTTCTTTAAAAAATGCTGATGGGTTTTGATGGAGATTGCATTAAATCTGTATAATGTTTTAGGTAATATGGTCATTTTAACTATGTTGTTCTTCCAATCCAAGAACACGGAATATCTTGCCATTTCTTTATATCTTCTTCTATTTCTTTTAATAGAGCCTTGTAGTTTTCATTATGTAGGTCTTTCACATGTTTCATTAAATTTCTTCCTAGGTATTTTATTCTTTTTGTTGCAATTGCAAAAGGAATTATTTTTTCCACTTCTTTTTCTAATGCTTCATTATTAGAGTATAGGAACACTATGGATTTTTGAATGTTGATTTTGTATCCGGAGACTTTACTGTATTTGCTTATTGTTTCTAGTATTGTTATTGTGGAGTCTTTAGGTTTTCTGTATAGAGAATCATGTCATCTGCAAATAGTGACAGTTTGACTTCCTTGTTTCCTATTTGGATGCCTTTTATATCTTTCTCTTGCCTGATTGCACTTGCCAGGACCTCCAATGATATATTGAATAGCAGTGACGATAGTGGACAGCCTTGCCTTGTTTCTGATCTTAGAGGGAAGGTTTTTAGTTTTTCATCATTAAGTATAATGTTGGCTGAGGGTTTGTCATAGTTGGCATTTATAATGTTAAGGTACTTTCCTTCTATACTGATTTTGTTGAGTATTTTGATCATAAATGGATGCTGTATCTTGTCGAAGGCTTTTTCTGCACCTATTGATATGATCATATGATTCTTATTTTAAATTTGTTTATGTGATGTATCACATTAATCGATTTGCATATGTTGAACCATCCCTGTGCCCCTGGGATGAAGCCCACTTGATCGTGGTTTATAATCTTTTTAACATATTGCTGCATTCAGTTTGCTCGTATCTTACTTAGGATTTTTGCATCTGTGTTCATGAAAGATATTGGTCTGTAGTTTTCTTTTTTTGTGTTATCTTTACCAGGTTTTGGTAACAGAATAATACTTGCCTCATAAAATGAGTTTGGAAGAATTGCCTCCTCTTCGATTTTTTGGAAGAGTTTGAGGAGAATAGGTATTAAGTCTTCTTTGAATGTTTTTGGTAGAATTCACTGGTGAAGCCATCTGGTCCTGGACTTTTACTTCTTGGTAGCTTTTTGATGATTGTTTCAACTTCCATACTGCTTATTGGTCTATTTAGATTTTCCAGTTCTTTTTGAGTCAGTCTAGGAAGGTTGTATTTTTCAAGTACTGGTCCGTTTCTTCTAGGTTATTAAATTTGGTGTTATATACTTTTTCATAGTATTCTTGCATGATCCCTTGTATTTCTGTGATGTCAGTCGTAATTTCCCCTCTTTCATCCCTGATTTTGTTTATTTGTGTCCTTTCTCTCTTTTCTTTAGTGGGTCTAGTCAGGGGTTTGTCGATTTTATTAACCCTCTCAAAGAACCAGCTCTTTGTTGCATTTACTTTTTCTACTTTTTGTTTGTTTTCAATTTCATTTATTTCTGCTCTAATTTTGATGATTTCTTTCCTTCTGCTGACTCTAGGCTTCCTTTGCTCTTCCTTTTCTAGTTTTTTTTTTTTTTAGGATGAAGCATTAGGTTGTTTATTTGGGCTCGTTCTTGTTTTTGGAGATAGGCCTGTAACGATATGAACTTTCCTCATGTGACTGCTTTTGCCGTGTCCCAAAATTTTGATATGTTGTACTATCATTATCACTTTTTTCTATGTATCTCTTCATCTCTCTTTTTATTTCTTCCCTGATCCAGTTATTCTTCAGTAGTATGTTGTTTAATCTCCATGTATTTGTGGTTCTTTCTGCTTTGTTTTTACAGTTGATCTCTAGTTTCAAAGCATTATGATCAGAGAATATGGTTGCTATGATTTCAACCCTCTTTTATTTGTTGAGACTATTTCTGTGTCCCAATATGTGGTCGATGCTTGAGAATGTTCTGTGTGTACTAGAGAAGAATATATAAGCTGCTGTTTTGGGATGGAAGGCTCTTTATATGTCAAGTATGTCCAGTTGTTCTAATGTGTCATTTAAGGACGTTATTTCTTTATTGATTTTCTGTTTGGCTGATCTGTCCATATTCGACAGTGAGGTATTTAGGTCTTCTACTACAATAGTATTTTGGTCTATTTTTCCCTTTAGTTCTGTTAGTAATTGCTTTACATATTTCGGGGCTCCCTTATTGGGAGCATAGATATTAATAAGTGCTCTGTCTTCTTGGTGCATGATTCCCTTTATCATTATGAAGTGTCCCTCAGTACCTTTCTTTACCTTTTTTTATTTTGAAGTCTGTTTTGTCTGATATTAGTACTGCTCCTCCCACTTTTCTCTGAATGCCATTTGCTTGAAATATCATTTTCCACCCTTTCACTTTGAGTCTATATTTGTCTTTGGAGCTGAGATGTGTCTCCTGGAGGCAGCATATGTTTGGGTTTTGTTTTTCGATCCAGTCTCTTACTCTGTGCCTTTTCTTTGGTGAGTTCAGTGCATTTACATTTAGTGTGATTATTGAAAAATGAGGCCTTCTTATAGCCATTTTATCTTTTGCTTTGTGGTAGCTCGGTGTTTCCATTACTTTCTTGTCTTGTGTTTCTTTTTTCTTTATTTTGGTTGGCCTTTGTGGGGTTTGCCTCTGATTCTTCTTGTTTTATTTTATATACTTCAGTTCTGACTCTGTGGTGTGTGGTTACCATTACAAATACGAAAAAGATAGTGTGTGTGTGTGTGTGTGTGTGTGTGTGTATACACACACACACACACACACACACACACACACAGTGTTTATTTTCTTCTGTGTGCCTTATCTCTTCCCCTTTGGGAATTTGGATATTTGACTCCTCCCCTGTTCAGTCATTGTTATGTCAGTTTGTTTCTATGTATGCTGAAAGTTCGTTAGTATCTTGATATAGTAATTCTCTTCTTATTACTTAAGCTTATAATGCCCTGTTCTTAGTAAGGGTTGCACTCCTCTGCTTCTCTTTGCCTGATAGTCGCTTTACTCCTAAGTATGCATTTTTGTTGTTTTTTTGCTTTAGGTGCACCCCTTTCAGAATTTCCTATACTACAGGTCTTTTAATGGAGATTTCTCTCAATTTTTATGTCTGGAAAGGTATTAGTTTCTCCTTCATATCTAAAGGAAATATTAGCTGGATACGTTATTCTAGGCTGGTAGTTCCTTTCACTTAATTGTTTAAATATTTGAATCCATTCATTTCTGGCTTGTTAGGTCTGCGCTGAAAAGTCCGATGACAGTCTAATGGGTTTTCTTCTATACGTTACCATTTTCTTCTTTCTGGCTGCCCCGAGAATTCTATCTTTGTCATTGATTTTTGATAACTTTAATACAGTGTGTCTTGGTGAAGGCCTTTCAGGTTGAGAAAATTGGGTGTTCTGTTGACTTCTTGAATTTCAAGTTCCAGCTCATTTCTTAGATATGGGAAATTCTCATCCACTATTTGTCTGAAAATGCGTTCTAGTCCCTGCTCCCTTTCCTTGCCTTTGGTAATGCCTATTTTTCTTATGTTTCCTCTCCTGCTGGTTATCAGCTAATTCTTGTATTTCTTGTTCGTTATTTTTCATTCATGGATTTCTCTCTTCCTTCTGATTTATTTCTAGATTTGTCTTCAGTATCACTGATCCTTTCCTCCATTTGGTCAACTCTATTTCCCAAGCTTGCTATTTCATTTTTCAACTCCTGCAGTGTTTGTTTGTTTGTTTGTTTGTTTGTTTGTTTGTTTTATCTCCATAAGTTCTATTTGGTTGTTTTTGAGGGTTTCAATCTCCTTTCTCTGCTCATCTAGTTGTTTTTGCAATTTCTGAAATTGTTGATATGACTCATTTTGGAACTCACTGAGTTTTTTAAGTACTATCCTGAATGTCACTTAAGTCGCATATTTCTATGTATGTAAGCTCATTTTCTGGAGATTTTTCTCTTTCTTTCTGAGATGCCTTGTTGCCTTGGTTGGTCATGGTGATTTAATGGACTAATTTTCCACCTGGGCATTAATGGAAGTGTATTCTGTTGTTTTTCCAGAAAGAAGATTCATTATATAAAGGTCTCTCTTTAGCCTGCTGCAAAGACTCATCTTTTGGTTTCCAGTAGGAGGCGTTTAAGCCTCTTGGATCCTTAACAATTTCCGTAGTGTTTGCTCAGATTCCTCTGGGGCTCCGCAGTGATCAATCTTGGAGGATATGGGGGGAGGGGCCCTCTGTTGGGTTTGAGGGCCGCAGCTCAGCCTTGGTTTGCAGCTATAGTCGGTAAGAATCAACTGTTGTTTCTCTTCCGGCTGCTTCTCTCTTTCTGTCCTGATGCCTGGGCCCTGCAGCCAGCTGACCACGGGGAGCCAACAACCCTCTTAGGCTCAGCTGTTCAGGGAACTTACAGCACGAACTCGCTGCTCCTTCTCCCTTGCCCCTCCTCCTGCAGGGAACTCCAGAGGATGGGAAAGGTAGCCTTAGTCTCCACAGGGTTTGCTCAGATTCCCCTTGGGCTCCGCGATGGTATCAGAGGGTATGGGGGGAGCGGACCTCTGGGTTTGGGGCTGGGGGCTGCAGCTTAGCCTCAGTTTTGGAACCAGTGCCAGTGAATATCAACTGTTGTTTCTCAGCTGTCCAGTCCCACTTCTCTGCTTTCTGCCCTGATGACTGTGCCCTGTTGCCAGCTGCTAAGTCATGGCACTTCCAAGCAG
This sequence comes from Eidolon dupreanum, assembly GCA_028627145.1. NCBI lineage: Eukaryota > Metazoa > Chordata > Mammalia > Chiroptera > Pteropodidae > Eidolon > Eidolon dupreanum. Next base: position 50,437,579 of record CM053504.1, on the reverse strand, counting down.
GGCCGATCAGGGAAGTCGATACACCTTCACCTCTCCCCCTTCTCCTGCAAGGAGCTCCAGGGACTGTGAGAGGCAGCTTCTTTATTCTACCACCCGTCTGGGGCAGGGGGTCCAACCTGTGGTAGTTCTTATGCGCAGATCCCATGCTTAGACGTGCTCGTGTGCAGTTTGGGTGTTTGCTGTTCAGTTTTAGATGTTCAGCTTATTGTTTCAAGAGGAGAAATTTGAGGATGTCTCTCACTCTGCCATGTTTTCCCAGAATCTCTATGCTGTCTGGGTTTGCATGTGGTGATTTGATGTATGTTGTGAGGGGGCGGTTTATTTTTGTGCTTTGTTTTATAGGTCTGGTATTACAGTGTCTTACCTGGTCATTGTTGTCTTTACGTTGATTTAGATTATTAACATATGGGGTAAAGACTCTTTATACCAATTAAAATATTTTTATTTATCTTATTTTTTGTTTCGTTTTCTCTTTTTTTTTTTTAAATTCTTTGCTTCTTTTATTATTGCGTTTTATAATCTCTTTCCACCTTTCTCTTTAATATTTTAGAATTTATATGTTTACATTCCTGGTTTTCTTTAAAACTTTAAAATGCATATTTAACTTTAGACTTCAAAATTTAAACTATCTCCTTCCTCCTATGTTAAAGAATTAGCTTTAGCTTTGACCACTTCTTTTCAAAAATAATACTTTTGTTGCCTAGTATTTCAAGTCTGTCTTTTTAGAAATCTCACAACTTATACACACCATTTTTTCAAAATGTTTAGAAAAACATTTAACACATTTTTAAAATTACCTTTATACTTACTATATTATAACCTTGCATGTCAGATTGTGCTTGTAGAAACTTCCTTTAGAGCAGTTCTCTTAAGGTGAATTCTTGTGGTTTTATCTTATACGTTATTTAGCTGTAGTTCACAATTTTAGGTGAACAGATTTTCTCTGGGCACTTGGGAGATAATATTCCACTGTCTCATACTGTTGCCACCAAAGCCTGCTAACTTATTTTATCTCTCAGCCTGTTTTCTAGTTCTTCATTTTTGTTTTTGGTGTTTACTGTGTTGCGGATTTCTTTTTATACATCCTGTTTGGGCTCTTTTGGTCTTAATCTGTAGAGCCACGTCTTTGAGTGGTTCAAGAATATTTGCAACTGTTATTCATTCTCTCCTCTCTTTCTAAAACTACACTTAAACTGTGTGAGATATTTTCAGTTCCTTTTCTTTGTTTCTTAGTTCTTTGAATGTATCTTTGTGTTCTCTAATTCTTTCCAGCTATTTCACCTCTCTCTAACCTTTCCATTTGGTATAATAGTGGTTCCAGCCTCACTCTCACTTCTGTTTCTGATATTGCTAAACGATGTCCCTGGAGACTTTGCGTATATTTTGAGACAACAAGGATATCTACTCTCCAATACGGTTTAGTCATAGCTCTTTATTTGTCACAATACATGGAGATAAAACTCTCTGTCATAATTCCCATTATTCTTCAGACTATATTTTAATGAGTTTTGAAGCAGTATACAGTTTTAAAGGGAAGGTTGTAGAGTTATACGTGTGTGTGTGTGTGTGTACAGATATGTATTTAGTCTTTTTTTTTAAAGATTTTCTGACAGTGGGGTAGGCTCAAGAATCTGCATTTCTTTGAGTTTCCAGGTTGTGCTGATGCAACTGGTCTGGGGAATAAACTTTGAGAACTGCTAGACTAGATGATGTCTTCAATTCCCACTCTTTTTTTTTTTTTTTTTTTACCTTTGAATAGGGCTGTCTGGCTTGGGGATCATTTTATTAACAGTTAATAAAAGTGCTATAACAGTTTCCTTTTGTGCTTAGTTTGTTTTAAATCTGCATTAATGTTTTATTTTAGTGATCATTCAGGATATGTTCGACCAGTGCCAGTGCCACGCAGTTTAAACAGTGATATTTCCTATTTCGGTGTTGGGGGCAAGCAGGCTGTTTTTTTTGTTGGACAATCAGCCAGAGTAAGTAAAAAATTTATTACGAATGTAAGTCTATCAAAATATTTTGTGGTTGATGCTGTCTAAATGTATTAGCCAGTTTAACTTTTAGGAATTTTTTAAGTGCTCTTTTTACTATTTAACAGATGATAAGCAAACCTGCAGATTCCCAAGATGTTCATGAGCTTGTGCTTTCTAAAGAAGATTTTGAGAAGAAGGAAAAAAATAAAGAGTCAATATATAGTGGATATATTAGAAACAGAAAGGTACAATACATTTTAATTTATTCATTGTAAATTTATTACTTTGGATAGATGACAGTATGAAAACATTTTTTTTCTAATTCTAAGATACTAATGTGGCTTTAAAGAACTTAAATGTTTGGAATTTTCATTCTTTTTCCTTTAATGATGCAAATAGCAAAAGTGATCATTTATATGCTTTCTCAGGCTGGAAATCTTTAAACAGCTTTTTTTTTTTTTTTTTTTTTTACAAAGCTGAGTAAGCCTTCTGAAAATTGCTCCTGAGATTAACTTTCTTCCTTGCACTGAGTTTAAGTTTTATATCTTTGTTGTATAGTAATTACAGAACTAGAGAAAACAATGATAGGGTAATAGACTTTTAGGAAATCAGAGCTTTCGAGAAAGAAGTGAGCAATTTATTACAAATTTGCTTTCAGGTTCTCATTTTAATAAGCAGAATGTTAACAAATTTGAATCTTGGTCATGTACATATTTTTCATTGAACTTTTCTCCATTTGAAACACCTTGGAATTTTTTAACTTTAAAATCTTTTAAGTAATTTTGAGATATCTAAAAATTCTTTCTGATTCTAAAACAAATGGCAAAAATTTTGTAGGAAAGTATAAAGAAGTAAAAACAGTTTCAAATGCCAGACAAAACTACTTATATTTAGTTGAATTTCCTTCTGGTCCTTTTGGTTATATACTTACAGTTCGAGCCAACATTTTTTCAATCAACATTTGAGTATTTCTCCATTTTATAAAATATTTTGGTGTACAGACTTTTAATAGCCTCATAGTATTTCTTGAACTGAGTGTACTGTAACTATTCTTTTGAACATTTAGCTTATTTAAAGGATTTTGCTATAACTATAAAGACACTGCCATAAATACCTGTCCATACATTTTGCCTGAACTATAATTTTAGCATAGATTGTTAAAATTTTAACAGCTGCAACAAATGTGAACTTTATAAATGCTTGTAGTATGTATTACAAAACTGCTTTTCAAAAAGATTGAACCCAAATCAAATATACACTTTACAGTATATGAAAGTGTCTCTGGTCATTTCCTTATCTTTAAAAAGGAAAGGTGGGCAGCAAAATGTGGGCAATTCGATAGGTAAAAATAATACCTTTAATTGTTAGCTGAATAATTTTTTCAAGTTTATTAGTACTTTTGTTTTTTTTCTATAACTTAACATTCCTTTATGTCTAAGAAAATTCATTTTGCTCCTCCTACTTTTTTCTCTTTAAATTCGTTGCATTTTTTTTAACAGCTTACATATCTTAATATATCTACATAACAGTATTCCATGTTACCTTTTCCATATTATGTTACCATCACAAAGTCCTATAAAGTATTTTGGTGGAAATATTATTTGCCATGTTAAAACTGGTAAAAAAAAAAATAGGAATTGAGAATTTAGGTGATCTTCAAAGCTGTATACATATAATAATGCTTGGATACATCTGAGATCTCTTGGGTCATCATTTCTGCCAGCTTTTCCTGTGTTTTGTGCTTAGTTCATCTCAACAGACATTTCATGGGTACCTAGGTCATTTTTTTCCTGACCTGTCCTTTCTAGCCAACTTTTTTTTTTTTGGCTTTTCCTGTATCCCTGAATTGTTAGCAGTTATTACAATTGGGTAGGGTTGATGGTTCCAGATCTATAACCAACAGTATTTCTTTTTCTATGCATGTATGCACAGAAAACTTAATAGTTCTCAAATCTATTTCTTTGTCAGGAGACTTTTCTCTTTAGATTCAGACAATGAATCAGACTGGACTCGATAAAGGAAACCATTCTAGGCACTTTAAACAGAAAAGGATTTAATAAAGGGAATTAGATGCTTACATGATTATTGGAAGGGCTGAAGGAATGAACTCTAGGCTGAGCCTTGTGGAATGATGCCAGGACAAAATGACTTGACTCTCAAGGGATGCTGTAATCACATAGCTGGAGGATCAACACTGGATCTGTAATTCAGAGATACAGTGCCTTATCTATGATCCAGGATTGTAAAGGTCTTGCCACAATTGTTCCAACATAGGAACACACAATTTCTGGCTGTGATCAGTGCTGACACTTTGAGCTGGACCCAGGATAATGGTCTTTTCAGTACCTTGCATGATAACAGAAAACCTTTAAGAAACCTCAGGAAATTGCCTTATTGCTTCATTTTTCTCTTCTAAATCTTTGGTTACTGCATCTAATTGATAAAACCTAACTTGTATCTACAACCCCAAAAGTAAAGGCGTCTGAGAAATAGACTTTTTTGGCTTTCCATCCTCTGGAGCCAGGAGGAGACAATAAAAGGTGGTGTGAATGGGTGGCTGAGTATCAGCCGATTATATGTAGCACATTCATTTTGAATTTCAGTTAGATGTCTTTCTTCAGGTGTTCTCTAAATAATTACTTTTGGTACATCCGAAATCAAACATCTGTAAACCTTTCTTATTCTTTTCTCCCCCTTCCCCATGACTACCCTTTTCAGTTAACTGACCAAGCAGTTAATGATTGTAATCCTTATAATCATTCACATTTAATTCTGTCTTTTAAAATAGTTGCATCTATCCTCTCTTCCACCCATTTCTGCTACTTGATTCAGTCTTTCTAACCTCATCTTTCATCATATTCTAAACTACTTTTTTTCCCTTATACTCTCCAATCCTCCATGTTCTCATTGGTCTGGAATATTTTTAAGTCATTTGTTGGGTGAACGTCACCCTTTTTAACTCTGTAGCTCTTGGTTCATATCTTTATAATGGAACATTGTTTCGTCATCATTTGTTTCTCATTTCTTACTAGATGCTGGGCGCTGTATTATTAGGAAGGGCGCTGTATTATTTATCTTGAACCTTATCTTCTTATGTGTAGGCTGAGTCATAGGACTTAGAAGGTGCTTGATAAATATTTGAATAATGAACCTGCATTGTTAGTAAACTCAAGCTAATCTTACTCTCAAAGTCTATAAAATACTACTTGTATATTGTGCACTGTAGTTGTAATATTAGTGAGTTAGTGTGTAGGGACGATTGGAATGGTTTCGCAGGGCTTATTTTTATTTTTTATTAAGAAAGTAATAATACATGCTTGTAAAACAAAGAAAATCAGCCAATTTCCTAGACTTGATAATTCAGTGTGTATCTTTATCCTTACAATTTTTATGTATATGGCAACATACCTAGCATTTATATACATATATATACGTGCAATTTTTAACACATATAGACTCATAGTAAATGTTGAGAAGTTTATAATACTTATCCTCAGATACTCCCCCCACTTCCCTCTCCCCACTTTCCTTCTATAAATTATAGATGTTCTCTGAAAGTGGACTGGGGCCCAGGATTTTTACTCCCTTTTAATAAACACAAGTGCCTTTGTGCTAAGCTAGCTGGCTTCTGGTTGCATCCTAGTTTTCTTAAACATAGAGGAGCAGGCATTGTATTTGACCAAGTTAAATGGTAGGTGTCCCAAGCAAGGACTTATTCTACTCTAGGGTAGGACACTCCTTTATGTTTGCCAGTTTAGCAATCTTTGTAATAGTTTCCCTATCTTTACAGCATTGTCACTTACTCAGCTGAATAATGTAGTGGGCCATTTTTCTCTAAGTCTTTTGAAGCCTGTATTTGAAGCTATCCAGATGAATCACATTAAATTTTATTTCTATAATTAAGGTGTATGTAATATTTTATTTATATTCATTTGTGCAGCCATCTGATTCTGTTCATATTACAAATGATGATGAACGATTTCTACATTATCTTATCTCAGAAGAGAAAGAAAAAAATAGCTTTACTGCTGTGATTATTACAGGAGTACAACCAGAACACATACAGTACTTGAAAAATTATTTCCATCTTTGGACAAGACAGTTAGCGTAAGTAATTATATTTGATTTCGGACATGTTGCTACTTACCTTTTTTAAGACAGAAAATATTACAGATACACCTTGTATCTATTACAAATACAGTCTCTTGGCTGTCTGCTTTGGTCCTGTCTCATTTCTTTCACTGTAGTAACCAGTACTCTGATGTTAGCATTAAAATGGTTCCCTATTGTGTAAATATCCATTGGTCACTTGTAAGGTATTGTTCGTTATTTGAGACACAGGCTTTTTGACACCTATGATAAAATTTAAAATAAACCAGAATTTACCAAATTCAACACTATCATTCTCATATCCCCTTTTCATGCTTCTCTATAGGACTGTCATAATCTTCAGTATATTTTACTTATTTTTTATCTGCCTTCTCCCATTAAAATTTTTTTTTTTATGCGCTGCTGTTTCTCCAGTGTGTCCTGTTACATAGTAGATGCTCAATAAGTATTTATCAAATGACTGCATTGAGTCTTTTAATATGAAAAAATGTGTCTATGTGCCTATATGACATACTAGTACTACTGAAAGTAAATCTTTGTATCTATTCCAAGAAACCTTTTAGGGAATGTAGATTCAATTAGACTAAATCAGAGGAATATTTAATGGCTCTAAGCCTTTTCTCTGTAACTGTATAGTATAGACCATTTATTACTGGTCTATACTATACAGGTACTGCCAAATAGTTATAAAATTTTTTAGTAGAAGACTATATGAACTATAATTTTATGTGAATTAAAAGTATAAAATTACTCTTCTATATTTTAGGCATATTTATCATTACTATATTCATGGCCCAAAAGGAAATGAAAAACGTACATCAAAAGAAGGTGGACCTTTCAACAACATTGATATTGAAGTAAGATAAAATTTCTTCTTTAAATGTTATAAATTATCAAGTGTCTGTTCAATTTCAAGTGACTCTGGATAAGAAAAATCAGTCAATAAATAGACAACTTCTCTCTCCTTTTTACCAAAGTTCTTTGGTAATTTGATGTCCAAGTAAAGATATTGCTAGATGTTTTTTTCTTGAACCCTCATTTACAATAGTTGGTTTCTTTTTTCTCTGTCTTTTATAGAGCTATGAGTTGTTGCTGAATATTATGTCTTAAAGCAGAGAGGAAAAGTTTCCCTTTTGTTCATAAAAGTGTTATGATGGTGAAGTAAGATTTGGAAGCACAAAACATTTGAGTGTTGGGTTCAGTATCTTTGCCCACACGTTAGAAAATATTTCATATACGTCATTGTCCCACTTTTACCTCTAGCAAGAAACCTTGAATTAAATATATTCATGACTTATCTATCCTTCAGCTTTACTTTGCTATTTCTTTGCTTATTTTCTATTTTTAGTATATTTTTATTGAGATACTATACTACTTATAGCTATTTAACTCATATAAATATATGTATATAATACATATATATATATTTTGTTAAGCTAGATGATTACTTATACAAGTCAAAGTAATTTTTGCTTATTCCTGTGTTGGATCATAGCTAAGAACAAAAGTCACCATAGAATTTAATTATTTTTGTTTTATTTTTATTTTAGATTTCTATGTTTGAAAAGGGGAAGGCACCTAAGATTGTCAACCTAAGGGAAATACAAGATGACATGCAGACGTTGTATATAAACACAGCAACTGATAGTTTTGAGTTCAAAGCTCATGTTGAAGGAGACGGTGTAGTGGAAGGGATTATCCGATATCACCCTTTCTTATATGATAGAGAAACTTACCCTGATGATCCATGCTTTCCATCAAGTATGTTAATCTGTTATCTTAGCTACAAAATGTGAAGTTGTGATTCAGGATAGTGATTTATTTCTTGTAATGATTATTATTGGGCTATTAAGGTTAGATAAATTTTCAAACCTTTTCCTTAAACAAATCTTTTTAAGTTGTTAGGTATTTGTATTTTTTATAGTTCTTGATTTTTGTGTATATTCACTTCCAGATAAAGCATTGGCTTTAAGAAGCATTATATATTCTTTTATCTTAGATCTCTATTGAACTGAACTTTTAGTTGTGTACTGCATATTAATTTTTTATACCCCATATTATTTCCCCATTATCTTTGTAGATATTTATAAAAAAGTTTTAAACTTTAGTCAGTTTTTGATTTCTGATTTTGTCTTGCTGTAGAAAGTCTTCTTATACCTCAAGATTATAAAAGGATCCTGTAGTTTTAAAAAATTATTTTATGTTTAGATCTTTAATGTATCTGTAATCTCCTTTTTGTGTGTAGGATGAGATAGGGCTTTAGTTTAATATTTTCCATGAGGATATTTAGTTTCCTAGCTCCGATTGTATTGAATGTCATGATTTTTAAAATCATTTGAAATATCACTTTTATAAGTTCCCATATGTATATAGATCTGGTTTCTTTACTATAAACCTGTTTTATATTCTCATAGATGAGTAATAATACTCATAACTTTATATTGTATATCGATATCTGCAGGGCAAGGTATGTTTCTTTTTCGAGAAAATCTTATTAATCTTTTACTTTTCTTTATAACTTTGGAATCACTTTGAACAGTCACTAAAAAATCCTAGTGGGATTATTGAGATTGCATTTAATTCATAGATTAAAAGTATTAAATTTTCTTTATTCAGAATATTTCCTCAGTGTATCCTTAGTGTTGCAGGTTCTGGAACCAGATTTGCTGATTTAAATCCTGCCTCTGCCACTTTCTAGTGTAAACTTTGACAAACTACTGCTTACCTCAGTTTTCCTTATCTGTGAAATGGGGGTGGGTAATAGTTCATACCTCCTAGAGGTGTCGTGAGGGTTAAATAAGAAACTGCTACAAGTCTTTGAGTGCCCAACATTATTTATTCAGTGCTCATCCATGTTACTACTCAATGGCTCTGTCTCCTGTGATGTCTCTGCCCCTTTTTAATTTTTGCCATATCTAATTTTTTTATGCATGTAGACAAAAAAGATAAAGTTCTTCAAATGATGTCTTAAAATAAGAGCCAATAAATTGATGGTTAGAAGGGTTCTCCAAGAACAAAGCAATTTGGTTTGATTAAAAAGAACTTTTACTTTGGGACTCCATGTGAAGGTTTTTTCTGGGAGGAAGAAAGCTTTATTGGGGGGGATGACTTAATGCCAAAATAACTGAAGTGTTGCTGTCTCATAATTATAGTGTTTGATCCTAATTTATCTGGAAAATATGAAAATGTATTGCTAACAAAAAAATGCTAGACAGTGTGCTAATTATGTATCTGATGCTTTGTAACACGTTATAATTACCTATATCACCTGAATCTGATCTTCAGAAATTTAAGTTTATAAAAGACAAACTTAGTATTATTGATTAATTTGCCCAAACTAGGGAAACCTGCTACTAGATACTGTAGATTGCCCAGATAATTTTCATGGGAACATATTTGTTCTGACAAAATTGTGAAACCTGTATTTTAGGTATAGGATTCAAGCTCCTATATTTGTAGAGAAGAGGGCTTAGACATTGTCTCTTTAGATTTATGACTCTTTTGCTCAGTAAACAGGTTTCAGTGACTGCAAGTTTAGTAGCTAGTGTAGTACTAACACAGATTGACTAGTATACAAATAGTTATTGACTGTTAAATGAAGAACACCATTGGTAATGTAGAACCACTTTGGAAATCTGCCTGAGGCCAAATTTTAAATAAAGCTACCTTTAGGTTTTATACCATGCAGTGTTAACGATCTTATGAGTTTTTGTTGCCATTTCTCTGAAGCAACTTTACCATTTTACTTACAGAAATTAATTTCTCAGTGATAAAAATTGCATGTATTTCATAGCAGTAAACATTTTGTTTCACTTACTCCTGTGCTCTAGAATTAAAAGATGAAGATGATGATGACGACTGTTTCATACTTGAGAAAGGAGCAAGAGGGAAAAGACCTATTTTTGAATGTTTTTGGAATGGACGACTAATACCATATACATCTGTTGAAGAGTAAGTTTCGATTTTTGCTGAAATTATATTGTTTTATAACCTAATCTTTTTGCTAACTAATATTTTGTTCTGTTTAAGCTTTGACTGGTGTACTCCTCCTAAGAAGAGAGGGCTTGCACCAATTGAATGCTACAATAGAATATCTGGTGCATTATTTACTAATGACAGATTCCAGGTCAGCACAAATAAATTGACTTTTATGGATCTTGAGCTAAAATTGAAAGATAAGAACACCCTTTTTACAAGGATTTTAAATGGACAGGTATGATTTTAAATATCAAGTTTGAATATTTGCAAATGTTCTATTTTATAAACAACAAAAGTCAGTAGTATAGATGTATATGACATTTTTCATACTTTCCATTTTATTTAATCAAAAGAGTTTATATAAATTGTCCTCATGAGCATTTATGTGTTTACATTACTCAAATTTCAAACTGGTTAGACCATGTTTGGATAAAATTTACAGATCTTTATTATATCTTATTATCAAGACCTTGATATAGTAAACAGAAGCTACAGAAGTAAATGCATTTAATGAGAGCATATAGTACAATTTATCTAAAACAAGGGCTATGTTTGTATATTAATAACCAAAATATATGATTTTAATCTAATCTTGAAGGTGAAGTTGAGGTAGAACAGTGAAATACTTTGGGCTAAAAGATGATTTGAGATTGATCAGTATTAAAATACATGCTTTGATTGATAAAAGAAGAACGATAATTTTTTTAAAAAAAGTTGAACTGGTGTACTAGTGTAGTTTTATTCTATCCAAATACCTCAGAAACTTTTACTTGATAAACTACTCTTTTAGTAGTTTAATGTTGAGTTGCCCAGAGATTGAGGCATTTACTGTGAACCTAAAATTATAGGTTAGTAACTATAATATATAGCATACAGTATTCTTAATTGGTCATTCCTACAAGATGTTGAAATTCATTTGGCTGTTAATAAACGATTCTTAATCATAGAAGATTAAAATATTTATAAAGAATTATTCACTGAGAGAAGTCTTACTTGTAGTTAGATATGATATACTTGGTATTAATTATCCAACATTTATTGAATAATTTGGATTTTCCAAAAGTTATCTATGATAAGTTAATTTTATTATTTTGTTACATTGTATTTTTAAAATATGTATTTCTAATTTGGGGAAATTTCAAATACACAGAAAATTTCAAAGAATATTACAATAAATACTCACATATTTCTCTCCTAGATTAACTGTCATCTTGCCATACCTGTCAAATTGTCCTTTGACACATTAGTGAATGTCTGGATTCGATTTATACATCTGATAATTTGCTTGATAATGAATCCTGAGACATCTTAACGTTTTAGCCTAGAATCATTTTAATCAGTCATATAAGGGCTATACATTGAAAAGCAGTATAAAAATTTGGTAGACGAACTGTCTCATTCCTAGTTAATAATTTTAATATCCTTGTCAAGTTTACAAAGTGACAACAGAAAGGAATCAGTATTTGGCAGCAGACTTAGTGGCAAGTTTTATTTGAAAAACTATGCCATTTTTGAGTCTTTACCAAGTACATGTATTTCTTATTCATATAACTTTTTAAAGTCAATTTTTGTTTTTTGATGATTAAGATATTTGCCCCCTAACTGCAAGCTGTAAAAACTTTCACTGAAATCACTTTTAATTTTGCCCCATTTTCATTTGGAAATAGTACTTTATGGTGTAAAGTGCGTAGAAAGAAATGAACTTCTCTAACTTTATACATTGTGTTCTGTGAAAGTATAAAATGTGGAGATGGTCTTCCCTACTCGTCCTTCTAAAGACAGGCATTAAACAAATATAGAGCAGCTTATGTTTGAGTATAAAACTCTATACTTTTCCAACAGGGTGAAGAATGATAAAGCAATAACATTTTCTTATGTATTATTAGAAAACACGTCTTTATTTTATGATTTAATTTTTTTTTGAATAAGTAATGTGTATATGTATTATATTATTGAAAGGAAAAGTGTATTTTTCATAGCAGTGTATCTCAACTTTTTTTTTATTCTCAACCTCATAAGGAATCTTTTTTAGACTTTTCCCTAATTGCTCCCCACATGATATTTTAATACCATGGATATACCATATATATGTTTTTGTACTGTATGCATGTATAGCTGTTCTTGATACATAAAAAGAGATTTTTATTGCCCTGTTGAGAATGTGCATGAGTCACAGTGAGAAGGTTTTCACTTAACCCTTTCTCATGGCTTGATAGTCTTTTTCCTTTGCCAACACTGTTCATCATTTTTTGATGTATCCTAGGATTTAAAACAGGTATGAAAAGCTTTCTTGTTGATACTGACCATTGAGACCTTAGTTCCAAGGATGATAGCACAGAATTTCTTTCTTTAGTAATGGTTTTGTTAGAAATGTAAATTTGTATGGAAGAAAGATCCAGCAAAATATTTGTTTTTTTATTAGGTTTTCTGGGATGGGCATATGGAAGGAAAAATGGAATGAATGACCAGTGTCAATGGTTATATTTGTTTACTGTATTTCATAGAACATTTTACAATTTTACAGGAGCAGCGAATGAAAATTGACAGAGAATTTGCTTTATGGCTGAAGGACTGTCATGAAAAGTATGACAAACAAATAAAATTTACACTTTTTAAAGGAATAATTACACGTTCTGATCTTCCTTCTAAAAAGCAGGGCCCCTGGGCCACATACTCAGCAATAGAATGGGATGGAAAAATATACAAAGCAGGACAGCTGGTAGGTTTAACTTATCTTTAGATTAAATTTTTAGTATAATTTGATATTAAAAGTGTCAGAATTTAATAGCAGCCAAAAATAATGTATGTATTGGTTCCTCAGGTGTCAGGAAAAATGAAAAAGCTAAACTGATTTTAATTAGATAATTTAGCATGGCATTTTAAAAAATAACTTGTTTGTTGTCTAAGGCACAGTTAGTAAGGCTTTTATTATTTCTTGCAATAAACTTAAGTAGAGATTCTCAGTTTTTTTTTTAATGTGTATGAAATAATTTTTGAGCAGATTTTTATTGAGTACCTGCTAGTAAGTTACTGTGCTTGTTGACTGCACTAAGAAGAATGCAGAGGTCTAGGAGATTTGCTTTGTCCTTAGGGATATTACAGCCTAAAAACAGAGAAAACGTAAACAGAAATAATAATAAGTAAGAAGGGGTAAGTGCTATGAAAAGAGGATGAATGAATAGTGCTTTGGCATTTTAGAAGGAGAGGAGAGAATTTTCTGACTAGCTGGGCCTAGGAGAAGAGAGTAAATCATGAAATTCTTTGGGTAAGAAAGGGCATTTGTGTGGACCTTGAAAGAGGTAGAGGCTCAAGTTTACACAGATTATTACAAAGTAGAAGGGCATCCATTCTCTCTATAATTCTGAGAGTCATTATCATATATTTAAAGCTTCAGAATTAGATGCAGTTACCTAGAAGTAATGAGTGCAGCTAGAGCCTTGCTTTTCCAGCTTTAGGGGTTAAAATAAACCCCTTGCACTGGCAAAGGAGAATGAAAGGGCTGGCTGGTGAGATAGAAGGAAACTAGGGAAATATAGTATTCCTGAAGTCAAGTGAAGAGTTACAAGAAGGAGGGAGCATTCAGTTTTGTTAAATTCTGTGTGGTGGTTAGGTAAAAAATGCTTTCTCAGAGAAGATAATCTGAGCATAGACAAAGACATAGGTTCAGGGAAGCAGCAGGTAGTAGAATTGGGTTGTCTTGCAACCTATTATGTGTGTGTGAAGAGAGATAATTTAGAAACAAGTCTGGAAAGGTAGATTGGATGTAAACCCTTGTAGTCTGTAGTCCTTTCCAAATTTCTAAATTGGGCTCATGGAAATTACCATTTTTTTCCAAGCCATGTTAGGAAAAGAAATATAGGCAAGTTTTGAGCTACTTTTTCAAGAAATAGCTTACCAGAGTTTGTAAGTCACTGTTTATAGTCTGAAAGCAATATTTCATGGGGAAAAAGATTTACGGTACTTTGGCATTCATACTAATTTACTTTGAAGAAGTTGTGGACCTTTTAAACACATGCATAGCTATGACGTTTTTGTATGGAGAAATTGCCATATCTTTACAAAGATGTTAGGAACAAGTGGAAAACTTCACAAAGACAACTTTATTAGAATATTAGAATCCTTTTTTCATTAATTTTTCTAATGATAATGATTTTTGTATAAAATGGTTCTGTTAAATAATATTAAACCTATTTTTGTTAGTATATATTAATATTGAAGCCTTATTTCAAAACTAAAACATTAGGTCAAGACAATCAAGACACTTCCTCTCTATTATGGAAGCATAGAAAAGTTTTTTCTTTATGGTGATCATGATGGAGAAGTATATGCTACAGGAGGAGAAGTTCAAATTGCAGTGGTAAGACAGAAAGTAATAAAAAGTATTTATTGAAAGTTGTTGATACTACTTATTTTTGCTTAAATGTAGAAATAAAGATACAGTGTTTTGCTTGAATTTGGTTTTTCCTTTGGATAGTGTTAGCATGAATTTTTATGTTTTATATGTGGTGTTTTTTAAGTCATCTATATAACTCAACATTTGTATGCTCTGTGTTTAACAAATATATGTTATTGCTAGTTATCACAGTAATTTTGTAAACTGCACATTTAATACAAAGCCTACAAACCAGTAAACATTGAAGTCAGAATTCTATCTTGAGAATGAATGATTATAAAACTGGAGTGGGTTTTTCCCTACTCCATTCTGCTAATATTTAAATGGTATTTAATTAGGCCTAAGGAAGTGACATAAAAAATGGAAATAAACCTTGAGGTCTAATATAATAGCTATTATAATTTGTATACTTAATTACGGTAAAATATATTTTTTTGAAAGAAATATTTTTCATTGCAACTAAATTTGAGTAGTTTTCTTGAAAGACTGGTATAAATTTATTTATTTAGGAACCTCGAGCACTGTATGATGAAACAAGAACTGTGCCAATTGCAAAGCTGGATAGGACAGTTGCTGAGAAAGCTGTAAAAAAATATGTAGAAGATGAAATGGCAAGGTAATTTACATTTCAATATGCATGATAAAAATAAGAAAAATCAAGTGATTATTAGTAATGCTTTTAACTGTACTTGAGAGTGTTGTTATAGTCTAGTAGGACATTTGTAGTCTAGATGTATGTTTGTGACAAACCAGAAAACTTGTAAGCTCTAGTAAAAAAAACAAATGCTGTATTTGTTTTACAGAAAAAAGGAGGACATTTTATATATTTAAAGTGTCACTGTTACAGGCACTATGATTGTTATGTTAAAAAATAAACTTCAGTCTACAACTAGAAGAAATTTGTAGCAACTGCTGAAAGGCAAAGATTAGTACAAAAGAAATAAAAGGAAATAGCAAAACAGAACTCTGCTTGTGACTCTTGTTTAGCTAATGATGCAGTCATTTTTATTCTTATTGTATCTCACTGATAATTCTTAGAGTTTATCATTATCTCCATTACACTATAAATGAGTAGAAAAATCACGAAAAATTGACATTTCCTGACTCTTAATACGAAGAAGTTTTGCCTGACTTTTTCAATAGCCACAGTGATGGTTAAGGAGGAGGAAACTTTTAGATTATTAGTCATATAGAATTTCAGATTTAACCTTTTAAAATCTATGATAAATAAGTATTAAAGTTTCTAGTAACTTCTATTTTTCTAATTAAGGTCAAATTAACAGAGTTCATAAAACATTAATGTGCTGGTTTCATAATAGGCTCCCTGATAGATTGTCAGTAACTTGGCCCGAAGGAGATGAATTATTGCCAAATGAGATTAGGCCTGCTGGAACCCCCATTGGTATGTTTTTGGTTTTTTTCCTTTATACTGAAAAAAGCCTTTTCTTATGTCTTTACGTTTCCAATATGTAAAAGACCACGAAAAATCAAAATGCAGTGTGAAGACCTAGCACGTTCATCAGATTCTTTGGGTATAACTAAGACATTCTTACTTTTGGACTAATAGGTGCATTAAGAATTGAAATACTGAATAAAAAAGGAGAAGCGATGCAAAAACTTCCAGGACCAAGTCATGGAGGGTCAAAGAAACTCCTCGTTGAGCTCAAAGTTATATTACACTGTAAGTGTAAAAACTAATTTGGATTACAGATCTGTAAACGTGTAATACAGATTTTAATATCTTCATGCAATTGATGAGCTAGCAATCTGATATACATATTGGATTTGATTAAAGTTAAGAATTTCAGTTGTATTATGAATAATTTGAGCTTTTTAATCAATAATTTTCTGAGCTTTTTAAAAACACTTTATTCTAAATTTTCCATATAGGTAACTGTGGACTGAAATAAAGATATGTGCTGTATATGTGCATAGGAATTTAGATAATCTTTTAAGACCCCTTCTAAGTAGAAGATTCTGTGACTCTGGGGGCCAAAAGTATTTGGTTCACATAATAAGCCTGATCCACTCTTTGGTAAAGACGAAAGAACTGGGTATTACTGCTCATCTTGTGTTTCCCTAAGTTTAATCACCTTGTTTGTTAACTTTTTTATCCATTGTTTTTATCTTGACTGTAAAAGTATTTTCACTTCATACTTTAAATAATAGTTCTGTCATTTTACACTTTTGTGTCTGGTGTATGGATTTGGAAGATACAGTATTTTATTCAATGTGTTTATTTACAACATTTAAAAACTAGTCAATGAAGGTGTATACTTTCAATATATAAATATCTTATTAGAGCTCTTCAGCAGCACTGAACAGTTTGACTAATGCATTTTACTGAAATACCCCTACTTTTGGCCTCCAACACCCTATATTTCTCCAACTCTTTGTTTTTTTGTTTGGGGTTTGTTTGTTTTTGTGACATGAAACAACATACATTTATTATGTTAGAGTTCTCTAGGTCATACATCCCAGACAGGTTTCACTGGGCTAAAATCATTGTCAGCAAGATTGCATTCCTTTTGGAGGCTCTGGAGCAGCCTTGCCTTCTCTACCTTTTAAAAGCTATCCACATTCCTTGGCTTGTGGTCCCTTCCTCCATTTCCAAAGCCAGAAGTGTAGCATCATCCAATCTCTGGAACTCTGGCTGTCCTGTCTCCCTATTATTTTTTTAAAAAGTAGTTTTTTAACTTAAAAAATATTTTTATTGTAGTAAATGTATATAAATATGTATAATTTATACTTAATTATTTTTATTTTTTAAATTTATTTGTTATTTTTTTATTATGGGGACATTGGGTAATGAAATCCAATAAGTTTCAGGTGTACAATTTAACAGTAAGGCATATATATATATTGTATTGTGTGTTCACTGCCCATAGATTTCTTTCTGTCACCACATATTTGACCCCTTTTACTCCATTACCACCCATCTTCCCCCTACCCTCTGATAACCACTAGTCTATTGTCCATGTCCATGAGTCTGTTTGTTTGCTGTTTGTTGCTTTTAGGTTTATATGCCACATATAAGTGATATCATGTGGTTTTCAACTTTTTCTGTCTGACTTACTTAGCTTAACATGATTACCTCAAGGTCCATCCATGTTGTTGTAAATGGCAGTATTTCATCTCTTATGTCTGTGTAATATTCCATGGTATATATGTATCATAGCTTCATCCAATCATCTTTTATAGGACACTTTGGTTGCTTCCGTGTCCTGACCACCATGAACATCAGTGTGCAAATATCTTTTTGGATATGGGTTTTCAGGTTTTGAGGGGTAAATACCCAGTGGAGGGATTGTTGGGTCATATGGTAGTTTCTTGAGGAACCTCCATATTGTTTTCCATAGCGGCTATACCAATTTGCAGTCCCACCAGCAATGTTGAGTGTTCCTTTTTCTCTGCATCCTCTCCAATATTTGTTATTACTTGTCCTGTTGATGACAGCTATTCTAACAGGTGTGGTTTTGATTTACATTTCCCTAATAGCTAGCGATGTGGTATCTTTTCATGTGTTTGTTGGCCATTTGTATGTCTTCTTGGGAAAAGTGTCTGTTTAGGTCCTCTTCCCAGTTTGCAATTGGCTCATTCGTTTTTTGTTATTATTGAGTTGTATGAGTTCTTTGTATATTTTGATATTAAGCCCTTATCAGAGACGTTGCTTGCAAATATATTCTCCCATTCAGATGGTTGGCTCTTTATCCTACTTTATCCTTCATTTGCTGAGCAGAAGCTTTTTAGTTTGATATAGTCCCATTCATTTATTTTAGCTTTTACTTCCCTTGCTTTTGAGGTCAAATTCATAAAGTCCTTTTTAAGTCGAAGGTCCATGAGTTTAGTTCCTATGTTCTCTTCTATGCAATTTATTGTTTCAGGTCTTACATTCAGGTCTCTAATTCACTTTCATTTAATTTTGGTGTGTGGCGATAGACAACAGTCTAAGCTTCATTCTTTCACAGATAGCTTTCCAGGTTTCCCAGCACTGTTTACTGAAGATACTTTTCTTTCTCCACTGTATGTTTTTGGCTCTTTTGTCAAAAATAATTTGCCCATATAAATATGGGTTTATTTCTGGACTCTCGGTTCTCTTCCACTCAGCTTTGTGTCTGTTTTTCTGCCGGTATCATGCCATTTTGATTATTATTGCCTTGTAGTATAATTTGAAGTCAGGAAGAGTGATGCTGCCAGCCTTTTTCCTTTTTCTCAGGATGGCATTGGCAATTTGGAGTCTTTTGTACTTCTGTACAAATCTAAAGATTTTTTTTTCATTTCTTTAAAAAATGCTGATGGGATTTTGATGGGGACTGCATTAAATCTGTATAATGCTTTAGGTAATAAGTTCATTTTAACTATGTTGACTTTTCCAGTCCAGGAACACGGACTGTCTTTCCATTTCTTTGTATATTCTTCGATTTCTTTTAATATGGACTTGTAGCTTTCATTATATAGGTCCGTCACATGTTTTGTTAGATTTATTCCTAAGTATTTTATTCTTTTTGTTGCAATTGCAAAAAGAATTATTTTTTCCACCTTTTTTCTGACAGTTCATTATTGGAGTATAGGAACAGTATGGATTTTTGAACATTTATTTTGTATACAGAAACTTAACTGTTTTTGCTTATTGTTTCTAGTAGTGTAGAGTCTTTAGGGTTTTCTTTATAGAGAATCATGTCATCTGCAGATAGTGACAGTTTGACTTATTCATTTCCTACTTGGATGCCTTTTATATCTTTCCCTTGCCTGATTGCACTTGCTAGGACCTCCAATGTTATATTGAATAGCAGTGGCGATAGTGGACAGCTGTGCCTTGTTCCTAATCTCAGAGGGAAGGTTTTTAGTTTTTCTCCTTAAGTATAATGTTGGCTGAGGGTTTGTCATAGATGGCCTTTATTATTAAGTACTTTTCCTCCCTTTCGAGAATGCTCATTATTTTTATGTTTCTTCTGATGGTATCAGCTAGTTTTTGTATTTCTCTTACATTATTTTTCATTCTTCGGTTTCTCTTTTCTTCCTTCTGATTTATTTCTAGATGTCTGTCTTCAATATCATTAATCCTTTTCTGCATTTAGTGGAATCTGTTTCCCAAGCTTGCTATTTGTTTTTTCATCTCTTAGTGTGTTCTTTATCTCCAGAAGTTCTGTTTGGTTCTTTAGAATTTCAGTCTTGCCAAAAAACTCATTTTGCTAATTTAGTTACTTTTCCAATTCCTGGAATTGTCGATATGAATTATTTTGGATCTCATTTATCAGAAGTAGCATCCTGAATTCTGTCATTTCTGTATCTTTAAGCTTATTTTCTAGAGATTTTTCTCTTTTTGAGCTGCCTTGTCACCTTGGTTGTTCATGGTGTTTAGTGGACTTTTTCTCCCTCTGGGCATTAATGGAAGTGTATCTTGCTTCCCGCCATCCCCGCCTCCCCTTGAAAGATTTATTACATAAAGGTCTCTCTTTAGGCTGTTGCTAAGAAGGCGTATTTCTTTTAGCTTCCAGTAGATGATGTCTAAGCTTCTTGGACCCCTGCTTTATTAAAGCCTTAATAACTTTTCTTTTAAATATTCAGTCATGCTCGTTATCCTCAATCTCAGCCCTCTTCAATATTAGCGACAGTTTTGGTAGTGTTTGCTCATCATCCCTTGTGGTTCAGCCTTGCATTTTGCAACCGTGGCTGGTAATAATCGGCTTTTGCTTCTGTACCATCCCTACTTCTCCGCTTTCTGCCCCAATCACTGGGCACTGCCGCTGGGCATGGAACTCAGCTCTCTCAGGCAGGGCTGTTCAGGGAACCTGCCACACCTTCTCCCCTCCCCTCCTACTGCAGGGAGTTCCAGCTGTGAGAGGTAGCTTCTTTGTTTCCCCCCTGTCTACCACCTATCTGGCTGTTCTGAGCTGTGGTAGCTCTTATTCGCAAGTCCTTCACTCAGACGTGCTTGTGTGCAGGTTTAGTGTTAATTGTTGAGCCTTAGATGTTCAGCTTATTGTTATTTCAAGGGAAGAGATCTAGGGACATCTCTCACTCCACCATGCTTTCAACATAACTCACACTTAACCATTTTTAAATGTACAGTTTAATAGCATTGAGTTTATTCACATTGTTGTGCAACCATTGCCACCGTCCATCTCCAGAACTTTTTCATTATCCCAGCTGTAGTAACAACTCCCCATTACTCCCTTCCCTCATCCCCTGTTCTGCTTTCTGTTGCTGTTAATTTGACTATTTTAGGCATCTCATATAAGTGGAATCATGTAGTATTTAAGATTAAATTATATACCATTATATGTATATACCACATTTTGTATATCCATTCATTTATCAGTTGACACTTGGGTCCTTCCACATTTTAGCTGTCATGAATAATATCGCTTTGAACATTGGTGTACAAATAATCTGTTTGAGTTTCTGATTTCACTTTTTTTGGAGATGTACCCAGATGTAGAATTGCTGGATCATATGGTAATTCTATGTGTAACTTTTTAGGATCTGACATACTGTTTTCCACAGTAACTGTACCATTTTACATTCCTATTGGCAATACACAGGGTTCCAAAATCTCTGCACCTTTGCCAACACATGTTATTTTCTGGTTTTTGTTTGTTTGTTTGTTTGCTTGTTTTTTGTTTTAATAAAAGTTATCCTAATTGGTGTTTAGTGGTATCTAATTGTGGTTTTGATTTTCATTTTCCTAATGATTAGCAAATTTGAATATCTCGTGCTCTTTGGCCATTTCAATATCTTTGAAGAAATGTCTATTCTTTTGCCCATTTTATAATCAACTTTTGTTGTTGCTATTAAGTTGTAGGAGTTCTTTATATGTTTTAAGTAATTCTTATCAGATACATGATTTGCAAATATTTTCTTCCACTATGTGGGTTGCCTTTTCACCCTATTTACGGTGTCCTTTGATGCAGAAAAGTTTTTAATTTTGATATAGTCCAGTTTGTCTACTTTTGCTTTTGTTGCCTGTGCTTTTGGTGTCATATCCAAGAAGCCATTTCTAAATCCAATGTCATTAGCTTTCTTGAATGTTTATTTCTAAGAGCTTTGCAGTTTAATCTTTTACATTTAGTTATTTGATCCATTTTGAGTTAACTTTAGGTTAACTTTTTTTATATACGGTTAACTTCTTTTGCATGGGAATATTCTGTTTTCTCAGCATCATTTGTCAAAAAGACTGTCTTTTTCCTAATGAATGGTTTTGGTATCTTTGTCAAAAACATTTGCCTTTCTATGCACAGGCTTCTTCCTGGGCTCTCTATTATCTTCTCTTGGCTTATATGTCTGCCCTTATGACAGTACGACACTGTTGGGTTTTTTCATTGATTTTTAATTTTTTATTGACGTACAGTATCCCGTTAGTTTCAGGTATACATCATAAATGACTTGATATTTATGTACATTATGAAATGATCCCTATGATAAATCTGGTTACCATCTTTCATACAAAGTTATTAGAATATAATTGATTATTCTCTACGCTATTCACTATATCCCATGACTTTTTACTAAAATTATTGGGGTGATATTGGTTGATAAAATCATAGGTTTCAAATCTACAGTTCAGTAACATGTCGTATGTATATGGCATTGTATGTTCACTACCCAAAGTTAAATTTCCAAACTTACTGTATGATTGGAAGTTTGTGCTTCTCTTAATCCCCTTAACCTATTTCGTTCACCCTCCAACCCTTCTCCTCTTGGTAATGACCAAGTTTATTTCTTGTATCTATGAGTCTGTTTCTGTTTTGTTGTGTTTGTTCATTTGTTTTGTTTTTTAGATTCCGCATAACTCCACAAGTGACATTTAACGGTATTTGTCTCTGTATGACTTATTTACTTAGCATATAGCTCCATCCATCTTGTTGCAAATGACTAAGTTTTATTTTTTTATGACTAAGTATCACACTGTTTAGTGTGAGTCCTCCAGTTTTGTTCTTCCTTTTCAAAATTGTTTTGGCTGTATGCATCCCATGAGATTTCATAAATTCTTAGAATGGGTTTTCTATTTCTGCAAAATACAGCATTGAGGTTTTGATAGGGATTATATTGAATCTGTAGATCAGCCAAGTATTATTATTGTCTCAACAATCCATGACCGTGATTTTGTATTCTGCAAATTTACTGAATTTACTAGCTCTAACATATTTTGATTGAATCTTTAGGGTTTTCTATATATAAGATCATGTCACCTATAAACAGATAATTTTACTTCTTTCCCAAATGCATTCTTTTCCTTCCTTCTTTATTTCCCTTCTTCTTGTCCTCCATCCCATTATTCCTTCCCTTTTTTT
The DNA here is from genome assembly GCA_028627145.1 of Eidolon dupreanum. Classification (NCBI taxonomy): domain Eukaryota; kingdom Metazoa; phylum Chordata; class Mammalia; order Chiroptera; family Pteropodidae; genus Eidolon; species Eidolon dupreanum. Next base: position 50,414,828 of record CM053504.1, on the reverse strand, counting down.
GCCTAAGAACTCTGGCTAGTACTTCCAGTACTATCGAATAAAAGTGATGAAAGCAAACGTCCTTGCCTTGTTCCTGATCTTAGAGGTAAAGCTTTAAGTCTTTCATTGAGTATGATGTTAGCTGTGGGCTTTTCATAGGTCCACAAGGCTTCATGCATGATCTAGTCCTGTCTCCTTTTTCAACTTCACCTCATACCATTTTCATCCTCACTCCCCATATAATCGTATTCTTTTTGCTCTCATACAAGTCCACTTTTCCCACCTCTGAACCTTTGCATGTGTTTCTTCTACCTAAAACTTTAAAACAAATCTTTGACAAGCTTTTTATTTCTCAGGTTTCAGATTGTCATTTTCTCAGGGAGATTTCTAATAGTAATGATATTTTTCTATTTTTTCAGTTTCATATTTCCTGAAATTTATTTTCATAACTGGAAATTCTGTTATTAAATGTGTCTTTGCTCTCTAGAACAAGGGTGGCAAAGTATTTGTAAAGGATCAGATAGTAAGTATTTAGGCTTTGGGGTGTCATAAGTTCTTTGTTACAGTTGCCTAACTGCCATTTTAGAATGAAAGCATCCATGGGCAATAAAGTAGCTTATGGATCCCTTGCACTAGAAAATAGAACTCCATGAAAGCAAAGATATTGTTTATATTCTTCACTTTTTTTTTTAGTGCCTAGTATATAGGAAGTAATTAATGAGTGTTGAATAAATACATAAAAATCAGAAAGTTGATCTTTTTTAGAGAACTTCTGATGGTGGTTTACCGTTTAATTTCCGTGTAAACTAGTAATTGCAACTCTTTTAAAATTAATTTTTTTATTACGAGTGAAAAAAATGGAATTACATAATTGGCCCTAATATATATTGGTTAACCTAATTCAACAATTGTTCAGTATTTGGTTATCCTTGCTTCATGTGTTTTTTTTTGTGTGTGTGTGTGATTGTTGAATTGCAGGTGTGTGCATCTCTAAAAATGTGTATTTTCCATTACGGTATTAATTCCTTGGTATTATCTAATACCTAATCCAACTTACATTTCCATGATTTTCTAAAATGATCACCTTTTATGTTTTTTTGTGTGTGTGATTAGGCACAATTATTATTATATAGTTATTATAAGTCTTTCTAAGTCTTTTTTCATAGTAGAGCCGCCGCCTCCTTTTCCATGCGGGTGATTTGCCAACAAAATCCAGTCACTTGTACTGTAGAGTGTTTCACATATTTCTGTTTACCTCTTTGGGATGTCACTGAACTTGTTCCACTATTTGTTCAGTATCCTGAAAATTGGAAGTTAGCCCTAAAAATTTGACTTGATTTAGATTCACTATTTTTTTCCTAAAGCAAGAATCATAGCTAATCTGTGTTTATTATGGTATTTTATCACAAGGGACATAATGTCTGATTATCCTAATTTTAGTGATGATGGATCATTGTATTCACTTGTCAATATGATGATAACGTTCTCCTTTTACTCATCAGGAAAAGATTTTTGGTTGAAGTAGTTATTTGATATACAAAACAGTGATTTTATCCCCCAGATTCTTTCATTCCTTCTTAATTTATTATCCAGAATTCATCTGAGAAGAAATTTCTATTGTCAATTAGGGTCATTGGCTTACTCTGAAACACAGCTTTTATAGGAAAGGTAATATCATGGCTTAATTCTTCTTCTTTAATTGAAAATTACCAGTCAGTACAATAATGCTAGTGAGCACTTTTTGGGTGTGGTGGTGGTGGTGGTGGTGTTGTTTTGGTAAATTTATGGTTTCTTAAAATAAATAATATGCTTCATTCATTTTGATGTGCTGTCACACTGGCTACTCTGTCTTAATATGAACTTTTTTGGTCTTTGATGCAAGCTTTCTTGTTTTCTGGTTTGAGATATCCTAGAATCTTCTAGCACATGGTCTACCCTAGACCTGGATTCAGCCATTACTTCTCATTCCTTTCAGTGAGGAATGGTATTTAGAGCCCTGAGTGTTAGTATTGATCATTGCCACTGGGTAAAATTGCTTCTGAGTTTTTTCAATTGATATCGAAACATGAATATTTTTGGAAAAGAAAAAAAAAACAATTCATATTGATATTCTGGGTTTTTATTTAATCACTTTGATTTTATGCTTTCATTTCTTTCATATTGAAAATCTTGATTCTTAACTTTAACAATTACCTATTTGCTTTATCCTACAATATGTTTGATCTCAAAATAATACTAATATAATCACTACTAATAAAACTATTGCATTAAATGTCTTCTTTGCAGTTCTGTTTGTCCTTAATATATTTCTGTCTGTATAAATGGGTAAAAGAAAAATTAGTCTCAAGTTACTTAAAATGATTTTATTGTGATCATATCACCTACTTGATGTTTTAGTTTTATGAATTGCTTTGTTTTCTGTTTTTTTTGAATATTTAACATAATTCCAAAGTCAAATATAATAAGGAATATTTCGAATAAGTGATATTATCCCTCTACTCTGTTTTCTTCCCCTTTCTTTAGTAATTTTATTAGTTTTGGCTTATCTTTCCTGATTTTCTTGTTACAATGCTAAGCAAGAACAAATGTGTTCATATTTTTTTTCCTTCCTTAAACAAAGGTAGCATGTTTTGTTTATATAAATATATGTTTTTACTCCTTGCTTTTTTTTCCTCTTAACAACAGATCACTAGATTTCAGAGTTGTCTTATATAAACTATGCTCTTTTAATTTTCTTGGAGAAAACTTTTAAGGGATGTGATTTTTAATATTAAAAATGTATATACTTTTGTTTGTACTATTTAAATTTGTTTACAGGTAAATTTTTAAGAATAGAAATAAAGGAATTTTAGTGAGCTGAATGAGTAATGTTGTTCACTTGCATAGGAGAGCTTTAGATATTTTAAAGTTTCAAAAACAATTTTTGTACAGCAAAAGGGGATATTTGGAGTCATTGTGACATTTCATATCATGTTCTGTATTCAATTTTACAAGGTAAAAATGCTACTTTTTTCTTTTAAGCTTCAAGTGGAAATAAAGAAATCATTTCACATATTAGTCAACATGGAGGAAAATGGCCTTACTGGTTTAAAAAAATGGGTGAGTTATTCTGAATGTTAAAATTATATCAGTATTATGTTGACTCGATTGATAATTTCATCTTAATTTTTCCAGAAAATATTCAAAAGTTGGGGAATTACACATTGAAATTACAAGTTGTAGTGAATGAAAGTAATGCAGACACTTATGCTGGAAGACCACTACCATCTAAAGCAATTAAATTTTCTGTTAAAGGTAAGCAACACACTAATATATAACTATATGCTAAAGGTGACATTTTAAATCAAGGAGGAATAGATAGTAATTTAGTAAAAGATGTTTAACCAGTTGTTTAACCATCTCGATTTTAAGATGATTTTGTAATTCTTCTTTATAATTATACTCTTTCTAAATTTTGAAGACATCATTGTTTTCGAGCTTTTTTTTTTTTTTTTTTTTTTTTTTTTTTTTTTTTTTGCTGGTGAAATCTAAAGCTATTCTGATTCCTGACCTTTGCATGTGAACCCTTCTGCCCTGTCCCTCTCCCTAACCTCCCTGTTCCCTAACCCTGATGTTCGTTTTCGGAGAGTCTTTTTTTATCCCAGTGTCTGCAATTTTAAATTCTAGAGTTTTCTTTGAATTACTTTGATTTCCTACTCTGCTCATCTTTCAACAATATCTAATATTAAGATGTTGGACCTCTTGACTCATATTCTTTTTCTAGTTTCCATCTCCTGCTTTTAATTTTCTACTTTATAAGAGATTCCCTTAATGTGATGCTCTATACTTTCAATTGTGTTTTCCCTCCCTGCTGTCATTTTTTAGTTTCTAAAATATCTTTTTTATTCTTTGTTTATTTCCTTTTGGTATATTCTCATCCTACCTCATTGATTCAGTATCTTTATTCTCTGGGGATATTAATAAGTGGCAGTTTTTCTTGAAGCTTCTAAACTCTATTCATAGTCTGTTTCCTCCATGTTTATTTTTGTGTTTGCTCTGGCTCTTTCATATTAGATACTCTCTTACATGACTGGTGATTTGCTCACATTTAAGATTTAAAACTTTTATTTCATTTGGGGAGATTATGACATTAACATTTTTAGGTTTTTCTCTTTGTTCAGATTTCCCAGAGCAGAGCCTTCCATTCTCCTGCTAGGAGGGTAAACACCTGGCTGCCAATATTTTGTGAGCCAAGCTGGGGAAGACTCTTGCAAGTCTCCCATTTATTATGTAATCTTTCACTTGATTTTCCTGTTTTCAGTAGACTATGACACCTTTAGCAGTTCTGTGTCCCTCCCTCCTTAAAGGTACTCTTTTTACCTTTCCCAGAGAATAAACTATCTATTGCTGGGGCTGACTGAGGAGGGCAATTGACTGGCTCTGTGTATTGAGGGGTACAGATCTTTGGACTGCTTTTTAAACAGACTTCAACAGATCTTCGTTTTTTTGTTTTGTTTTGTTTTGTTTTTTTGTTTTTTCCATTTTCACTCCAATTTGATATAGCCATTTCTGAGATTTTGGGGTGTCCTATAGAGTAAATTAGATTGGATCTCTGCTTGCTTTCTGGTGATTAAAGATTTGAGGTTCTTGGGTCTTTCTGCTAAGTCAGTTACACATGTCTGTATCTTCTCCAGCTTTTAAATGCTGTTACTCTTTTTCTTCATTATTTTTGTAGGTTTAGGCCTCTTAAAAAATCTCCGTAGTGTCATTATTATCGAGTTTTTGGAGAGAGTTGATCTCAGTGCCTGTGATCACCTTGCCTTCTATAGTAAGAAGGGCCACCATGGAGATCTTTCTTTTTTGTACATATAAATCTTCACACTCTTTTAACGGCTGTGGAACACATTCCATATAGTATGGACATTCTAGTTTAAGCAATTTTCTGTTGATGAACATTTACAGTTGTTTTCTAATGTTTTGGTTATTACCAGTTATATTAGTATATGGGAAAATAAATTATGCTGGTTTGTGTACATGTGCTAGAATTTCTCTAGGGTAGATACCAAAACGTAGAATTGCCAGGCTGAAGTATATGTGCTTTAACAATTTAAATATATTTACTGTCAAATTGCTTTCCCAAAAGGGTATGTCATGGTGCCCTCACCAACAGACTGTGAGGGTTCCAGTTTACCTCTGATCATTCACAGCAAACCTATATACTTATTTAGCCTCTTTGGCAGTTAAATTGTTCCTTTTATTATTAGGTTGTATACCTCTTTTAGCCTTTATTGGACATTTTATGTCAGCTGTGAAAGCCTGTTCATTTGCTTTGTCCATTCAATAGTTAAAGATGTGGTTCGCAAATTTGAATTTGTATCTGAATCACCTGGAGGGCTCATTAAAACGGACTGCTGGGCCCCAATCCCAGAGTTTCTGACTCAGTAGGTTTAAGATGAGCCCTAGAATTTGCATTTCTAATAATTTTCCAGTTACAGCTGAAGCTGTTAGACTGGAGACCACACTTGGAGAACAGCTGGTTTATGAGAGGTTTTTTATATCCTGGATTTTAATCCTTTGTTGCATGTGTTGTGAATATTTTCTCATGTAGATCTTCCCTTTTAACTTTTATCTTTTAAACTTTATCAAATCATTTTATACCTTTTTATTATGTGTTTAATAATGTTTTGTCTTAGTTTTTCCTATGGTAAGACTATATTGTATTCTTTATTCTAATAATCTGCTAGAATTTTGCTTTCATGTATGATGTTAGGTAGAAATCTAACATCATTATTTTCCCAAGTGGAGTATAGATGTAATTTATGTAATTTTTTGCATAGATTTAAAACATTGTCTTTATCATAGTCAATTTCCCATACATAAATGGATACGTTTTGAACCTACAATGAATTTTCTGGCCAATGAATTTGCTTTTCATTTTTATCTTTTTTTTTTAAAAGAGGGTAAGCCGGAGAAATTTTCATTTGGTCTTCTCGATCCTCCTTTTCGTGTTGGAGTTCCATTCAATATCCCTCTGGAGTTTCAGGATGAATTTGGTCATACTAGTCAACTAATAAATGATATTCAACCAGTTCTTGAAGCAAGGTAATTTGAAGTACCAATTTGTATTTGACTTTTTTATTTGCTAAGCATTTACTCTTCTTTTATAGCTTAAATTTGTTATATGTGGTTAACTTCAGTAGTATTAAAATGTTTAATGAGTTGTTATGATACCCTGGTGATTTATTTAGCCCAAATCTAAATCAATGTGACTACAGTGTCATACATATATTGTATTTAGTCAAAAGTTTGTTTTGACTAAATTTATTTGTTAAAGTTGTTTAGATAAGACTGATTGCTCTGTCTTACTCCATTTCTTTTTGCAAGTATGATAATTGTTAGTAATACCATATTTATTTTGTTGTCTGCTTAGAAATCATGGCCATTTAAACTGAGAGATACTGCCTACTAGTAGGTTTGAACCTCCTAATGCAATTTAGTTTGGTGTGTTTTTAAAAACTGTAAAATAAAGTTGGCGCTTTCCATGTAAATTTGAGTCATTCCTAAGAATTTGCCTTTACTTAATAGCCTTTTAAAGTGGCATGATTGGCTTATATTAAGAAATAGCTCTTAGAAACTTAACAGTGTATCTAGTGATGTAATTGAGGATGTTCATTATTTTACACTACCTCTTTTTGTGGCACCTAGGGAAAAGTTCTTTATCAGTTTAAAGGGCATGAATGCTAAGTATTTCTTTTTTGCACTGGCTGCTAAATTTGTCTTTTTGGCCCACTTTTCATGTATGCTTTCTGTTGTTCTCAATGTATATTTTTTCCTTGTGGCGTAATTGTTTACTCTTTCAGTCATTTGAGCATGTATTATATTTCAGGCATTTGCTAGTTGGAGAGAGAAGTGAATAGGACATGGTATTTGTCTTCTACAAATTCACAGATTTAGTGAGGTGTAGATAGTTTAGTGTTAGATTTATACTGTGGTTAAAGTTCTGAAAAGCAATACATGGGTATAAAAAATATTCAAAATGAATTTTTTCAGATTTTTGTTCTCAAGTTGCAAAAAGTGATTCTTGTCTTTTGACACATTACATTCATTTGAATATAAATCAGTAAAGGAAGAGTTATATACAGTTGACCCTTGAACAATGTGAGGATTGGGGTGCTGCCCCTGCACAATTAAAATTCATATATAACTTCTAACTAATATAAACTTAACTAATAGTCTCCTCACCTGGAAGCCTCACCAATAACATAAACAGTTACTTAACATATTTTGTATGTCATACGTATTATATACTGTATTCTTTCAACATAGCTAGGGAAAAGAATGTTAAGAAAATTATAAGGAAGATAAAATTGCATTTGCAGTATTTATTGAAAAAATCTTCATGTGACTTGCACAATTCAGTTCCATGTTGTTCGTGGGTCCAAGTGTGCTTAGATGTTCTTTTTTTTAAATAAGACACTAAAAGCAGCTCATCTAGTCACAAATTAAAAAGTATTAGTGCATCAGTCAACACTTGTTTTCAATTATTACTTCTGTCTTATCCTTGATAGGATGTTCTTACGTAGGAAGTCTGTCACATAACGTATATTGGTAGCTAAGACAGACTTAAAAAAAAATCTTAGCAGCATGGCTATGTGAGTTTATCTTCAATAAAGTATGACCATTGTCTGGGGTTTTTTGGGGTTATTTTTGTGTTTCCTATATTTAAAAAAAATTATTCACATATATCTCCTAAAGAATCAAATCATTTGATAAGGCTTGTTGTAAAAAAGAGCACTTGTGTCCTCTCCACCCAAGCCATAATCCACTTCTCAGTGAACCACTTTCAACTTTTTTACTTGAATCTTTTAATCACTACTGCCATATTTCTAAATAACTTTCATCTTGCTACTTCTTGGTTCACTTTTAGGCATTATTTCTTGACTTAGTGGTTATGGAAGATGAGAACATACTCTCTTGTTGCCACTTCTATTACAGATAAACCTTTCTGTTCCCTCATTTTCCAGTAAAGTTACATTCTAGCTTGATCAGCATTTACTTTATTACAAGTATATGTAAATGCTAGTCACTTTCTTTATTGCACAACTTTGTTTTTGTTATACTTTTTCTTTGCTAAGTTTATTACAAATTGAACCCTAAATTCTCTGCCAGTTGTCTGGTCTCTTCTTAAGTGTTTAAGTGCAGAGACATCTTGGAGACATCTCTTTTGGAACTTGTGATGTGTTCCAGTCTAGACCAGTTGTTTTTATGCTCATTAACAGTTGTCATTCTGTTTCTTCCTTCACTTTCATCTTGGGGATTTCCTTTGTCTTATGTATTTGGGAAATATAATTAAAAACAAAAGCTATTCCCAGCCTAGAAAACGTCTTCACAAATGAGGAAAAAAAAACAGTTTTATTATTGAATAAACATTAAGCCAGAATGTGATGTGGAGATAAAGAGATTGCAAAAACTGTAGGCGATTTTACTCATTTATATCAATAAGTGAATACAACTCATTTTATTCCATATTTTTAAGATAAATTGCTATGTCTTTATGTCTGGCTGTGGGATTTGAAATTGGGAGTCAGCTGACCACAAGTTAAGCCCAGGAGACTAGGAGGTAGGGCTTTATCTTCTTTGATGATTACACTAAAGAGAGATGGCTCTCAGATACCTGAGGAAATAGTCCCAAATTGTGTGAATCTGTTAAGTGGCTTATTTAACATTTAACCTTTCATGTATCTCTTGTTTTTTAAAAGAATCCCTTTTGCTGACGCACATCCTTCACTAGTTTCCTAAGAAAGGATACATGTGACATAAAATTACTGCTCTAAAAATGTCTTTATTCTTCCTGATACTTGATTGATTTGAATCAAAAGTTAGACACTATTTTTCATCAAAATTATGAGCATTACTTCATTTTTGCCTCTGAGTTGTCACTGTTGCTGATAAATTAAAACTTGGTTAATTTCCCTTTTTAATGTTTCCTATGTCTTTTCTCTGGAAGTTTATAGGATCTACTTTTTATTCTTAACTTTATTTTATTTTGTAGGTTTCTTCGTTATTCAAAGTACTTCATTCTCTACCTCCCATCAACACTGTTTTCTCTTTCTGGGATCCTTATTTATTTGATATTGAACCTTCTATCTAGACTGGTTCTCTGATTTTCCTAATTTTTCTGTCTTAATCTTTTTGTGTTTCTTCTTTACTTTCTTTATTTTTTATAACTTTTCCATTGAGTTTTCTCTGCTGTACTTTTAATTTCCAAGAGTTCTTCCTGATTTTCTGAATGGTCTTTTGTAGATCCTGTTTGTTTCATGAATGTAATTCTTTTTTTCACTGATAAAAATGGTGGTTTTTAAAAAAAAAAAAAAAAACACTTGACCTGCACAGATAATTTCTGTTGTCTCAGTGTTCATTGCTTTTTGTTGGTTTTTCTCTTTTTTCCAGATTCTCGTAATCATTGGTTATCTGCTTATAACTTAATAGAGAACTAAGTGCACTTGGAGACTCAGTGTGGGAGAGGCTGTTCACTATGAACTCCACTGAAAGATGATCTGTCTGTAATACTCTGTTGAGGGGAAATCCTGTTGTCAGAATCCTTAAGTCTTTTTTCTTGGGCTGGAAAGTTTTCTTAAAGAAAAATCTTTAGTCTCTTGCCTGGAGAGGAATATTTTGGTTCTCCAGGTTTCTAACCAGTCCAGGAACAAGGCAGGGGTGGGAGTGGAAATGGAAAAGTCTCAATGTCCATATGCATTCATTCAGGATTGCCCCTTCTCATCTTTTTAGCATTTTGCCCTCTCCTTCAATTTATCTGCTTTTCCTTGGTTTCAGAGATTCTCTACTTTAACATTTTTCAGAGAATAATCTTTTAGTCATCTGCCAGTGGCAGAGAGGGGAGATCTGGCGATATAGATTTTGTTTATTTTTGCTTTTCTCTTTTGACCCCACTTCTAGAGGCACCTAGTACAACCAATTCTGAGTAGTACCTGGGAATTCTGTGATATAGATTGGTTTCCACATCTTTCCATTGCTATTTTTTAAGCACTTTTTAAATTGAACTATAATAGACAATTAGTTGCTCATATTTACAGTGTACAATTCAATGAGTTTTTTCAATTATAGTGGTATGCAATAATAGTTTCAATTGTACAGCATAGTGATTAGAGATCTATGTAATTCACAAAGTAATCCCCCAGTAAATTTGTACCCCTGTGCCCCTTACGTATTTATTACAATATTATTGACTATATTCCTTATGCTATACTTTATATCTCCATGATTATTTTGTAGCTATCCATTTGTATTTCTTAATTCCTTTTCTCTTTTTCACCATCTCCTCCCATCTACCAACCCTCAAAATATTCTGTATCAGTTTGTTTCCAGTTTTGTTGTTTATTTTGTTCTTTAGATTCCACATGTATGTGAAATATTATGGGATTTGTCTTTCTCTATCTGACTTACCTCATTTAGCACAATAACTCTCTAGGTCAGTGGTCCCCAACCTTTTTGGCACCAGGAACCAGTGCTCCTATGAGAATCTAATGCCTGATGATCTGAAGTGGAGCTGTGGTGGTGATGCTATCGCTGGGGAGCAGCTGCAAATACAGATGAAACTGCTCACTTGCCTGCTACTCACCTCCTGCTGTGCAGCCAGTACTGGTCTACAGCCTAGGAGTTGGGGACCTCTGCTCTAGGTCCATCCTGCGATATCTTTTCCTAGCTCCTTATTTTTAGTATGTGTGTGTGTCTTTTAATCTGAAGTGAGTCTCTTGTAGGTAGCATATGTAAGGGTCTTGTTTTCTTATCCATTCAGCCACCCTATCTGTTGATTAGATCACTTAATTCTTCTTCATTTGAAGTACTTGTTAAATAGATATATAGTTATTGCCATTCTTTATTCGTATTTTTGATACGTGTTTTTTCTTCTTAAAGAAGTCTCTTCAACATTTCCTGTAATGCTGGCTTGATGGTGATGAACTCCTTTAGTTTTTTCTTATCTGGGAAGCTCTTTATCTGTCCTTGGACTCTAAATGATAGATAGCTTTGCTGGATAAAGTAATCTTGGTCATAGATCCTGGGTTTTTACCATTTTGAGTATTTTGTGCTAAGTCCTTCTGTCCTGCAAAATTTCTTTTGAGAAATCAGTCTTATGGTGCTCCCTTGTAGGTAACTGTTTTTCTCCTGCTGCTTTTAAGATTCTCTCTTTGTATTTAACCTTTGGCATTTTAATTATGATGTCTTGGTATGGGCCTCTTTGGGCTCCTCTTTTTGGAACTCTCTGAGCTTCCTGGGGTTGTGTGTCTATTTCCTTCACCAGGTTAGGGAAGTTTTCCATCATTATTTCTTCAAATAGGTTTTTAGCTTTTTGCTCTTCTCTGGTACCCCCATAATGTGAATGTTATTACATTTAATATTATCTTCATTATTTTGGATTTTTTTTTCTTGTTGCTGTTCTGACAGGGTGTCCTCTGCTACCCCATCCTCTATCTTGGTGATTCAATCCTCTGCTTCCTCCACTATGTGGATTCCCTCTAATATACTCTTTATCTCAGTTATTATATTCTTCATTTCTGAATGAATGGTTCCCTTTTATAATTTCCATCTCCATTTTTATGGTTATCTCATTGTTAAAGTTCTTACTGAGTTCATCTATTCTTCCCCTAAGTTCATTGAGCATCCTTATAACCAGTGTTTTTGAACTATGCATCTGGTAGATAGCTTGACTCTATTTTTTCCTAGAGCACTGTTCTGTTCTTTCGTGTAGGAGATGCTTCTTTGTCTCCTCATTTTGACTGCCTTTCTGTGTCCGTTTCTGTGTACTAAGCAAAGCCCCCAAATCTCCCAGTCTTATTCGCTTGGTTTTGTATAATAGGTGTACAGTGACATAGTCCTGAGAGAGGTCCAGCTACAGGCCAGGTTTATCCCCAGCCGGTGCCCCTCCAGGTCCTCCTGGTAAGATTTGGCAAGCAATCCCCAGATGGATAATACCTGTGCTGTGCTTGTAGTTCCCTCAAGAGGCCATGTCAGAAACTGAGGCTGGGTGCCCAATCAGTGTGGGACTTGGAGTTGCTCAGCATGGGGCACAGGGCATGCCAAGGACCCCACTGAATACAGCTTGGGTAGGCCTGCAACTTGAGATGGGCAGAGTTTCAGGGAGTCCTCTGGGCAGAGCCACCTATGTTATTCAGTTTGATGAAATCTCAGCTATGGCGGTGCCTGTGTTGGCACCCTGGAAGTGGGCAGGGCTCAACAGAGGAACAGTGGATCCCACCAGCACTCTGCCTGGGAAAAAGCCTCTTCTTTGGCTCTTGTCCTGAAGGCCAAGAACTCAGCATTCCTCTGTAAGTCCCTGACCTCCCCATCCCCCACCCTCACCACCACCACCCGCCCCTGCAGTAGATGCAACACTGGAGCTGAGAGCCAGCAAGTCCATCACTGCAAAAGTTTAGTTATGGTGGCGGCCCCTTTAAGAGGAGTCTGCAGCTGCTGGCTGCAGCTTTTGCAGCCTTTGTCTCAGCTGCCTGGTCCCACTCCTACCACTGGAGGGTGATTTCTTATTTCTCTCCCTAGTTGTGATGCCTCTGTTCATCCAGACCCCAGGCAACTCTGCTTGTTGTTTGCTCTGTGTTTCGTCACATTTCTGGCGTGGTCGGCAGAGGAGATGTACAAAGCTTCTAGCTTCTTGCCTCTCCCTCTCCATTGCTGTTTTTATTTAGGGTTCAAATTTTTGAGACTGTTAGGTCATTCATTACTATCTATTCTATTTTCTAGCAGCAAGTTTTGTTGTCTCTTCCTTTCCTTCCTCTTCTTATCTTTGCCTTTAATAGTAGATTAAAGAAATCTTTGTTGTCCTTCCTGAAGTTTTAAGAGATAGTGAAAGTAGATGTGTGCCTTTAATGAACCATCTTTCCTAGGGAGTCTGCTTTATATTATATGCCACTTTACATCTTTTTTCAAACAAAGCATGTTGTTTAATTTTTACAATTTATTCAGATAGTACCTGTAAATATTTAAATTTTATTCTTCAGAAAAATTAGGCTTTTTCTCTATCGTGGTGTGCTTTTCCCTTTTTCTCTCATCTTACCCCTTAACAAAGTAAAATGTTTACACTGTAAGGATCTACACGTGTTCAAAGGTGATTTAAAATAAAATTGCTCATGGTGGTAGACTAGGGATCTCATTATATGTTTGAACAAGATTACATCATCATAAGGCTATATTTGATTGTTTGGACTTCATCTAAATATGCTATTCAGTTTAATATGTGCGAAAAATTCTCTAAATTCCCACTGGGTAAAAAATTTGTAAGAATTCATGGTGAAGTCTGAAGAAATGCTTAACCCTGGCCCATTTGGATAATTTCTTCCCCCTTAGGCCTGTATACATGGTATAGCATTTGATTATTTCCTACTTGTATCTTTACTAATTAAGCATATGAAGTTTTACATTTTACAGTATATTTATTTGCAGTGTTTTGCTTACTAGTATCACTTAGTTCAGTTATTTCTTCCTATTTTAAAAAATACTATTTTATTTAAATAAGTTAAACATGTAAATGACATTTATGAGAAAACACATTTGCGGCTTATTTGTAAGTAATGGAAGGGAAAATAAAAAATAGCTTATTTTTTTTCAGTGGTTTATCTTTACAATATGAAGAAATAACCAAGGGACCAAATTGTGTAATTCGAGGTGTTACAGCTAAGGGCCTTGTAAACTCTTGTCAAGGCAAGGTAAGCATTGTACATAAATATTATAATATATGTTTATTTTTTTATATTGTAAAATGAAATTGGAAATTTAAAATTGACCAACCTATTTTTATAACAAGATGACACTAATGTTGGGTTCTTAGGAATTAATCAGTATTGTGTCATTTGGCTTAGCATTTACATCTTTAAGAAAAATGAGAATGTTTGTTGTTGCTGTTTTTGTTACACATTTATTAAATATTTTTCAGCTGTCTTCATCTCCATTTCATCCAGTCTTTTCACATTCAAAACCATTTTCAGCAGTTATCCAGTACTATGTTTTTTCTTTTTTCTCCTCTTTATCTTTTTTCATCCATTCTTGAATTCTTAAAATAGAAATATTTGAGAAACTTTAGCTCATGTCTATAAAAATATTGGGTTTGGTATTTGGATAAAAGGAATTATATTGGGAGGGATAAGGTTAGGGAAGGTAAAGCCATAAACTCTGATAAGATAATTTTTCAGTTATCTGTGTAAAGCAGCTAATAGTTTTATATGAATAAAAGTAACACTGTGGTTAATAACTTAAGTAATATACTACTTTTTCTTTTAACTGTATCATTACCTTCAGTATATATTCAAAAATTTTCCCTAGCAAACATTTAAAAGAGAGCATGTGAGTTCTAAGTACTATATACTATACTGCAGTGTATTATCAAATCAAATTAAAGATCAAGTTTTGTACATTTTTCTGAATTCGGATTTTCTGGGACAAAGAACTTTAATTCATGGAAATTTGGTTTTAGTGAGATACACTTAATTAAACATTTTTTTTTAATTTTTGAAAACTTTTTATTTAGAAATAACTATATTTACTGAAGAGTTAGAAAGTTAGTATAAAGAGTTCATATACTCTATCCAGCTTTCTCTGTTAATATCTTATATAACCATCATATTTTTATCCACACTGAGAAATTAGCATTAATACAGTACTATTAACAAAACTATGGACTATATGAACATTTCTCCAGTTTTTTCACTAATGTTATTTTTTCTGTTCCAAGATCTAATCCAGAACACCATGGTACATTTGGAGATTTTTAGATTTTGGGGTTTTTTCATTGGGCTATTTTCCCATATTTGGGGAAATGCCCATCCTGATTTTGACTACTATTCAGAGGTTATACCTTTTAAATCTGAAGAGACTCTTGTCTGTAAAGAAGCAATATGTCAGTTTTTTCACCTGCATCTCTTACATACATACATGTAATTTTAGTCAATATAAAATTGCTAAGTAGATTTCTATAATGGTATGAAAATGAAAAGCAAAAATAAATCAGAATTGAGGTGATAAACTAAGTATTTATTTAAATCTTGGATTTAATTAAAATTTTTTCAACAGAATTTTAATCTGAAGGTTATTCTGCCGGGTTTAAAAGAAGACTCACAAATTTTGAAAATTAGATTACTACCAGGTAATATTATTTTAAGAAATACTCCTAATTATTTACATTTTAAATAATATTCTTATGATAATGTATAATGATACTTAAAAAGGTGAAGTGTCTTTTGGTTTGAGTATGGTGTAAGTCTTAAAAATATATTTGACTGTCAAACATAGCACAGACAGAAATGACCAATTAAAAAACAGGAAAACATTAAGGAAGACTCTAGTGAAGTTCTAAAAATAAGCTTGGGAGAAAAATTTGAATATTCAAAATGTATTGGGGAACTATTCTTAAGTATATAATTACTAGGCTTATATTAGAACTGAATCTGTCCTTTACCTTTTCTAATATAACTGTAACTTTCATATTTTGAGAAGAAAAGTTTCTCAAGTATTTATGTTGTTAGTTTGATTTAGTGACTTATCAATTTGAAAATAAAGTTACGTTGAAGTTACACAGTGTAGAAAATGCTAGCCAGTTTGAGAGGGCAGTGTATTGTAGAGATTCAGAGTATATTTTGAACTCAGCCCTTCTGGGTTTGTATCTAAGCTGTCACCTAGGATCTAGATAAACTTGTTCTGTGCATCAGTTTCTTCATGTGTAAAATGAGATACTTACTTTCATAGAGTTGTAAGGATTAAATGAAAATATAGGCAACCCTCGACTTGCGTGTTCTGTGGTAACACAGTTCATTATGCATGAGTTCTCAACACAGTACTGTGCAAAGTGAGGATTACATGTGCTTGTAAAACACCTAGAACAGTGCTTGGGATGTAATTTTTAGCTCTGATATCAAACACCGCACAGGGAATATAGTCAGTGATATTGTAATAACCATGTATAATGCCAGGTGGGTACTAGACTAATTAGGGGCATCACTTTAAAAATTATATAAATATTTAACCACTATGCTATACACCTAGAATTAATATAAAATAATACTGAATGTGAACTAATTGAAAAATAAAAAATATAAATTAAATGGAAAAAAGCAATACCATGATTATAACTTTGTTCATGTATGATGATTTTTAGCATGAGTTATCTCTATGTCATAGCTTGTCACATTAAAGTAAGTCTAGACATCAGATATTTTTAAATAATTGTGACAACTCTTGTCATATACAGAATCTATGTATTGGAGGAATAGAAGTGATGGAACATGGATGCTACTTACTTTTTCTTTCTCAGCATTATTTACAGAATATCAAAACTTGAAATGTTAAAAGTTATTTCTTTTGCTACTTCAGTATTTTAGTCTTGAAACTTGAATCTTTATTTTTTTATTAATTTCTTGGTAGGTCCCCCTCATCGATTGAAAGTGAAACCTGATTCTGAAATTTTGGTTATAGAAAATGGAACAGCCTTCCCATTTCAGGTGGAAGTTTTGGATGAATCAGATAATATTACAGCACAGCCAAAATTGATTGTTCATTGTAAGGTAAGCTGTTGTAAGATAAAAAATGCAGATTTTATTTTGAGTCCCATCATAGTAAATGGAAATGCTACGTATATCTTTTAGCTGCTTTATAGTAAGCCTTAGGTCTCTAATGATTATTCCATGGAGAAATTTTTAGAATATCTTAATTGCCAGTAGTTTTCAGCATCCCTAAGCCAAAAAAATGTCAGTTATGCTGAATTTCATAAAGAAATTTGTGAACTAAAGATTCCTCCTCTCTTCTTCCATGGTTCATTCACTTCATTTCAGATCAGGTATTTAATTTGTTAATAGTATGATAGAAATGTCCTTCAGGATTGAGGATGGATGGCTAAATAAAGATGAGTAAAGACCTCAAAAAGGAAAGGAAAACCCAAATAAGTAAAGTAAAAAAAAAAAAAAAATAGTGGTCAAAGAAGGAGGAATGTCTTCTAAAATAAATAAACTTAGAAGTATAGAAAATTCTCTCTTTTTGTTCAGAAAGTTTTTAGTGAGTTCTACTTAGAATTTTCCAGTTTATAGCCGAAAATAGTAGCTATAGGTAAGTATTTGAAAATTTAAATAATTATTGAATAATCAGTAACATTTATTGGGGTCTTAAATTATTGTGTATGCTTTTAATAGTTTTCAGGTGCACCTAACCTTCCAGTCTACACTGTGGATTGCAGTAGTTCTGGAACCAGTATTTTATCAGGAGCTGCAATTCAAGTTCAGAATATTAAAAAAGACCAGATGCTTAAAGCTAAAATTGAAATACCTGTAAGTTGTTATTGTTATTCATTGATATTATAATGAGTCTTCATAAAAATATTCTGTAAGAGCTTCATAATAAATTCTATAAAGTTGTTTGACTTTTTAAAATAAGATATTTGTGGTTCTTTTAGCCACAGGGGGAAAAAGACAACATGAAATAGTATAGTGAATAACTTAACCTATCTGTATCAAATATTAGTAATTTTCTTGACAAAATCTTTTATAATATCTGTAGCTATTATTGATTTACATATTCCTCAAATTAATTTTTCTTATATAAAACATGACATCAGTTTATTTTTACATTTGCTTCTTAGAAAGTTAGGTAAATATTCCCACTTAAACCACCGCTGAAGGCTATATAAACATTTAATTTGTATCTATAATTAGCTGAAGGTGAAGCCATCCTGACATAAGCAATTGATTCCGAAAGGATGCTGAATGGGATAACAAATACTTTAGTAAAATACTTACAAGTAATTTCTTTATAATTGATATGGGAAAATGATGAGTAATCTAATTCCAGTTGATTGATACTTTTCTATTATACATCAAATAACATACCTTGAGCCTCATAAGAGAAAAAGACAGTTTTTATTTTTTTTAATTAGAATGAGATGACTTGGTTTTATTCCATTTCTTTTCTTTCAAGCTCGTTATATTTGATAATCTTCAAATATTTGTTACACATTTCCTTTTTGACAATAATGTGGACAATATAGTTTTGAGTGTACTATCTCGCAAAAGATCAGGAAGATATAGGAAGAAAAGATTTGAATTTAGGGAGGAATCTGGGCTTGGAAGCAAGAGTAATAAATATAAGAATTATGTAAATACTGCAATGCAGCAACAGGCAAAAGACCCAAGAATCCAGGTCAGTTAAGACACAAAAGTATATCATATAATATACAGTTAGAAAATGTTATTTAAAGGCAATGACTCTTGAGTTTGAGTCAGGCAAATAAGATATGTGTATAATTGGAAGATGGATTATTTGTCTAATATTCTGTGGGGTAGTGAGGTAGGAATTTTAAGTAAGTCATTCATGTGGATGGGCTTTAATAGGAATGACTAATAAGAAAGATATGAGCTAACTAAGATTGTGAAGGTATTTTAGGCTTATGCTTATTTTGAATTTTGTATATCCTGTGGAATGCACTATATCTAGATTATGAAAATAATGGTGTAATATTTTCATTTTGTGTGCCTAACATCAATTTATGCAGCATAATCCAGCTTATCTTTACTTATCTGTGGAACACTGATAAGTTATAAATATGCCAGTTTAGCCCTTAGGTGCATCTGGAATCCTTATCTAGCTAAAGCAAACTCATCCACTTGAGTGTATAATGCCTGAAAAAAAGCACTAGAAACTTCAGTATAAGCTAACATCATTAAATAAGTTATTTTGCGGGAATTATTTGTCTCTGATTTTATGGAAAGTTTTAAATTTCCTACATCTTTATTCTTATATGTTGGTCACTGACTGTTTCATGTAATTAAAATTGTATTACAAATAAGGGGAAGGGAATCCTTTTAAGTCCAAATACACTATTTTTTGGTTTTAAGAATGTGGCCACTATCATCATTTATGACTTGATGGTATAAAATATGGAATTATTAATAGTACAGTGCCCTCTTAATGATAAAACCTATGTATGTTAACAGTATATAAGGTGATCTTCCACAATATTGAAATGAATTCTTAAGCAATATAAAAGAGTCACCATTAAAACCAAAACTGTTTTCAGTACAGATGTCACTCAGTGTATATTTGTGTTTTCTTTTCTTCCTAGAGTTGTAAAGACGTGGCATCTGTGGAGAAGACAATTAAGTTGCTTCCCAGTAGCCATGTTGCAAGATTACAGATATTCAGTGTGGAAGGACAAAAGGCAATCCAGATCAAACACCAAGATGAAGTTAATTGGATAGCAGGCGATATTATGCATAATCTTATTTTTCAAATGTATGATGAAGGAGAAAGAGAAATCCATTTAACATCAGCTTTAGCAGAGAAAATTAAAGTAAGTTTTACAAACAGATTGGTTATTTGCAAGAATTTTATTTTATGCTTGGAAGACAGACTCTGAACAAGAAGTTTTATTGGGTAACCTCTAAGAAGAAGCTTATCATAGAAATAATGCTATTATTTAAAATTCCAGGGTAAATAAGATTTTTTTTTCATGTACTAGTTTGAAATGTGAAGGATTCATGTGTGACAGAATTGTACTTAGAAAAATGATTTTGACTCTTAAACAAAATTCCAGTCATTGGCATTTTGTCATTTCCTGACCAGCTGTATTTCTGCATTCACAATCAAGATCACCACCTTACCAAAGCAATATATCTGTAGCTATTCTGAAGGCACTAAATTAAAAGTCTGTTAAAGGTAAATAATGAAACAGTATTGTTAACTCTATAGAATAGAACCTTGATTTGGCTGTTTGAAATTGGTATACTGCTCTCTAAAAGCATGAATCTTAGAAAATAGTTTAGTCGGTCCTCAGTAGCTTTAGGTGGTTCTCATAAATCTGCTGTCGATTAAATGTATTATTTGTACCCTGACAGGGTGAATCTATATATTGAAACTTCACCTGTCACTTAACAGAGAACCAAATCAAACCGATTAGGTTATCATCACAAAGTAGACAGTTCTGGCACTCTTCTTAATGGTTAATTGAAAGAATAGTAGACAATCTATGCTTACTTCATTAAAAGTATGGTCAGTTCAGCTATAATGAAACACATGCATTCCCAGAAATCACTGTACTATGTTAAATGGTGCAATAAATATCACAGAGGTTGTGGGGAAAATGGGAATTAGAGGCATAATACTCAAACCTCATCAATTATTAATAAAGATAGGAGACTAATAAAATAGTACCAAAAATAGTAACAATAACATATTAAATGATTAAGAAGTTTGTAATCACTTTAAATATATCTCAATTTACTTGTGGAAGTGAGTGCAGGAAGGGTCATAATTTGTGAGTTTCTGTGGAAACTGTTGGATACTCCACTAGATGTAGACAAATGTGGCTCAGTACACATAATTAGCTGAGGTGGCTGGTAGGTGTTTGAGGTTTTGTGTATTTCTACATGGCTCAGTTTAGTTGGGTACCGTTTTCTGTGTTCAACTGTTATAAAGTAAAATATGTTTTATACTCAGATTGTTCCCTGATATGTTAATTGCATTAGAACAAATTTGTATTTTCAAACCAAGCATTATAGCAGAACAAACTGTACTTTTTTCCTTGACATTCAGAGAGAAAAAACTTCAAATCTTGTGTGGGAAAATAATTTTCTAAACCTTAAGGTTTCTTTAAAGCAATTAGAGATTAATATCCCTCCATCCCTGGAAAACCAATATTTGTGGACCTTTATGTAAGATATCCCAATTAAATAAATATTTAGACATTTGCAATTGGGGACAGGATGTAGAAATTACTTTTTTATATTGTCATATCCTATAGCCTCTTGAGTTTCCAAATATAGGATCTGATATTTTAAAAACAAAAGTTCAACTGACTTTATTTTTAAAATCTTATTTGGAATAACCCTTGCTTCAGCCAGTTTATTTTTTCCCTTCATAATGAGGGAAGGGATGATCAAGAAAGAAATAATCCTGAAAGGGAAGTAAGTCATTTTTATCTGTATCAGCAGATTTGAAGATGCATGGTTTAAAAGTAGTGCCAGAAGCCTGGCTTCTGACTGGTTTCTTACTATCTCATAACAGTGTTTCCACTTTCTAGTTTCTTATCAAGGTTAAGAAGAAACATTGACTGGAAAAGCTCTTCTTGTATATAACCTTTTTGCCATTCTCTAAGTGTGTGGCCTGCATTCGATATGTTTTGCCTCAAATCTAGTAGATACCTATGTCCTAGTTTCCAAAGATTTTAAAACATGTATCTCTTTATTGACAATAAAAGATATTAAATACTATTTTATTATAATTTTTAAAGTGGTTTTTATAGTCTTTAAAGAGTTCTCCAGCATTGAAGAAAGTCAACCCAAATAATCTAGCTTGCTTCTTCCACTATTAAAATATGATAAATGAGACTTAAAGATGGTTTAAAAATATAAAATGATGACTAAGGTTAGAACAGCATAAACTAGGATCAAAATATTAGAATGTTAATGATTTAAGAATCACTACTATTGAAGGTTAAAAGAGAAATTGAGCTAAAAATTCTTAAATAGAAAAGATCGGAAGCTTCCAAGTAGGATAGAGTAATCAATTTTAAAATATGGTTCCCATAACAAAATGTGGAATGCAAGAGATGTAAAATTAAAATAGAAATAAAGTATTCAAGAATGGATTAAGACCAAACGGTGGGCTGGATAATAATTACATCAGTGGACGTAACTCGTTTTCTCATCCTGCTGAATAAGGGTCCACCTAAATCTCATTCGAAGACTGTAATAAGATTCTTTTTTTAAAAAATTGATATCCCTCAGAAATGATCACATGGTTTGCTCTATATGTTATTTTTCAACTATAACCACGATGATAATCTTGTGGCAAAACTCTAAAGAAATGACTTAAGAATTTTTATTTCGTTGCATTGAAAGATGTGGCAACATTAACAACAAAGACAAATGAGATACTCTTTTTTTATCATAGTAATATAAGAACCACCATTCTTGTCAAAAAGGGGACTTTCTTTCCTCAGAGGTAAGTAGAATGGGTTATAATTTAAGAGTCTTAATTTAGTAAGATAAGTGGCAGTAGGAGGGCATTGGACTAAGCTTTATATTCTTAAGTATGTAATCTTTCACTTAGGTTAATTGGACTCCTGAGATTAACAAAGAACACTTGCTACAGGGTCTGCTTCCTGATGTACAAGTACCAACATCTGTAAAAGATATGCGCTATTGCCAGGTTTCATTTCAAGATGATCATGTATCTTTGGAAAGTGCATTTACAGTAAGGTTTGTGGGCACATTTTATTTGGAGATATTTCAAATTTCAGCGCATGGCAACAAAAATACTTTCCTTAAAAGCACACATGTAAAAGTTGTTCCTAATGTAGAAAATGTCAGTTTTCTGTGAAATATGGTAGGTCATCTTTGGGATAAAGCTCGACTGGAGGTAGTGACTAGTTTCTTAATATCACTGTAACTCTCTGCTTAATTGACTCATCTAGCATCTATATGAACTGTGCAGGCAACAGTGAAAACACCTACAGAATGACAGGCATGAAAAGTAGAAAATATATACTGTGATCGGTCAATGTATGGTTCAGAAGGAAAAATTCTTTCATTGATTAGTGATGATTTTCAAAGCTGAGTCCAGCCATTCCTAATCTATAGAACTGATAGGAAAGGTAAAGACAGATAAATACATTTAAAAACCTGTCACCCCAGCCTCTTCAATTCCTTGTTCACCTCTTTTCTAATAACCTCCTTCACTTTAATTCCTCTACCTATTTTGATACTATTCCCAACACTTAGACTAGCTCAATGTTTGAGACAAAATTATCAGATGTGCTAATCTCCAATCATAGCCAGATCTTTTGACGAGTTATTCTTACCTACCTTTTCTTTCTCAGTGCTCTCTTGTCATCATTTCTTTTTAATCCAACATAGATACTGTGACTTAGCACTTCTGTAATTTTTTTGTCAGTTTTTTCTTTACAAATAGGCTTTTCTCTATTTCCTTTGTATTAATAGTGATATTCTATAAATTGGATTAATAGTGATCTATAAATTGAGTATTACTGTATTTTAAGTTTTAGAAAGTGAGATATGTATGTGTATATGTACATATATAACTTTAGCATATTGAAACTAGTTTTTTCTTTTTTTTTTTTACAATGAATGGTGTAACTAAAACCTTTTAACTTGTTAACCAATTTCAGACCCCTTCCCGATGAACCTAAACATCTAAAATGTGAATTAAAAGGTGGGAAAACAGTACAGATGGGCCAAGAGCTTCAAGGAGAAATAGGTTAGTATGGCCTGCTCTTTTCCTTGAAATACTTATATAATATGCCCTTAAATTCATGTTTTGGCATACATAATCTGGAAGGAAAGCTTTAGGTTTATATATGATAATTGATTTAAAATCCATTGTCAGAAAAGATCGAATGTTTTTTGCTATCTTTGCCTAGGCAGACATAACTGTAATCAGTTTAGCAAAAATAGTTTGTTGGAAAAATTTTGGCTTTTGTTAGAAGTAATAATAGCTGATGTTAAAAGTATAAAGTAAATATGCGAGTGAATTTATGTGTCCCATATTTTTCATATATAAAGGATGTTATATAATACAAAATTACTTTATTCAAATTTTCATGGTAAAAAATCTGATTAACATCAACATTGTTAGATATATTAATACAAATGTACTTATGTAGATTCTTGATATTTTTTGTAGTGATGATAAAAGTAATTTTTTACAAAAATACATAAGGACAGAGCAAGCTTGTGAGCATAATTTTTTTGAAATGTATAAGTATATTTATAGATATATCTTTTATTGAAAGATAACACTTTAAAATTAAACTCTCCTTTTAGTTATAATAGTTACAGATCAATATGGAAATCAGATTCAAGCATTTTCACCAAATTCTTTATCTGCCTTGGCAATTGCTGGAATTGGACTTGATAAGTCACAGTTGAAAACTACTTTTCAGGTAATGGCTGCTTTTCATAACAATTGACATATGCTATTGATTGGGCTACATGTAACAAAGTTTTGGGAAAACCAAAATAACTGAAACTTGATTTTAGTGTTTACAATTAAAAATCATAAAAGGCATTACAAAAACTTTTTATAAGGAAAGTTTTGAACACTCGGCTCCAGTTGTCATCACTTCCTCTTTACCGTCTCATTTTGAAGCAAATTCTATACATTGCATCGATTCATCCATAAATACTTTGATATGCATATAAAGGAGGTTTCTCATGCACGTATAATAAAATTTTTTAGTGCCCTTGTGAAAGTTTACAATTGTGTCATTAATTGATATTAGCCTGAAAAATAAGAACTGTGATACACTTATTTGAGTTTAAAACAAGCACGCAAACATTATGTATTCTGCTTAAAGAGATCTGTCAGCTTTCACGAAAAGGATCTGTTGGAGTTGAGCCTTCAAGGAACCTGCCAGGCCAGAGTAGGTGAAAGAGGAAGAATTCTAAAACCCAAGTAAAGTTGACTCTATAGTATTTAATACTTTTTGAAAGTCTTCCTTTTAGAGCCTTCATTACAGTTTTTACTGACAGAATAATCATAGGAATAGCTTCCTTGTTGCCTTTCCTAACTAGAGTTTCTATTTCCACTGATCTGTTATGCTGTGATTTTTCTGGTGTTCAGAACACCACTTTTACTATATCTTAGCACTACTGAAGAACTTTTAATGATGTTTTGTTTACTATACAAAGATAGGTTTCCTCTTTGATTTTCAGATTCTTATATTACCTAGCTTTACCTTATGTTTAGATGATATAAGAAGATAACTGTGCTCCTGCTGTTATGCATGAACAGTTTGCAATCACTTTATGCACAGACTCCCATCCTCTTTCACTAACTGCTCATAAATTGTAACTTGTCTTCCCACATCTTTAGTTTCCCCATCTATTAGATACCTATCAGCATGTAAACATGCTACTATATCGCTCATCTTAAAAAATGTTCCCCATTCTGCCTCCCAGAAAAGCACACCAAAGCTTCTTTGGCTCTGAATCCTGTTCATACACTGCCTTAATTTCTCTCTTCCTTTTTATAGTATAACTCCTTGAAGAGTGTGATTGTATATATTCTATGTTTTCCCATCCTTTTTTGTCATTCCAAGGCAGGCCCCACTCAACATGTTTTTCTGCCCTGTTCTACCTGACCAAATCCATTGTCAGTTTTCAGTTCTCATTTTATGCCACCTATCAGACCTATAGCATTTTATACTATAATTTTAGATTCCATCACTGTGGCCTAAAAATTCTATCTTCACTCATTTTCAAACAATAGGAATCTACCCCCAGTCTATGCTGATAGAAAAAGAGCCTTACCTGACAGAATAATCACAAGAATATTCTCCTTGTTTTTTTTTTAAGTAGTTTTAACGTCGTTTCTTAAAATAATTTCTGCATCTGCGTGAAATTATTGCTATTCTGAAGTACTTCCCTTTGATAATTTTAACATTAGACCTTAGTGCATTTCATAATTTTATGTTTTATATTTTAGTTGTACTTATCTGTAAAGGCATATACAGATTTCATTTTAAAGGTTTGAAGTAAAACCAGAATAGCTTCTAACATGACATAAAAAAAAAAATTACCTTTCTAAAGGGCTTTTGCTGTTTCACTATTAAATGTGAAATTCTAGCTTAGACTACATATTTTGAACTTTCAGTGTTTTACTATTGAATATTTAATTTATTTTTTTTGTTTTTTTTTTCTTTTTTGTTGACATTGGTTAACAAAATCCAGTAAGTTTCAGGTGTACAATTTAACAGTAAGGCATATATATATTGCATTGTGTGTTCACTGCCCATAGTTAGATTTCTTTCTGTCACTGCATATTTGACCCCTTTTATCCCATCTACCTCCCCCCTCATTGCACCCCACCTCACCCACTGGTAACCACGGGTCCATTGTCCATGTCCATGAGTCTCCGTTTGTATGTCCTGTTCATTTGTTGCTTTTAGGTTTATATCCCACATATAAGTGATACCATGTGACTTTCAACACTTTCTGTCTGGCTTATTTCACTTAGCATGATTATCTCAAGGTCCATCCATGTTGTTGCAAATGGCAGTATTTCATCTCTTCTTATGGCTAAGTAATTTTCCATTGTATATATGTGCTACAGCTTCTTTAGCCAATCATCTATTGTAGGACACTTCGGTTGCTTCCATGTCCTGGCCACTGTGAATAATGCTGCTGTGAACATCAGTGTGCAAATATCTTTTCGGATATGGGTTTTCAAGTCTTTGGAGTAAATACCCAGTAGAGGGATTCCTAGATCATATGATAGATCAATTCTTTGTTTTTTGAGGAACTTCCATACTGTTTTCCATAGTGGCTATACCAATTTGCAGTCCCACCAGCAGTGTATGAGGGTTCCTTTTTCTCCACATCCTCTCCAACACTTGTTATTACTTGTCCTGTTGATTATAACTATAACAGGTATGAGATAGTATCTCATTGTGGTGTTAATTTTCATTTCCCTAAGAGATAGTGATGTTGAACATCTTTTCAAATATTTGTTGGCCATTTGTATGTCCTTTAGGAAGAAGTGTCTGTTCAGTCCTCTGTCCATTTTTTGATTGGATCATTTGTTTTTTGTTGTTATTGAGTTGTATGAGTTCTTTGTATATTTTGGATATTAGGCCCTTATTGGAGGCATTGCTTGCAAATATGTTTTCCCATTCGGGTGATTGTCTCATTACCTTGTTGATGGTTTCTTTTGCTGTGCAGAAGCTTTTTAGTTTGATGTAGTCCCATTTATTTATTTTAGCTTTTATGTCACTCGCCTTTGAGGTCAAATTTATAAAATTCTCTTTAAGTCCAGGTCCTAAAGTTTAATTCCTATGTTCTCTTCTATACAATTTATTGTTTCAGGTCTTACATTCAGGTCCTTAATCCATTTTGAGTTAACTTTGGTGTGTGGTGATAGACAACAATCTAACTTCATTCATTTGCACATGGCTTTCCAGGTTTCCAGGCACTGTTTATTGAAGAGGCTTTCCTTTCTCCACTGTATATTTTTGGCTCTTTTATCGAAAATTATTTGCCCTTATAAGTGTGGATTTACTTCTGGACTCTCAATTCTGTTCCACTTATCTGTATGTCTGTTTTTCTGCCAGTACCATGCCATTTTGATTATTGTTGCTTTGTAGTATAATTTGAAGTCAAACAGAGTGATGCCTCTGGCCTTGTTTTTTTCCCTCAGGATAGCTTTGGTGATTCAGAGTCTTTTGTGTTTCCATACAAATCTGATGATTTTTTTTGTTCTATTTCTTTAAAAAGATGCCGGTGGGATTTTGATGGGAATTGCGTTAAATCTCTATAATACTGTAGGTAATAAGGTCATTTTAACTATGTCGATTCTCCAGTCCATAAACACAGACTGTCTTGCCATTTCTTTGTATCTTCTCCAATTTCTTTTAATAGGGTCTTGTAGTTTTCATTATATAGGTCCTTCACATGTTTAATTTGCTTTTCAGATATTAAAGAATTCCCCTGTATTCAATGGGCTTTTAGGGGAGATTAATTTTGATTATTTTACAGTCTTTTTATATTTTTTTATAAACAATTGTTTCAAAACATAAAACATGAAAATCTCATTCTCAATTTTTAAAATCTGATGAAATAGTTTGTACTTAGTGGAAATTTAAGATGATGAAATTATTAAGGGTCAATATTAAAATGCAAATAAAATGCTCATCCAGTATGGAATTAATTTATGTCATTCAATCACTTTGCAAAAATTACAGGCTAGTTTTATTGATTTCTATTAATATGATATAGTAGGCTTTCTAAATACCAGAAATTGAGCGGTAACAAATAAAAGCCCCTGCCATCTTGGAAATCACCTTGTAATGTGGAGCGTATACAACATGATTGACTAGAAAAATCATGGTAAAGGAATAGAGTCCTACTTTGTAGGGTGATCAGGGAAGACTGCTCTGAATAAGATATCCTATGTGGAAAAATCTAAAGAAAGCAATATAGATATCTGGTAAAGAATGTTGAAAATGGAGGGAAGGGGCAAGTGTAAAAGGTATTGGGCAAGCACCTGTGGCTTGTGGGGAACAGAAAGAACAGTATAAGTATAAATAAGGGAATTAGGAAAAGATAAAACAAAAGGACATAGCCAGATTTTTTTTACATCTCTTTCTCACAAAGAAATTCATTTTATCTCAAAGAAATGAATTTTATGGTATGCCAGTATTGACATGTATGCAAGTAATTTGTGTCTTGTTTTACCTAGAAACATGTCTCCATCTTTTCTCAATGCCCTTTTTTTTTTTTAATCTCCCTGTCTTTTCTCAATGTACTTTTTCTCACTAGGAAAATACACAAAGTATAAGTGTAAGAGGCATCAAATTTATTCCGGGTCCTCCTGGAAATAAGGATCTTTGTTTTACTTGGCGTGAGTTTTCTGACTTTATTCGAGTGCAGCTAATTTCTGGACCACCAGCTAAACTTCTTCTTATAGACTGGCCAGATTTAAAGGTGGTAAGTAACTTCTTGCCTTGATGGAAAGAATTTAATATCACATGGCTCACTATGTTCAGCTTGTCAGTGGATCAAAATAGACATATTTTGTTGTTGAAGTAACAACAAATAATAGTAACAATAACAAAGGGACAAAGTAATATTCTTAATACATTAATTACTGTTCTCTTTTGATAAAAAATAGTATAATTCAAATCCTAAAATCATTATTATAGAAATTTTCAAATATGCATAAAAGCAAAAATAGTATAATGAGACCCCAGTTTCAACTGCTGCTGATTTTTGCCAATTTTGTTTCATTGTTCTCACTGATTTTAAAAAAATTTTTTTGCTGAAGTTTTAAAAAGGCATATCAGATACCAAGTTATTATACCCATAAAAATTTCTGTATACCTTTCTACAGAAGTTGTAATTACTATATAGTAGCTAAATTTTAAATACTAATTTAACAAATGTCTGTCAAATCTGTTACTTTTATTGAGTTTTTACTAAATATTTAGAATTCTAATTTTGAGATGTTCAGATTCTGGCATTTAGTTATGGTATAGCAGAGCTTTACCTGTTGGTGTGACAGTTTACATTTTTTTCTAAAGGAAAATGAACTCACATGATTATGATAGTAGATGAAATTATACTAAAGGAGCAGATAATCTAAGAAAAGTTTATATACTGGTGCCCTAGTTTGAGATTGCCCTTTTTGATTTATGCATTAAAAAACAAACAAACAAACAAACAAACAAAAACAGATGAACTGTTATATGACAGTGCTTTAAAAATTTTTTTCTGTAATAGTGTCTTGACTCAGGAGTTTCACTAAAAAGACTGCATTTATTTTTATCTGGGAGTATTTACATACTACATATATTAATATTCTTTGTGCCTAATAATGTCAATAAAAGATTTCTTGATTGACTATATTATGAAATAATTGTGTACCTTTCAGGTGGAAATAAATCTTTGACATGTTTATCTTTTTATATGATTTTGTGTGTAGAGAGGGGGATATCAAAAATAATGACAGCTTGTTAACGCAAACTTTATTAGCAGATTTAGTTGTAGACACCATAGAAATCCAGAAGCTTTCACAATAAAACCTAAAACGAATTTCTCATTCTCTTAGAGATATTGTTATATGTGGATAGTACTGAAAAAAGTAATCATTGAATATCTGATATTCATAGAATTTCCTAAATTAATTCTTCACCCACCTTCTCCTTACAGGACCTTAAATGGAAAGGGTAACTAATCAAACATCTGACCATGATAAATAAAAAAAAATATATGAATATATTATATAAACATACATATATATTCCCTCATTTAATCTTCAACATTGTGATATAGTATTAACATTCTTATTTTCTAAATGAGGAAACTGAAATCTCAAAATGTTAAATTACATGCCACTACTAAAAAGTGGCAGAGGGCAGATTTGTATTTTTGGACATTTGATTTCAGATATTTGCCTTTTCCACTATTTCCCAGAAAACTTTATGACTGACATCTTGGGCTATAGTCATTTACTGAAGGATATCCTTTAAAAATTGTACTTTTTGATGGGTAGGCATTATATGATTAGGAATAAAATATCATGATGGGCTTATATTTGGAAACTCAGAAATTTTTAAAGTTTAAGATTTTTATAAACTGGCAGATGGCATCTAGTCAACTTTATCCATATTAACTTTGTGCTAGTCAGGAATTTTAACTAAATCAGTCTCAAGCATATCTTTAAAAAAAAATAGTCCTATCTATAACACAGCATTAATTTTTCTCCCACTTTTAGCATCATAATTTGTTCCTAACAATTTACAACCAACTACCTCAGATAAAGTGGGGGATTGAAGAAGCAAAGGGAACATTATTGGTAGGAGAGATGATAAATCAGCTTTTTTTTTTTTTTTTTTGCTAGCTAGTTCCCTTTTTTTTTTTTTTAACTTTTAAAATCTGACACAGAGGACTGGACCTTTATCAGGTTTCTTGTTTGACAGTGTGTTTCTAGGATATATCTAATATTAGTAGTCAGCAGGCAAATTCCCAGAATTACACAGAACTTACCTAAAGTAGGCAAAAAGCAAAAAGAGTTAGAAGCCAACAAGACAGTGTAGGTTATCAGCAACTAGTCTTATGTAACTGAGAACTTAAAAACTATTACTGTTTCATGTTGAGTGGCAGAGTGCTGAAAATTGACAGAGGAGCTAAACTATAGATAGCCAACACTAAATCTAAGAACCTAAGCTAAACCTCTGTTCTTTTAAAATCATTCTAATATATAACTTTTGGTAATGTGTTAGAAGCCAGCAATGTCAAATGTTATTTTTCCATTTATCAAATTATTAGTCATTTCTACAATAGATCATTTGTGACAATATAATTGACTTTCAAAAGTTTAATTGGTGAAGCCATTTGTGAATAGAACAAAGGTAAATTAAGTAACCATTTTATAAGTATATAAGTAGTAATGATACTGTTTGGCACATATGTTTTAGTGCTGCTTAAAATATTTATGTCTGTCAGTCCATTCCAGTAATTAATGGAAGAGAATTACAGAATCCTCTCATTGTTCAACTTTGTGATCAGTGGGATAATCCAGCACCTATACCACAGGTTAAAATAAGTCTAATAAAAGGTAACAATTTAAAGGTAAGTTTTAAATGTCCTTAAATAATTTTTACTTAAAATTCTGAGTTTCATTCTCATAATGCCTTTAGGTATCACATTTCTTTTTTTTTTTAATAATGTTTTTTATTGCTTAATTTAAGTCACCTTATAGATTTTTCATAATTATTTTGAGGAAGTAAAGTTTATAACTTGCAAGCAGTATAACAAGCAGGGCAACATTCTAAATTATGAATGTTTGAGTGTTTGTAATTCTAATATTGGATCTCAAATTAGGATGAATAATGACCTGCAGTATGGGTTAAGGAACAAATATCAGGGAAACTTAAAGAGTAAGCAAAAAGAGTCATGTGAGTTACCTATTCTCTTGGTTACCTTATGGAGAGCTACCAGGGCATGGGTATAGCCGCTAGACCTATACTGAGTTACATTCTAGGGTATGAGGCAAACATATTGCTTGGATACCAGGAAGTCCATGAGTATTGGGATAACCAGCTGCTTAGGATCTGCTAGGAACTTTGAGTGCCTGGTGAAAGTTGGAGGCCCTTCTGAGAGGGGAAAGGAGAAAAGCTGCCCATTGCTTATAAAGTTGCATTTTAACACAGTCCCTCCTGTTGGTTGAAGGGAATTAATTTGTCCTAGCCAAGTTGTTACTAGGCAACACAGAATTCCTGGGGTTAAATCAGCCAGGCTTGAGTATCCCTTTACAAACATTTTAATTTAGTGGATGAAAACAGTTGATAATATGTAGATATGCAGTTTCTTGAAATTAATCCATTAGTTCAATAAAAATGCCAACAGGGATTTCCCCAGACCTAACAAGTTGATCTTTCAAGTCATACAGGATATTAAAGTGCCCAGAGTGGCTTGTGGTTTACATGGATTTGTTTTCATAGTAAAGTAACCAGGGTCAGAGGTCTTAAGCCTGTCAAAAAAGACTATGATATTGTTTCTATACAGCCTGAAATAGATTTGCTCCTCTAGCTTAGCAACGAGAATTTAGGACCCAGATGGAAGAAATACTTTGAGAAAGATGAGTTGAGAGGCAATGGATCAGAGGGTAAATGTGACAAGTACAAATAGAGGACTTTCTCATTTCACTTACCCCTCAGTTTTTGCCACTCCAACTATTGCTTTATTTTGTCCACATGTACCATAGTTATCTCATCTTTAGGTTCCAGTTAAGCAGAAGTGGATATTAGGGTTTAGGAGAGAGAGTGACTTTTCTGCTTGCTACAGTTTACAGATTCACTTTTGTTCTTAATGTTTATGTTCAGGAAAGTTAATCAGTGATTAATTTCTAACCCAAATAAGAGTAAGATTTTAGAGACATATCTGCAAAATGATGAGAATTTTCTAACCAATAATTAGGAAATATGGCTACTGATTCTTAATCACTTAAAAGTGAAAGCTTGTTTATCACTATGAAGGCAGTATTGCAATAAAATATTAAGGAACACATTTCAGTAAGCAAAAAAAAAGATGAAGTAACAATAGACATAGCATTATGATACCTTGACTTTGTGCGTGTGTGTTTACTTTTATGTTTAATTATCCTGTGCCATCCCCCAGTTTTGAAATAGACCTTCAGTGTTAGTGTAACCAAATTTCACTTGATATCAGTGTTACTGAAACTAAACATTGAAGTCTGCAACTTAATAATTGATAAAGATGAGTGATTATTATTCTTTAGATTATGTGATTACATTTTACATTATTTCAGCTAGTTCATATTAGAAAATTATAGGTTTTAGAAATGTGTGCTAATATAACTTTGAATAGTAATAAGGGAAAAGAATTTGATCTCTAGAATTTTCTAATTAACCATTTTTGTTTTGTTTTTAGCTCACTCCTTCAAATCAACAGCATAAAACAGATGAAAGGGGCAGGGCAAATTTGGGAGTGTTCAGTGTTAATGCCCCTAGGTAAGAACTGAGAGTTTAATAGCTATTAGCATTATAGAGATTGGTTTTTCTTATTACTTGCTGAAGAGTAATAAACTAGCATTCTATTTAGTGTTAAGCAGCAAATGGAACGAACAGGAATAGAGAAGTTTCCTAAATTTTAAACTTTGTACAAATTGTCTCAGAATTTTTAGATTATAATTAATGTAATTTGAACCCCCCTTTTTTTCTTGTCAGAGGAGAATATACGATGCAAATTAAAGCCATCTATAACAAGAATACCATAGAAGGACCTATAATTAAGTTAATGATTCTTCCAGACCCTGAAAAACCCATTCGTCTCAATGTTAAATATGACAAAGATGCTTCCTTTTTAGCAGGGGGCGTTTTCACTGGTGAGTAATTCACAGTTTTAAATAAATTTGTAATGATAACTTGCCATTTACATTAATGGAATGAATTATCCTAGGTGTTTAGTGTGATAAAAAAAATCAAGCATGTAACAGCCTTTTAAATGGCAAAGAAAGTACATTTGATTTAGCTACATCTTCTCTCACCCCTATATCCTACATTCCTTTAATGGTCAGGAATGAACTAAAAGTTCATACATAAACTGATAGCTTGAGGTAATTCCATTTGTGGTGTTCTTTCACTGAACTGTGAAATTCTGCAAAGAATTAACTGCTAAATGGCAAGACCTGTGGAGGGGTGGGGCTCTACTAGGTATATTGTGAAGTTATCTTAAACAAAATCGAATCAAGATTGTTTAACTTGGATGGAAATACATTGCATCATATCTTTTGAGTGAAGACATTTTATAACAAACATTTATTTAATACTTGCTATGTCCAGGTACTGTACTGAGTTCTTAGTTCCGATAATGAATATGACAGTTTTTAATGAGTTCAGTCTAATGTAGAAGACACTCAAGCAAATAATTTTAGTGTAGTGTGACAAATGCCAAGACAATAGAAAATAGTATTTGCTTGATACAGGTGATTCTCTCGAAGACTTCTGTTTTCTTGAAGGGATGAGTCCTATACATAGATATGAGCAGTTGAAAGAAGCAGACTAAAAAGTTTAGGTTCAAAATTAACTAGTTTTTAATAATCTTGTTACATATGTGCATAGCTTTTATACTGAGTTTTAAATCTGTTTGGGGAGATAAGACCTATTTCTTGTGATAAAAATACTGTAAGAAATGACAAATGAATGTTACAGATAATAACCATAAGGGGAATATTATATGTAATGATCGTTTACTACTGCGTGCTATTGAAAATCATAAAAGAAAATAAGCATTGTATTCTTGGCATATATAAAGCATATGAATTTATGACCAGTTGCCCAAATTCTAGGTTGCTGAGTATCTACAGCCTAACCTTTTTGGTCTTGCCTGGTAGAACTTACAGCATGGCAGACTATGAAAATAAGACAAGGGACTGTTACTGTATGTTTTAGATTTCTGGAGGAGATTTAGCACCGGAGTTATCTGTCATGATTAGTAAGTTTTATAAATTGTTGGGGAATGCTAATAGAAGAAGATTTTATTTTCTTTATCAGACTTTTATTAACATTTTAAAAAGTTGTATGCTTTAAGACACACAGGCATACCTCATTTCATTGAGCTTTGCAGATACTGTGTTTTTTACAAATTGAAGGTTTGTGGCAATCCTGTGTCAAGTCTGTCTGCGCCATTTTTTTCTATAGGCTAATTAAAAGTATGTACAATGTGTTTTTAGACATAATGCTATTACAAACTTAATAGACTACAGTATAGTGTAAACATAACTATTATATGTACTCGGAAGCCAAAAAAATACGTGGTGATTCACTTTATTGTGGTCTGGAACCAAACCCCGTGATATCTTTGAGGGATGCCTGTACAGTCATTCCTCACTTACTATCATTGGTAAGTTATGCAACTATAAGCAGATTGATATATAGCAAAACCAGTTTTACTGTAGATTTGATTGATACACACAAGAGTTAAGTTTCTATAGCATCTCATCAGTGTTATAATAAAAAGTGTTGAACAAAACAATATTATTTGAGGACCTGCTGTGCAATTATTTAACTAAATCTATTAATTGAACCAGAAAGAATAATTTTTTTAATGTTCACCATGACAGATTTTTTGATTACTGTTATTTCTGAAGATGATAGTATCATTAAAAATATTAATCCTGCACGTATTTCCATGAAAATGTGGAAGCTCTCTAACAATGGGAACCGACCACCAGCAAATGTGAGTCATGGAAAGCATTTTAGAAGTTAAAAATAGCTGTTACTGTTAACTTAAAATTAAATGGAATTTAAGTAAAAATGCAATGTGTATATATTGGAGAATTAGAAAGTAACTCACTTTATCATTTGGGATTTTAAAAAAATTCATCAGAGTATGTTTCAAAATTAAGCATTGATGCTTTCTAAAAAGAGTAGCTTATACTGTGATATTTCTGAAACTTTTAAGATACTTTATATTGTAGAGTAGCTTATACTGTGATATTTCTGAAACTTTTAAGATACTTTATATTGTAGAGTTATCTTGTCTAAAAAACAGTGGCACCAGGCAAAAAGCATTAAGTATCACTAAGAGATAATATAGAAAATAGGATTAGAGAGATGTGATAGAAGTACAGGGCAGTGAGAGGGGGTAGAAAAGTAAGAACAGTTTGAGGGTCTAAAGCAGCATAATTCAATAGAAATAGAAATCATGCATGATATTTAAATTTTTCTAGAAGCTGCATTAAAATGTAAAAAGAAGTAAAATAAATTTTAATGTAGTTTTAACCTAATATATCAAAAATTACCATTTCATTATGAACTCAGTATTTTTAAATATTTTGAGATTTTACACATTTTATTTGTACCAAGTCTTTGAAATTTGGTATATATTTTATGCTTATACCACATCTTAATTTGGACCAGCCATATTTCAAGTGCTCATAGCCGGATACAGCTGTTGGCTAACATACTGGACAGTGCAAAACTAAAATAAATCTCAGATTGGAAACTAAACCTTAACCAAATCAGAAGGTCCCAATTTAACAAAGCCTTGCAGGATTTATGGTTTATTTTACTCATACGTTTAAGAAATTAGCTTTCTTAATTTATGCCATCAGTCCCATCAAGGTGCTGTTACTATATCGCTACGGTAGAGATCTGTTGTGTTCCCTTTAATAATAATATAATATGACTTTTCTCTGTAACTAATCTCACTGTTGTGTTACATGCACTGTAAAGATATATACATTTAGGTGTGTGTTTGTGTATTTCTAAATCCAGATGTGATCTGTATTCACATTTGGTGAAAGTAATATAACCTTTCACCCTAAATATACTATTTTAATTTTTGTGATTTCTCCCTCCCCCTTTCTCTCCTGCTTCCTTTTCTAGGCAGAAATATTTAGTTGTAATAAAATAAAAGATAATGACAAGGAAGATGGCTGCTTCTACTTCAGGTATTTCTCAAGTCATTTTATATTTTCATATTTTTATGTTAATTTTGTTATAGAGTGAATCATCCTCTGTAGGGCCAAAACACTTATTATTTCAGTGCTTTTTCAGACTATACTGAAGGACCAGTTTCTGTTTTTTAAAAAATTCCCAATCTATCATAGACCAGTGCTCTTTCTTTTCTTTTCTTTTTTTTTTTTTTAAAAAAAGGTCTCTGCACTTGTTCTCAAAAGCAATGTCAGATTGTTGTGCATGTTTCTGAATATTCTTACATTATCTTGCTACAGAGGAGTAACAAAACATTTATACCAGTAACTGTCCTTCCTCTGCACCTTGAATAACATTGCCTTAGGTCTTTTGGGTATTCTCATTGCATGGGATTGATTTAGACATCCTAGAAGGGACCCACTGCCTTCTCTTCATTCTGTTAAATTACCTTTCAGTGTTTGAATCTATTAAATGTGTGGTAATTGAGCTATTTTATTGTATTTCAAAATATGTAATTTGTTTTAATTGGATCTTATTTTACCATTCCAGGGCTTCAGTTTGAAGGAATACTTCTGTAAATCTTTTAAAAATAATCACACATTTTAAAACTGCATAGAGGTAGTGATTGCACAACAGTGTTTATCTACTAAATGCCAATGGAGTGTACACTCTAATATAGTTAATTTTCTTGTGTGAATTTCACCTCAATAAAAAGAAATCATATATACTGTCTGTTACACATATCACATATACTGTCACATATTCGTCAGTTATATTTGAGTGAATGAAAATATTTGAGTTTCTAATGTGTGTCAGTCACTGTATTTGGTATTCTACATATAATCTCACTTAATTTTTTAACTTTTAAAAAGCGAAATAGAAAATTCATTAAGTTAAAAGATATGCAGCTTTCTGATTTCTTCCAAAGTGAGTGTCTGTGCAACCACTGCTGGAGTCAAGAAATAAAAGATTGCTGCACCTTGGAAGGCCTTTGTGCCCCTCCTAGTCATTACTCCTTTTTTCCTGCTGTGCATGTATACACATGCATGTACACATACACAGACACACATACGTTCTCTCTCTCTCTCTCTCTCCCTCTCTCTCTCTCTCTCTCTCTCTCTCTCTCTCTCTCTCACTCACTCACTCACTCACTCAACACTCTCTTGACTTGGTTTTCTTTAGAGTTCTATTATACATACATATAT
Organism: Eidolon dupreanum; assembly: GCA_028627145.1. Lineage (NCBI taxonomy): Eukaryota > Metazoa > Chordata > Mammalia > Chiroptera > Pteropodidae > Eidolon > Eidolon dupreanum. Next base: position 50,377,184 of record CM053504.1, on the reverse strand, counting down.
CCCCAAATTCTCTACTTGTGCCCATTTTTTAACTTCATACATACTATATTGTTTTGTACACAACTTCTTTCACTCAACATTGTAAGAATATTACTTGGAGCTGTAAATTCATTCATTTTCACTGCTGGGTCATAGATTATGTATATGTTTAATTTTAGCTGCTGCCAAACAGTTTTCCAAAGAGTTTGTATTAGTTTATACTCGCACCAGCAGTGTATAACAGTTTGCAATTGCTCTGTATTTTCCCCAACATTTGATTTTGTCAGTCTTTTCCATTTTAGTCTTCTGGTGGGTATGTGTACTGGCATCACATTTAGTTTTAATTTGTATCTCTTTTTTCATCATATATTTGTTGGCCATTTTGATACCCTTTTGTGAAGTAAGCCTGGTTGTGGCTTACCCATTTTTCTACTGAGTTTTCTTTTTCATGTTAATTTGCAGCAGCTCTTTAGAGATTATGGATATAAGGCTTTTGTTAGTTGTCTTTGCCTATTCTATGGCTGGCTTTTGTATTCTCTTTATGATACCTTGAACAGAAGTTCTGAATTTTTATATAATCAAGTGTATTAATTCTCTCCTTTATAGGTAGCCCTCTTTGTGTTCTTAAGAAGTCTTTACTGACATTTAGGTCATGATGATATTCAGCTGTATAATTGTGTTGGGGGTACACAAGACCACCCCTATGAATTTGACGATTCATTAGGAGGACTCACAGGACTTGGCATATAGTCTTAGAGCTATGCTTTGTTAAAGCAAAAGGATAAAAACCAAAATCAGGAAAGGGAAGAGGTACATGGGGCAGCATTCAAGGGAAAACTATACTCAGGTTTCCAAGGATTCCACCCCATTTGAGTCACACAGGATACGTTGAATTCCCCACAAGTTATGATAATGCATATGAAATGTTGTCAACCAGGTAATATCATTAGGGACTCATCAGTCACAATTTTTATTTGGTGTTGGTCATATAGGCAGCCTCTGCCTGGCGTATACCAAAATTCCAGATTCCCAGAAGAAAAGCAAGGATTTAACATAAACTGTATTGTTTGTAGAAACAGCTTGGGCATTGTTAGCCACTCTTACCACTTAATGGTGGGAACCTTTCTGAAATCTGAGTTCACAGATGCCAGCCAGTTTGTGCAGTTATACCTGAAATTAATATTTTTATGTATGGTGTGATATAAGGGGTCAAGTTATGTGTGTGTGTGCATGTATGTATAGTTGTCCCTACATTACTTATTGAAAAGTTCATTTTTCTACATTGCCATCTTTATTATATCCATATATAGTGGGACTATTTCTGGACTTTCTATTTTGATTTCTTGGTCTATTTGATACATTTTGCCATACTATATTTTCTTCATAAGTCTGGTATATTGTAGAATGAGTCCTATAACCATGGGTATCTTGGCCCTTTATTTCTGCCTACAAATTTTTCAATCAGCATATCAAATTTCAAATAGTAAAAGTACAATTTCCATAACAAAACCAGTTGGGATTTTGTTTAGTTAGGAATTTGGGAACATCTTGCAATTTACAAATATGGCATCTCCCTGTTTTTGTTTACATTTCTGTAATTTCTCTTAGAACATTTAGTAATTTTTTGAATCAAAGTATCATATATCTTTCCCTAGATTAATTTCTAGATAGTTGGTATTTTTTCCAGTTTTATTGAGCTCTGATTGACATAAAACATTGTATTAGTTCAGGGTACACAGCATAATTTCTGTATGTATATATTGCAAAACGATTATCACAGTAAGTTTTGTTAACATTCATCACCTCACATAGCTATATATTTTTTTTTCTTATGTTGAGAACTTTTAAGGTTTACTCTTAGCAACTTTCAAGTAGACGGTGTGATATTGCTAACTATGGTCACCATGCTGTGCATACATCCCCAGGACTTACTTATCTTATAACTGGAAGTTTGTACCTTTGACCACCTTCATTTTGCCTACTCCCCACTGGAAGTTTGTACCTTTGACCACCTTCATTTTGCCTACTCCCCACCCCCTACCTCTAGCAACCACCAATCCATTCAAAATTTGATAATGATTTTATTTTAATTTTGCTATATCTGTTTTGGCTGAGTGTGGATTTGTATATTTCCCCTCTTGCTTCTGTCAATGTTTATATATTTTGAGGCTATGCTATTATGTACATATAGACTTAGATTATTATATTTTCCTGGCATATTGAATTGGCTATCATTACAAAGTCTTCATCTTTTTCTCTAGCAGTGCTTTTGTCTTGAAGTCCACTTTGATAACAGCATACCAACTTTCCATATGAGTGACACACAAAAGCCACCTTAGGGAGCATAATACTTAGTGTTTGCATAAATTTTTTAAATTACTTTTGTATCTTTATATTTTGTTTTTTTCTAATTGTAGTTGTTTTTTAAAATAATCTTGTCTTTTAACTGAAAAGTTTAGATCTTACATATAATTACCAAATGTATAGCTTTAAATCTACTATCTTACCAGTTTATTTGACCCTATTTGTTTTTTTAATTTATTGTTTTTAATTGTTATTTTCTACTCCTTAAGTTGATAGTTATATAGTCTTACTATTCTCTAAGTGATTTTTTTTAGAGATTACAACATATTTGACAAATGCATAATTACCTTTTTTACACTCTTTTTGAGCAGTGCATGAATCTTAGAACACTTAAACTCCATTTTCTCTTTTCTACCTTACATGCTTTTGTTGTTTATGTTAAACCTTTCAAGATGTTATTATTTAGTATTGCCAGTGTTCATTTAGATTTACTAACTCATACTTTCTGTTAATCTTCAATTTAGGACTTCTATCTGAGATCATTTTCTGTCAGGATATCTGAGGAAATTCCTTTAGTATTTTTTCTAGTGCACATTTGCTGGTAATGAATTATCTCATTTTTGCCTGAAAAAAAATTTTTCTGCCCTCATACTTGAAGGATATTTTTTCTGGATGTAATATTCTAAGCTTCTTTCTTGCAGTACTTTCAAGCCATTGTTCACGCTCCCATCATTTCTGTTGAGACGTTAGCTCTCAAGTATTATTGTTGTTATCTTGAAAAGTAATCATTTCCCCTCTTCATTAGTGGTTTTGAGTTTTGTTTTCAACAGTTTTACTCTGGCATGTTTGTGTGTGAATTTCTTTTTATTAATCCTGCTTGGTTTTCGTGAGCTTTCATTTTGTGGTTTTTGTTCAGTTTTGAAATTTTTTCAGCTCTTATTTCATTAAAAATGCATTACCTCTTTCCCTCTTCCTCTTCTTCTGGCACCTCTCAATTACATACACATTAGCCCTTCTCGCAATATTCTGTCTCTTAACCCTCTTTGCCATTCTTGTGTTACTCTTCATTGCATGTATTTCCTTCTGAACTATTTTCAATTAATTAATCTCTCTTCAGTAGTATCTAATTTACTGTTAAATCTGTCTTTGAATTATCAATCCTTGTTTGGTATTTTTAGTTATTTTTTTTTATAGGTCCAATTCTCTGTTGGGATTCTCAATCTTGTGTTTTATTATCCGGAGTAGTAACCAAAGTCTGTCGAGGAATCCTTTGGGTTTGTTTTATCTCTTGTTTTTGTTGATTTTCATTCTAGTTTCCTTGCTTGTTAATGTACCTGGTTGTTTCTTTTTTGTGGCTTGTTTTTTACCATACATTTTATTTATAAATGGTTATAGAAATAATTTGAAAGCTAAGATGTTATCTTTCTCCAGACATGGTTTACATTTACTTCTGTTCATTGTCTGGGCCATTAGCAGTCTGTTATCATTTCAGTGCAATTTCAGAGATTGAGTTGATTCAAAGCTACAAGTTGCTTTTCCCATGGGAGCCTGTCTGCTTTAGGTCCACCTCTACTTCTAAGATATGCTCCCAGGAGCAAAGCAGCCTTAAATGTGAAACTCACCTCTCAGGGTCTCCCTGCTATCTTATATCTGCTGAGTTATTTTTCACTTTTTGCTTGTTATCTTTTAAACATCTTTAAGCAGATGTTTTTTTAAACATGGTTGTCTTCATCAGGAAGGGTGTGTCTGCCATTTGGAAGCAGGAGTCTGTTTCATTTTCACTGTAACTTTATTAGGTATTATCCTCTTGGAGAAAACATGACTTAGAGAAAGGTTAAAGAGTTTTCCCTAAAGGTATGGTGCAGAACTGGGGTTTCAAGTCAGATCTGTATTCAAAGTCTTTGTTCTTTTTTCTACATTATGCCAGTATTTTAAGCCTATAATAAAGTGAAAAAGCCGCATGAGCCAACTTGCACAAACTAGGCAAGGTATACCTAGAATGTCATTCATATTTTCACTGTAGTTAAGTGTGACCAAAACACTGAACTGTACCTCTTATTAGGCACTGAATTCATTATTGTTAAGTCACAGTAAATGCCTTGTATATGTAAAGTTAAATATTTAGAATAGAAAAGCCATATTAAAAGATCAGGATATCCTATAATTTTGAGATCTAAACTGTCAGTTGGAAATTTATCATGTAGAATTGGAACAAAATTCACTTGACATATAATTCAGCATTTTTGTGTTTACTTTGTCAACTTTCAACTTTATCACACCCAGAGCTTAGTTTCTGTATCTTTTGTTAAATAATGTCCAGGTAAGAGGGACCTGGGAGTAAGTGTAATATTGCAGGAAATATTTGTTGAGTGAAGGCAAATGTAGTAGTAGTAATTCTCTTTTTATGTATTTTCTCTTTGTGAAAAGAACAGAAATTTTGATGCTTTGTATTTCTTCCCCCTTTATTTAAAAGTTGTGAATAACTATCTCTTTCTTTCTAACTTAGGGATAAAGCAGTTCCTAGTAAAATGGGGATATATTGTATCCAGTTTGGTTTAATGGTGGATAAAACAAATACTCTTAACAGTGAACAGGTTTGCTTGCTCTCTTTATATACGACAGCTAGCTTTACATTTTCTTGCTTTCTTAGTTTAGGAATGAAATGTTTTAAAGTGAATTAATTATTGGATGCAATGTACAAGTAATGCAATTTTCAGGAATATTAGAATAGAATATATTTAAATTATGTTAATAGATATGACCTTATTCAGAAGTTACTTTTCCATGTCTCTCTCCCTTTCTGTTTTTTTTTTTTTTAATGTGCCAGGATATCTATTGCAGAATTGTTTGAAGCACACACACACACGAAAAGGCTTTAAGACCTAATTTAACATAAGCATCCATTTGTTAGTGGAATGGTTGATAAATTTTAATGTTTATACAGTCTCAATTTGGCCTCTTCTCTATGTCCCCACTTGTAGGACTTCTGTTCAGCTAGACTTCTGGCAACTTCCGTGATGGCTGTACTGTAGTTTAGTTGTAATTTTAATGTGGTTGTGAAAGGAGGCAAGCAGTGCTTACCTACTCTGCCATCCGGACTGGAAGCCTTTCCATGTCTCTTTATATCAAAGACTCAATTAGTAAGCATTTTAGTGTGTATCATGGTAAGATTGCTGCTATCAACCATACATGAAAAATTTTCAATTAATAGTATTTTAGGTACTGGAATTCTGGCTAATGAAGTTTAAGGTAGTTTTAATATTCATCATCTCTATTCAATAGATCTATTCAATAAGTGATAGTATACTAAATTTTTTTAAATTACCTATATTTTTCAGTGCCTCTAAATGTGTTTTTAGACCATTGTTAACATTCAAGAATTAATCTTAAGTTTTTTATCCTGTTTTTTTTTTATCCTGTTTTTTTAAAGTCGATTAGTTTTAAGAGATTAATGGAAATACATTTTAGAAGGTAACATTTTGTTTAGCATATGCTATCATTTCTTCTTTTACTCTTGAATACTAAACCATCAATATATTGTTAATCAGAATGCTTCTTTTGTTTTGAAAGGTTTTAGTTGATGTTCTACCTAATCAACCTGTGAAGTTAGTACCTAAAATTCAGCCAGATACACCAGCTGTTTCAAATGTTCACTCAGTTACCAATAGGACCTTGGTCAAAGATCTACATCTTATTATCACGGTAATGTTTATTTACTTCCAAAATTGCAAAGGGTAATAAATATTTCTAGTTTTAGGGTACAGAATAGTTCTTATAGAATTATCTTGATTATTCATTTTAAGGTTATAGGGAAAATTTGTGCAAATGAATGAAATATTTATAAACATCTTTGAATACAAAGAAAATGTTTAACATTATATATAAACTATATCCAGGTATACTAATTAGTACTGACTCAAAAATGCAGAAATATGCCTTTCCTAGTATGTCCTCTTAAAATTCCCTGTTTCATGTATGTTTCTTGGATCTGTGTCAAGTAAATTGATTCCTCCATGTTCATTTCACTGAGGGGACAAGAGGTAGTAATTAAGTAATTATTTTTAAAAGATCTACTCTGATGACTGACTGTAGTGAGCTCAAAGTTTCTGGAGAGGAAGCAGCAATAGAATTGCCAAGAATATTAACAAAAACAGGTAAAACACAGTTATAGGAATTCACCTTTATGGAAAATTTTACTGGTAGGATACATAACACCTTTATTTTCCAGTTTTAGACAAGTGAGTCATTCTTCTCTTGTCCACATTAATAGATGCTAAAAGCACACAACAAAGTGAAACTTTAAAATGGAAGTCCTCTTAATATAAAATGTTACGAGCCATTACATTAGATGGAAGCACTGGTTCTTTCATCATTTCTAGGATTATTTTCTGCCTGTGGAGCCCTTAATCTGAGAACTAAATTCTGTGCTTAAAGGAGCAGCATAATTTAATACTTGGGGCTTTCTAAATATATGTCATATTTTCGATGTGTACATGTCCTTCTCTGGGTTTAATCTCCTTACCAGTTCTTCTAATTAGTTATTTTCTGTTGTTTACTTTAAGGATGAGTACAACAATCAGACTGGAATTGATTTGGTTGGCACTGTAATAGCTACCATTAAAGGTTCTAATGAGGAAGATACTGATACACCACTCTTTATTGGGAAAGTTAAAACACTTGAATTTCCCTTTGTGAAAGGTTCAACTGAAATCACGGTAATTTTTATATCTTTTGGTAGATAAGATTTCTGTATTTTATAGTTTATACTACAATAGTACCATAGCTGTTCTTTGTATGTATAGTTATGAAGTTGTTCTAATTATAGCATTCAATTGAAAAGTCAAAAAAAAAAAAAAAAGGTCAGCTGAAATATTTTGTGATTTTGCTCTAAACTATTACAAATTGAACCCAGGATCAGTATTACTATTAGCAAGATATCTTTCCCTGTGAGATGACTGTTTTCTCTGCTTCTAGTGATTTTTAGCTTCAGTGATAGTATATTCATGTTTCATTGAAAAGCTATCATTCTGTGGATAGAAACAATAAAACAGAGCCCAATTAAAACATATATATAAATATATATCTTAGAAAAATTTATCATTGTTTTTCATTGCTTTTTTTCCAAAATGGAAATGATTTTACTTATAAAAAATACATAGTGCAACCCCCCCCCACACACACACACAATCTCTGTTATCACCCTTCAGAGATAACAGTGATTAGCAAGTTAGTGTATAATCTCCAGACTTTTCTGTATATACACTAACACAGCACAGATACTCTGTGTGTATGATTTATAATCAGGAGGGGATGTAAAATTTCAATAAAATAATAGAACATTGGTTTTATAAAAATATTCTTTTCTCGTTTAACACATTTGATATATTTCTTCATCAGTAAGTATAAACCAACATCATTTTATCGGTAATCATAATTTATTTGATCATTCCTAAATGAAAATTTAATTTCTATCTAAAGCTTGTTTTTATCAACAGTGCTTCCATCAGCTTTATTCTATATATACTATTTTGTATATATCTGATTATTTCCTTAAGAAATTACTGGAAATAGAATTGGAATTAATATTCCCACCAGAAGGATGTCCACATCCTCATAATATTACCAACCCTGAATATGAACAGTTTTTAAAATTCTAATCATTTTCTATATTTAAAAAAGTTTTTTCTTTGTTACTAGTAAGGTTGAACATTTTTCATATTTTTGATCTTTATAGGATTGTCCCTCAACTCTTTTAATTATTTCATCATTTTCTTAATAGTAAAGATATTGATGTTCTTTTGTATATAAATATTTTTTTCTGAGTTTGTCTTTTATTAGGACTTTGTTTATATTGGAGCAGGAGGAAAGATTACATTCACAGTCCTAGCTTTAATATCTTATGTATTTAATCTTTAACTTTGAACTTTATTTTTATCTCTTTCTAATTCATTAAGTTTCTTGTTATCATTTAAATAATTCTGTACCAATAAATTTAAAATGTCACCTTTTCTTGTATTTTTATCAGTATTTATCTTTATATCTAATCCAGTGCTGATATCATTTTTTAAAAAATTAAAATGTAGTTGACATACAAAATTGTATTAGTTTCACATGTACAGTATATCACATTGTTTTAATAACATTAGGCTTACAGTCGAGGAGACTGCCAGCTTGACTTGGCATAATATAGACATGTCAGTTGGTTTGGCCATGACAGATCCTTACAGCATTTCCATTTTAATTAGTTTCCCACATTTAAAGTTCTGGAGTTTTTACATAAAAATTTGCATTTCTTATTTATTTGGAGAATTCTAAAGACCTTACAATACTGGGCTAAGATTCTCTTATAACAGCAGGATTTTCAGGTCAGCTATACCTATGCCACTTCTTTTCATCTCTTAATATTGAGAGCAAGTGTCAGTTGACACATATTTATGCTTTTTAAATTATTTTTATTGTAATGGAGAGTAAAGTTAAGTTTTCTTGTACCCTGACAAAAATTAGATAATTAAAGCCACATGTTGGAAAACAAAGAAGGGGGGAGACACATTGAACATGCAAAGTAGGTTTGTTTTGGAAAAATACACCTAGCCCACTTTACCTATTTCCTGTTTACATATGTACTATTTCCTTGTTCCCCCTGTAGGCATTTGAAATTGCTAACCCCACTGTACACGTTTCTGAGGTTAATATAATGGCTTAAACTATTCCCCTGCAGCTGCATGTAGAATCTAAGCTTTATGTCATACATATGAATTTCCACTAGAGGTTCCTAACACCCCACTGAATAAGCAGAAACCTCTTAAGCCCTTGACTCCTGACCCATATATATTGATTTGGTAGGTCTGGAGCAGAGCTCTGGAATATGATTTGTAATGAGCAGGTGATTCTTACCATTAAGGCAACTTAGGAAACACTGGCCCAGAACACAACTAGTATTTGTAAATATTACACATTCACTTGAAAAGAATGCATAATGCTTTCTTTAAAGTTATCATCTGAATTTATAATTTTCAAGTTTGTTAATTGTGTTATTCAAATTCTCTATATTCCCTACTCAATCTGGAAATTTCTAAAATTTCTGAAGTTTCATTCTGATCTGCATTTGTCCATATATCATATTCCAAATTCCTGTTTTTATTTGGATTCAGTTTTGGACTCTTCAGTTCTCTTCATTTGTGTTATTCTGTTTATGCTTTTTTATTGATAAGCTACAATACAGATCAGAGATTACAAATTACAAAACCTTGAGATAGGAAAGCCCTCCTTAAACAAGACATAAAGGAAGATATTTTTAACTACAATGAAATTTAAAACTATATACCATAAACATATCTTAAACAGAATTAAAAGAATAGTGGTTGTATATTGATAATGATTGACACTGAGTGATGGTATATATAGAGATTCATTATATGATTGTATAAGAAAATAATTTTAAAGATGCTAAGTGAGGTAGAAATGTTGCCACATATATATGTATTGTTATGTATATATATTATAGTGATATTTTTATATATAACAGAAGATTAATATATTAAACATATTCTTAAATTCCTAAAGAGCTACATGCAAATCAAAGAATAAAGATAATCTTTTAGAAAAATAAATGAACAAAGATTGTGGATAGGCAAATAATAGAAGAGGAAGTATAAATGACCAATAAACAAGAAGTATGACTTCAGTACCAGTCAAGAAAATGCTCATTAAAACAATAATGACTGTTTTTTTTTTAATCCATCTTTTTTAGGAAAAAATACTTGATATTAAATGTTGGCCAGCATTAGGGAAGCTAGATATTTTTATATACTAATGGTGAGAGTATAAATTGATACAGCCTTTTTGAAGAGAAGTTGGATACTTACTACCCCTATTAAACTGTTTAAACAAGTTATTGTATTTCTCATTATTCTAGAGAAGACACAAAGAAGTAGTGAAAGATATTTTCTTTGCTGTATTATAAATAGCAAAATATTTTTAAACTAATGTTCATTACCCAATGAAAGAATATTATAGTATTCTGTGCTTTTTGGAAAAAGAATTATTAGCTATAATTTATAATTATGTTATTTTGTGGATCATTCTACAATGTTTTATTTAGATTTTTTGAAATTCTCTGTGAATTATACTGTAGTCTAAAACACAAAACAGGATCTATTTCCTGTAAGACCGAAAAAAATTATTTAGGTTATAAATATTTATATTTTCATTATTTACAAATTATATGCTATGGTCTTAAACTAAAATGTAGCAAAAGGTGTGTATGTGTGTGCATTAATGAAGAAAATAGAATTTTAAAAAATCTTTAGAGCTTTTCAAGACCTCTTGTTGATCACCTGGGACTGGTGGGTCTACTTCCATGGTAACAGCTGTAACTTAAACCCAGCATTGGGCTTTGGGCATCGCTTTGTTGTTGTTTTTATAACTTTCACACCATCAGCTGTTTCACACAACTTCAACTTAAAGGTTGGAATTAAGAAGATTTTATAGCTCAGGATATAAGTGGCCATCGATATTTCTAGTCTAAAAGAAAAGATTCTTTTTCTTATAATTTTTCACTATATATATTTTTTACGTAATCTGTTTATTGATAAGATCATTTGGCTTTCAAACCAATACCAAAAGGTAAAAAGTTTTATGTCACAGTTGGTCCTGGTTACATTTTAATGAATGTTAGATGAATCTTAAGGGTTGGTCAGTGTCTTTTGCCTTTAAAATTTACTGCTTACTTGGAAACAGCACAATGAGATATGTAACATTTATATATAGACAAATACCTTTATAAATTTCAGTTTTTTACTGTTTTCTCTTTATATAGAGTCTAGTACTGGCAGAAAATAGTCCTGGAAAGGATAGTACTGAATATTATATTGTATTTGAGCCTCAGCTGCCAGCTTTGTCAAGAACATTAGAATCATACATCCTACCATTTATGTTTTCTGATGGTAAGTTTCTATAAAAACAGAAAATTAAACTCTTATGTTTGTAGTACCTTAGATAACCTTGTTTTGCTTTCCGTTAAATTGTGCTTATTATCTATTCATGTTTATGATATGTTTGAGGGAAGTAATAATTTTTAAATTGAAGTAAGTTATCTGAATGTTTTTTCTTAGATGTTAAGAAACAACAACAAATGCAAGCATTTACCAAAAAGAAGGATGAATTATCTAAATATATTGGAATGTATAGAAGTGTATTTGAAACCAGCAAACAACTTATTGATGAAATGAAGTGTAAGTCATTTTTTTATTCAAAAATAATAAAAAATTATGCTTTAGGGAATGGTAAGGCAGAAGGTTGAGACCATGAGATATAAACATTGTCTACATTCCTTGACTACAAGTAAACTACAAAACACTGCAGATAGGTAGTAATGATGGCTTATAATATTCATCATTTGATATACATAAGATGAAGTGTTCCTTTATTTTAAATAAATTTATATCTTACCTACAAAAATTTGAGATTTTTAAAATTTAGAAATGTGAATCTGGAAATTTAAGGGTTCGACATAATAAAATGTTTATATCTAGCTCCAGTTTTTGGCAAAAGATTAGATGACATATCAACAGGGGATGCGTAATTTGATTTTTAGTTCGATTCACGGAACTGTATATATTTTAATTAAAATATCTGCAATGTGTATATATCATCTGTTTGCCAGATTTTTTTCACTATGGCTTTTGGCTTTGTGTTAATTACGTCGTTAAAATTTTGGTCTATTGACTAACAAATATGTACTGCCTTAATCAAAGTACTCACTTTTGTATATCTATCCATAATCAAGGATATTTAGAGAATAGTAGGAACTAAGTAGTAATAGTTATTTGTAGCACTAAAAATTGTTTTTATAAAGTCTTATTTGGTTATTAGAACAACCTTATGCAGTTATGTATAATTGGTGTTTAGTCATGTGGATTAAGATTAAATAATTTATCCAAGATTATCATTTTTAGTATATTAATTTGTTGCTTATTTTTGTGTATTAGATATGAACCTTATAACTTTGAATTTCTAAAATAGATACCATTTTTTATTTTAGATCAGTCATTAAAAGGAAAAAAATTGAAAATATTTTCAAAACCTATATTTTGGGAATTATTACAATATTTCATTTGCTTATTTTTAATTTTAGGCCAGGTTGAAGGAGCAAAATTAAAAGAGGCCCAGTTGAGAAATGAACTAAAAACACATAATATTGACATTCCTATAACACAACAGGTACAGTTTCCAAGTATATGTGAAAGATTTATTTTTTTACTAAATTATAGTCTATAATTTTTTTTATTCATATTTATTCAGAATGTTATGGCCACTACTGTTTTAGGGCACTAAGATGTGTATTATAATCTAGTCACTTACTAGACATTAAAAGAGTATAACAAAATGATAGTGCTGTTTTCAAAGCAATCGCAGTTTGTATTTCTAATGTAATGACACTAATAAGTGAAAGTAATACTACATCAGTTTGAGAACTGCACTGAGGAGACTGTGTAAGTTATATAGTATGTAGTATATATGTAGTGGCAAAGAAAATGAGAGAAAGTAACAAGAGATGATAGATTTTTTAAAACTTACATTCTTTTATGTACATAACTCAGTTTCAAAGAATAGTCCTATTATAGGTCATGTGTTTCTTAACTACGGTTAAAAAAGAATCAGTGAGGTGAAAGTTTTATATTACTCTTTTCAGTAACCATATTCTTTTAGTAATGTTTGCTTAGTAATGTTATGTTTTGGGGTTGTTTAGACTGTTGATTTTTCTCTGCTATCATATGGACTGACTGGTACAAGAGTAATTGGCCTTGTAGTTAATTTTTCTTTATAAATTACAGATGCCACACATTGAAGCACTTTTGAAAAGAAAGTTGTCAGAACAGGAAGAACTAAAGAAAAAACCTAGAAGATCATGTACTCTTCCAAACTATACTAAAGGCAGTGGAAATGTTTTGGGAAAGGTTTGTTTTTATCCTTTTAAGAGGCAATGTATTTTATTATCTTGTTTTGTTTAAAATGTTTTTAAATGACATTATAATAAAAGTGTCCATTTCTATGTACTTTTAAATTTTTTCCAATAAATTACTTGCTCTTGTTACTATACTAGGGATTTGGCAGAATTTAAAACTAAAATGCATAATTAATTTCATAATTCTTGTTACTATTGAAGACTATGGCAAAAATTGTTAACATGTCTTAGTTCAAGGCTTATTTCCTACTTAGAGATGCTTTTATGTCATACGGCTTTACAGGTAGCCAAGACCTTTCCATGTGACTCAGACTTTGGTGAGACAACAGAAGAGAGAGAGAGATCAGAATTTTTGAGTGTTAAGTCGAATGTTGTTGGAAAATGAATTCTGGAATGCTCCCAGAACTTAAGAATAAACAATAAGGAATGGGGAGGGTCAAAAAAAAAAAATAAAAGAATAAATAAGAACAAACAAGAAACTTCATACACTGTTTACTGTCAGAAGAGTGCCATTTTTCCTTATCTTCTGTTTCTTCCCTCTTAGGTTCTACCTTTTGTCAAACGAACTGTATTTCATTTTTTTTCCTACCAATATTTAGTCCTGAACATTCTATTTTATAGAAAGTGTTATTCTTATAGAATATCTTCAATTTTTAATGGTGTGAAGGTTTGTGGTGTATGTATGTGTGCTTATTAAACTTTTACATTTAATATGCATCTTAGCTTTCTGCTTTCACTTCTGTTTTAAAATTGAGGAAACTGAAACTGAAGTATAGAGGGATTAAAAAAAACTTGCTCAAGGCCACATAGCAAGCAAGTGGCAGAGCCAGGATTCAAACCCAGGTAGTCTGACTTCAAAGTCTATACTGTTTATCATTAATCTATATTGTCTTTATACATCATTCTTTCACAACCACTCTGTGAACTTTTTTAGTATTTCCAGCTTTTATATGAGGTAATTGAGGTTCAGAGAACTTGTTAATATATAATTAGTAAGAGGCAGAACTTAAAACATAAACCAAAGTCTCTGATTCTGAAGTCCATGGTAGTTTCTTTATAAATGGTTCCTTAACATTACAAGCAAACTACTCACTGAAAATAGGAGGTAATGACTACTCTAAAAGTGTGTGGCAGTGTTTTTTACCAGAACCATGTTACATTGTTATCCAAACACAAAATATGAAAATTGAAAAATTAAGAATTTAAACTTATAAACTGGAAAACAAGATGCTAATTTATAATTTTTTAAATTGCTATTCCTTAGAACCAATTTATAGAATTTCTAGAAAGAAGCAGCCCTATGAGTCTAACTGAGATTAAAATAGTCTCATTTTGGGTACTGACATTCCACATTCAGTGCTTGCTTGATACAAAATTCTTGCTCAATTTGTAAGAGTTTTACCGAAGTATAAAATAAATTTTAGCAGATGAAATATATTTGTAAGTCTTTTATTCACATATTTCTCATCACATGTCTTGAAAATCAGAGGGAAACCCTTGAAATCTCTTTTGATATAGTTTCTCCCCTGTCTTCTCAGAAGTACAAACCCTCTTCTAATCAGCGAGAGGAAATTTTTCAAATTGTACTTAATTTTCTTCCTTGATTCCTTTAAAAAAAATTCTTCTAGGCATTTATCCTAAAATTAGAATAAATAAGTGTGGAATATAGTAGGGAACAAAAGATATACAATGTATTTTTAACATGGTGAATACTACCATTAATTGGATGCTGCCCTCTTAATTGCAGATATCTTGAAATCCCATCTCTATGTATTTTTTAGAGAGTCATTCATCTCTGAGGAGGAATTGAGTAACATCCATAAAAATGGCTAGGGTAGACTCAAAACTGAAAAGATAAAGCTAAATGAACTGAAAACTTTATGTGGTACACAAGTTTTAAAAAAGTGAGTTCATGTCTTTAAAAGGATTTTTGAAAAAAAAAAAAAATCAAAAACAATACTCTCTATACTTTGTATCACCTGAAAGTTTAAGGAGAAAATACAGCGTTAAGTAGTCTAGTGAGAGCTTTCAATCATATCTTCACTTAGAATTAATTACCCCATTATAAGATTAAGGTGCTTGTGAATAATCACAAAATGGACACCTCTCCTAGTACTTGTGGTCAAAATAGAATGAGATCACTTAATTTGATTTGCCTCTACTAATTCTTCCTTTGTTTGCTAGAACAATTTTTATCTGCATTTACATGTGCTAGTTTCTCTGCATGTCTGTTTTCTTACCTTCTACAAAGTTCAAGAGAATTGGCATACAAAGGTAGACATTATGATATTTCTAACAGTAACAGACAACTTTCTCCTTGCTAGGGCAGATTTTTGCCACCATTTCAGGTAAGGATAAAGGGTAGATGTGACTATACCAGTGCAATGAATGAAGTTTTGAAAACTGACCACAAAAGTTCAGCCTTGGACTTGGAGGAAAAATACTTGTGGGTGAGGGGCATTAAAAAAAAAAAAAAAAAAGAATGCTTGTGATTAAAGTATTTGTAAATAGGAAAGTGACTATCCTAAGCACCAAAGGTGTTCTTATAAGCAGAAGAAATGATTCTTATTTGTGACATTTTGATTTGTTTTCTGAAAGAAATACTATAGTATTGGAATAAAATATCCACTTAGAAGGATATGTTATGTAATTACATTTATGTTTACTTGAGTCTTAAAACTTCATTTATTACATGTGTATATTATTTAAATATATTTTATGATTACTTAAAATACATCCCAATAGTAGGGATATTAAATGTGAAAAATGTGCCTCAATAATTAGCTGTTGATATTCCAAATATTTGTATTTGCTCATTTGCAAAATTTATTGGAGTTTAATCTGTGGACAGTTTTTCCAAAATTTAACAGCCGAATAGAGTTTAAGATTCAAGCCACTAAGTTTTTACAGTTTGATAATTTTTAATTCATGCATTTCAGTGAAGTGTTTTTGTTCTTTGGACTTGGACTTTTAAAATATTTACTATCAAATTTTTTATGTATTTAGAGTTTTATATTTGATTTTTTTTAATGGATTATAGATTGCACACCTGGCACAAATTGAAGATGATAGAGCTGCAATGGTTATTTCCTGGCATCTGGCAAGTGATATGGATTGTGTTGTCACCCTGACCACGGATGCTGCACGTCGTATTTATGATGAAACTCAAGGTCGTCAGCAGGTGTTGCCCCTTGATTCTATTTATAAGAAGACTCTTCCAGACTGGAAAAGGTTAGAAAAAAATAGAAGTAATGATTTTTCCTGAAATATCTTTTCTTTTTTATCGAAGTGCTGAATTTAAAGATGATTTCTCTAAAGAATACCTAATACAAACTGAGAAATCACTCAAATTATTTTTATCTTCATCTTTATTACAAGTGTGTATACTTCATTAAGACCAGTATTGAAGTATATTCAATTATATATGCTGGCCATGTTTAATTTGCCAGTTAAATGTCATTTGTATATATGACACACTTAAAAGCACATGCACACACAAACCCAAAGCAAATTTTTGGTTTTTGCCACAGCAAAGATGGGAAGATTTCATTATCATTAACGATATGAAATTGCCTTATTTGGAATAAGGGTATAGATGCATGTTTTTTGTCCTATTTATGTAATATGAAAATAAGCAACCATCATTTAGGTAGAGAGGATTTCTATTGGAACTGCCAATAGCAAAGTTGAAATGTAAGAGACCATCTAATTAGGATGTTTCATTCTTATTTTAATATAAATCTGATTTCATTGGGTAATTATTTCTTTAATTTTCAAATATGTTTTTAGGGAATAACCAAACCTATTAAGTATTTTTAATCTGAATTTTAAAATATTTTATGTGTACTTTGAGTTCGACTATTTTTAAAATTCACTTTTTAAGACTGGAAGACAGAATAATAAACTAAGTTCATTATCTGTCTGTTTTTAAATAAGGTTGCTAAAGTCTTTTTTGCTTGTTTTTAATGAAGAAAAATAAAACTATTTTTGTACAAACCATAAAAAAAAAAATAAAAGACTAAAATTGTAACAAAACAAAAAAATTAAAATACATAACAGGATTGACCAGTACTTTTCTCAGATTCCTAAACAAAGTTCTGCAAGGCCTACAATTGGGTAAGAATAGAGACTTTAAAGAGAATGATAACTCATGAAGAGTCTGCTATGTTATTAAACTGACATTGATAAGGATGTTGATAAGGATCATACTTTTTATGAGAGACTAATTTTCCCTCCAGGAGGGACTTCTCTTATGTCCATAATCCCTGAAGACCAAATCAAGAATGCTTGATTTAGGGAAAGTGTGAATTTGGTATTTAGGGCTGATGTTTGATCTAGAATAGTTATCCTGTCTATTTCTGGTATTGTACCTCTTACTGGGATTGAGTTAACTACCTTCTGGAGCCATCCTCCTACTTTCAAGATTGGGAAAAGCTATACTATGTGAAAAGGCAAGGAAGGCCCTGACACCTCAGTCAACCTTCATCTCTTGGATTCCATTGTTACACTTGGGCTTCAGTTGTTCATTCTATATGTTGTGTGGGAAGGAGAGAGCCAGGGTACTGAGGAGCTACCTCATATATGTCTCAGTATTGGGCCTTGCCCCTTCCATTCTAGCGTCCCTCTCCCCATGACACCAGTCATATCATTCATTAAGGGTAGTAGTACAGATAAAACTAAGTAGATATTTTTGTATGGTAAATATTGTTTTCATTTCTAAAGGCATTATAGTTAATCATTTAAGAGTTTCACTTGTGGATAGGGAGATGATTAAATGATCACAATAATTGCAAAATATTCATGGTTTTTTTATATATTTTCTAATTAAAAAGTTGTGCGCGTTTTGTTATTAACTTTTTAAAAATTTCTTTTTGTTCAGACCTCTACCTCATTACCGAAATGGAAAATTATACTTTAAACCCATTGGAGATCCAATCTTTGCCCGAGACTTGTTAACATTTCCAGATAACATAGAACATTGTGAAACAGGTAAAGGGAGTTATGCTGACTTTATTTTATGTAGATGTTACATTTGTGATCCAGATACATAAATTACTGATTATGGAATTTATTATGTTCTTATTAGGTTATAACTGACAGTTTTATTAATATTTAATTCTCTTATTTTTTTCCTCTTAAATTGTTGAATAAAATTCTAATGTTAACATTTTTTGTAAGAAAAATTTTCACTGTATGTTAATATTTTAATATGACCAAAGAAGATGTCATAATTTAAAAAATGTATTTAATTTTTTAGTATTTGGTATGCTGTTAGGAGACACCATTATTTTGGACAATTTGGATGCTGCCAATCATTATAGAAAAGAGGTACGTATTTGAATTCTTTCCTAATTTGTAGCTCTATTTTAATGTGTATTTTAAAATTTTAATTTATTAGAGACTATATAGAAATAATTTCATTTTGTGATACATATGCAAATGACTGTCAAAACCAACTTACATGTTGATAAGCAATATAAAATTGGTTAAAATATATGAATACATAGGCCAAAATGCAAATTAAAATGAGACATATTTTTGAGCTATGACATTATCCAGAACTCAAAATTAGTATCTGTTATTGATGATGGTATTGGAAAAAGAGTACTCCTAGATAATGTTGGTGGAAATGTAATTTTAAATCACGCTTGTTTATTAGTTGATAGGGCCGCTGTAACAAAGTACCGCAGACTGGTACTTTTGCTTGTAGAAATTCATTGCCTTTCAGTTCCAAAGGCCTGAAATACAGTTCAAGGTGTGTGCAAGGTCCATTTTTTCTGCAGGCTGTGAGGGATGGATGTGTTCTAGGCCTCTGTCCTTGGATTGCAGATGGTCATCTTCTGTTCACATCTGTCCCTTTCTTATAAAGACACCACTTACTGGATTTGGGCCCAACCTAATTACCTCATTTTAACTTTATTACTTCTGTAAAGACCCTGTCTTCAAATAATGTCACATTCTGAGGAACTGGGGGTTAGGACTTCAACATAAGAATTTTGAGGGACACAGTTCAACGCATAACACCTTTGAAGGCATAATTTGGCAATATACATGTTTCAGTCATCTATTGCTATATAACACACCAAAAGTTAGTGGTTTTAAACTTAACAACATACTAGTTCTCATCTCTGTGGGTTTCTTCAAGTAGTGTTAGCAGCAGTGTTAGCTAGTTGCATTTGGGATTGTGGAACTCTAAAATGACTTACTCACACACTGGCAGTTGGTGCTGGTTGCCAACTGGGAATTCAACTGGAGAAAGCCAGAGGCTCAGCTAGTGCAGTCTGCCAGCATTATTGTTCTCACACTTCACCCCAGAGTGCTGTGAGATAATGGCATTAAGATTTTTAGAAACCTTTTCGTTTACCTACAAGATCTAGGAAGCAGTGCCTTAAATCTGAGGTCTTAATAAAGGGATATTCTTGACTTGATTTTTGACTCTGAGATCACATTTTACTGGTTGTGCGTTGAATTTGATCTTATCCCTGAGATTCTCCATATCTTTTTCAACAACATTTTATTTGCTGAACAGGCCAGGAATGAAAAACAATTTTCCTACCCAGCAAGCCCTGGGTTAGAAACATTTCCTTGAGATTATTTTTTATTTCCTTATTATTAATTTTCTTGAAATTAGTTCCTACTTTAGTTTATCTCCCACTCATACTGGCTTATTGATACTGTCTGTGGCTAGGCACTCCACTGGGGCTATAGGCTGGCAGATTTGGATCTCTCCATATGAGCCTCTTCTGTGACTACTTGGGCTTTTTCAGAATGGCATCTGGGTTTCAAAAACGATGTTCCAAGCAGTAAAGGCGGATGCTGAGGGTCTCTTAAGTCTCAGCCTTGGAAAGTACATTTGATTGGTTGAAATATGGCCAGCCCAGATCCAAGGCAGCGGGTCGGAAGGTGGGAGTAGACTCTCTCTTCACGGAAGAAGGAGCGAAGATTTGCAGCAATCTTTATACGATCACAGAATATTAAGATAATTTATCTGACAGACATACTCCCACAAGTATAAGACAAGGTGTGCAAGAATATTCATGTGAATATTAAAGAATTTGTAGTGGGAAACTTTGGAAACAGTGTAAATGTCCATCAGTCAGGGTTGGATAACTTCATTGAATTACAGAGTAAGTAGTGTGTTGCTATTTAAAAGAATATAATAGATTTATATGTTCTAAAAAGGAAGATGTACACAATATATTGAAAATTTGCAAAATTATAATGTATAAGGGGATGCCCTTTTAAAAAGTAAGGTTATGTACTTTAAACAAACTGGAAAAATATGTCGTATACTATATTAAGAAGAATTATCACTTCTATATTACTTTTAAGTTTTACTTATAAAAAAGTTTACTCTGAAGTAGGGTTGTTCAGAGGGCTGTTGTAAAGATTGAATGATACATATAAAGCATTTAGCAAAGAGCCTAGATATGGTAAAATTTCAATAATAAAAATTTTCTTTGGATCTTGAATTCTTTGATACACAAGAAGTATTAAATTTAATAAGTATAGTATTAGGGGCTTGGAAATGCCAGTTGATAAACGTATATGGAAAACATAGGCCTGTAAATTAGTATAACTAAAAATGAGTAAGAATGTTTGTGGTTATATAAGAAAAAACAGTTTAAAATATGAGCCAGTATCTATAAACATATAGTGTATTCTAGAATCATGGGTGCCTTAGAGACACTCTAATCTCACTTTCTAGATGAGCAACTTTAAACAAATAGTACATCTGTACCAGTCCACACTACTAATTTATGGCAGAACTAGAACTAGTCAGAGCAGTTTTTCTTTGGGCTTAATTAAGAAGTAATAAATGTAACTTGAATATAGGAGAGCTAAATGAGAGATTATTGAAAATTACACAACTGGTTGGAGATTAGTCTTTGGCATCTTCATGAAGGATTCCTCATGAACCTAATAATGGCTATAATATACCAGAAAACAGTTATGGATGGGGAAGCTGCTGTATTCTGGTAGTGATGAGCAAGTTTATATGTCATGAATTATGGAGTAGAAACCATACCCACTAAATGTTATGACAACATGGAATCTATTAGAAGATAAGCTTACTGACGAGACTAGAATTAACAAATTGAGTAATAACTGGAAGATTCTAGTTCTGTCAGATATTTGTACATCCACTGTGTATAAGACTGAAAGGATCTGTAGCCTTCAACAACTGAACCCTACTTTGACTCAGTAGTTGAAAAGCTCTGCAGAGGAATGCAGGCTCCTTAGGACCGGGCCCAAGTCTTAGACTTTGCATCTCTGGGGCCTTAGCCAAATGCCTGTGTTTGCCTAGTTAGTGCTCAGTAAATGCTTGTTTACTAAAGTTGTGATAAGGCAGCCATAGATGATATTAAATGTTGAGCAACTGGCTCTCTGGACATGGGGTAGTAGGACCCTGATTTGCAGCTTTTGCCAGTCCCCTTGATGTAAATACTTAACATCATAGCTGATTGCCAGCTGCCTATGTGCAGTCGTTGAATGAGGCATACAGTAGACCTAGCTCTCATGACCTGTTAAATGTTGCCTCCAGTACACTACTAGGCAGAGTGTTAGGCACTAAGGGTTACACAGAGATAGACTAGATAACTCAGCCAGAGGAAACTCTAGCAGAGATTAACTAAAAGGCGATTTCAAAAGGTTATTTCTGGCTATATATCATTAAGATATATATCTTAATGTGTGAACTAGCAATAAAGTAAAGATTGTAAGTGAAGGTGGGAACCCAGAGAGATAAACAGAACACTTAAAGCCATATTTTGCCTTGGGAACATTTGTCAAACTAATTGAACTTGAGCATCAATTTTCACTCCCTTGAGAGGCTCAAAGGATAGAAGATAAAAATCAGGTCTTTAATCAAAGTAGAGAATCTGAAAGAAGACCCTATGCTAGTAAACTGGAACCCCCAAAGGACTAAACCTTAGTGTAAGAGTGAACAAAGCAATATACTTGCCACTTCCATCTCAAATCCAAGTACCTCTGGAGACTGCCAGAAAATTGCCTTTTTTGAACCTTGGCACTAAGTAGAAAAGAAAAAAAATATTAAATTGCTTTCCTTGAGAATTCATCAGTATGAACACATTGGCCCTCATGTCTTTTTGCAGTCTGCATGCATAATACTTGTCTGAAAAGTCTCAAGATAAATGTTTGGTTTCCTATGGTGCTGGACTGGTAGTATCCTTAGATATCTGATCAGAGGAAACACAGATTCTCTTTGGAGGAATTCACCTTTATCTTAAAACTGAAAAACTTCCATGTTGAATATAAGAGCAAGTATTTCTGAGTATGTTTAATATAGTTCAAAAATGAAAGTGTTGAAAATGAGGAAAGAACAATTCGATTTAAAAATCAAATAGAACTTCTAAAAATAAAAAATATATAATACTCACTGGACAGGTTTAACAGCTTAAGAGAGAATTAATGAATTGAGAAATAGGTAGGAAAACATTATTCAGACTGCAGCCCAGAGAGAAGGAATATAAGAGAAAGAGTTTGAGAGGGTGGAAGATAGAATGAGAAAAATCTCAAAAGAAAAAAAAAGTCTAATTATAGTGCCAAGGGGAGAGGAAGAAGAGGATCATAGGCAATATTTGAAGAACTAATGCCTGAAAACTCTTTAGAACTGATGAAAGACATCAACCCATAGTTTCATGAAAAACAGTAAAGCAATATTCCATTGTATGTATGTACCACATCTTTTTTGTACAATCATCTATCAGAGGACACTTCAGTTGTTTCTATTACTCAGCCATAAAAAAAAAAAAAATGAAATGCTGCCATTTGTGACAACATGGATGGACCTTGAGATTGTCATGCTAAGCGAAATAAATCAGAAAAAGTTGAGAACCATGTGATTTCACTCATATGTGGGATATAAAACTGAAAGCAACAAATGAACAAGACAAACAAACTCAGACACAATGATTTAGTGGTTACCAGAGGGAAAAAGGGGAAGGAGGAGAAAGTAGATCAGGTTAAAGGGGACCAAATATATGGTAATGGAAGGAGTTTTAACTTTGGGTGGTGAACATACAATGCAGTATACATATGTATTATTGAATTGTACACTTGAAACCTACATATATTAACCGATATCACCTCAGTAATTTAATAAAATTAAATTACTTTTATTAAATTTTAATAAAAGTAGGGCATATGTGACAAAAGCAGGTGCAGTATATATTCCTCATAATTGGTATAATACTGATTTCTTCCAAAATTTTGAATGAAGTCATATGTAATTCCATCAATTAAATATTATTTTAAAGCTCTCCTGAGAAAAGACTTTTAAGATGTTCCTTAGTGGCATTGTTAGGTTTCAGTAGTCTTTGTTACTGTTTTCTCTGCCTGAATTCTTTATGTCATTTATCCTACTTTAACCCTTTGTTTATTCCACCCCTTACTAGTCCCTACAACGGTTGTGAATAAGTATTTCCCAGAGCTATAGGGTGGTTGTTCACTCACTGAATTTGCAAAAACTGTCATTACTTCTTTTGTCTTAATAGAGAGCTTAGTGGTGTAGAATCGCAAGATTGAAAGATACTTTGAACATTGAAAAACTTTATAAAAATAATATTTGAAGAATTGTTGTAAAAGGAAAGCCAAACTCTTCTTTTGACCTGAAGCATTATTGTCAGTCTGTTAACAAGAGAATAAACAAGTCTTAAATTTGAGTGTGTTTATTATTTAAGAGGTATCAAATCCTTAAAAACATTTTCTGAATCCTGATAGTTCATGAATCCAGTTTGTTTTCTTAATGTTAATTTTTAGAAAACATATAAATCCAAACTGAAAGTAAGGTGTTATTGTTTGTTTTACTAAAAGATTCATTTTTCCAAAAAATTCACCACAGGTTTTCTTCAAATGGGCATCTTATTACATTTGAATTTTTTAAAGTATCCAGTTTGATGGGAAAACATCTGTAAAGTACCCCTATAATTATTTTAGAAGAGTAACTACTAGTTATGATTTTTCTATACATGACCTATTTTTCATTTTTAAAATATCAAGTTTTATTTAAACTTATTTTTATAAATCAGACTATTTAACCCTCAATATTAGATTAGCATAGGTATTTTTACATGAAGTTATAAGGTACGAATTCTGTTTCATTGTGCAGATATGTAATTTATGTAACTTACTGATGCTTGTAAGTTTCATATTTTTCATTATTAAAACAATGTTTCAGCGCACATTATTTACTCTTGTGATTATTTTTTTTCAGAATAAATTTTTAGAAGCGAGATTTCTGGGTCATGCAAAATTTAAGCTTTTTAACACTTGTCACATTTCTCTTGAGAATGGTTGTCCCAGAGCAAATAAGACCTTTTCTTCATACCTCTCCCAATATTCGGTGGTATGTGTGGTTTGGTGTGTGTACGTGCGTGTGTACATATGTGCATGTGTACATTTAACATTTTGATAAGTGAAAATACCTCATTTGAATTCTACTTCTTTGGTTACCAGGAGAAGTTGAACATTTTATTTTTTTTCCTAACTCTTTTTTGAAAGAACATTTTTTCATGAACATTAAAGATCATGAAACCTAAATCTAGTGTCTTATTCTCTCACTTCTCTGAAGAATTTAATTTTTGACTAACTCTACCTACTTCTTTTCATGACTTAGGTTTTACTATATAACTCTAGTTCCCCGAACTCTCACATACTAGCTCTTTTACTTCCCATAATTGAAATTGTAGTATTGTCCTCTGAAGTTTCAGCCCTATGTTTTTCAGTCTGTATTTTCTTCAGTGTAATATTCTCACTATGCTGTTCTTCAGTCATCTGGAAAATTTGTATCTAGTAGAAAGAAACTGAGCTAGTAATGCTACCTTGATACTGAAATGACTTTCCGAAGCAGACCACTGGCTTTTCCCTCTCTTCCTCTTATCAGTCACAGTGTCAATTTATTTTTTTTAATTTGCGTTTGTCACTATTCTAGTTTAGACTGACGCTTGAGAATTAGTCTAATTCATCTCCCGATTTCTGTTTCTTTCCCTCAGTTTTTTTTTTTTTTTTTTTAGTTTTTTTTATGGTGATATTGATTAATGAAATCCATTAAGTTTCAGGTATACAATTTAGCAGTAAGGTGTGTGTGTGTGTATGTGTATATATGTGTGTGTGTGTGTGTGTGTGTGTGTGTGCACACACACACACACACACACACATTGCATTGTATGTTCACCACCCATAGTTAGATTTCTTTCTGTCACCGCATATTTGACCCCTTTTACCCATCTACATCCCCCTACCCACCCTCCCCACCCTCTGGTAACCACTAGTCTGTTGTCCATGGCCACGAGCCTCTGTTCATCTTATAGGCCACTGGCTTATTTTGTGAAAATAATAGTATGATCATGTCATTTCTAATCTCAGAACCTTTAAATGATTTCCACTTTCATAGAACAATTGAAATGAGTTTTATAGACTCACTGATTAATATCTGTTTACTTTAGGTTGTTAAAATTACACATTGTCCTACACTGCTCACCAGAGATGGAGATCGAATTCGAAGCAATGGAAAGTTCGGGGGCCTTCAGAATAAAGCTCCTCCAATGGACAAACTTCGGGGAATGGTATTTGGAGCTCCAGTACCAAAACAGTGCCTGGTCTTAGGGGAACAGATAGGTAAGTTGAATAAGTATTTAAATAAGTTTTTCATTTGATTTTTATCCTTTATTCGAGACTTGTGTATTAATATTCTAACATGAAAAATTAACCAGTAACAAATATGAATAAGATGTTTTTCGTGACGTGAGACTTCCATCCCATTTTACCTTCTGTCAGCTGCCTCCGTGTTTCTAGTCAGTCAACAGAATTGTTTCTACATCTAAGCTCTGAAGCACATATACAGTTGACCCTTGAACAGTACAGGTTTGAACTGCGCTAGTCCATTTATACATGGATTTTTTTTTTAGTAAATATATAGTTGTCCCTTTATATCCCCAGGTTTTGCATCCTTGAATCCAACCAACCATGGATCGAAAACATTTTTGATCTGCAGTTGAGAAATCTGTGGATGTGGAAGGCTGACTGTATGCATTATTCTACACCATGTTATATTAGGGACTTGAGCATCTGTGGATTTTGGTATCCACAGGGATCAGGGAGTGGGATTGGTCAGCTACCTGAACCCTCTGTGTTATTCAAGGGTCACCTGTACTTTTACAAGAGGTCCCCTACAGGCCTTTAGAGACTATTTGCACTTAATTTTATATAGTTGTAATATGCTTGAATATCTGCTTAGTTTTTCAGCAAAAGCTAGTTTATTGTTAACATTTTTAATGATAAATTATGGTAAATACATAGAATACAAAATTAATCATCATAACCATTTCTAAATATACAGTTCAATAGTGTTAAGTACCTTCACATTGTTGTGCAACCAGTCTCCAACTCTTGTCATTTTGCAAAACTGAAACTACCCATATTAAACAGCAGCTGCTCATTTTCTCTTTCCCCACAGCCCCTGTCAACCACCATTCTACTTTCTGCCTCTGAATTTGAGTATTCTCAGCACATTATATGAGTGGAATCATACAGCATTCATCCTTTTGGGACTGGTTTATTTCATTTAGCATGTCTTCCAGGTGTATCTGTGTTATAGCATATGTCAGAATACCCTTTCTTTTTAAGAATTAATAATATTCTGTTGTGTGTATATACCATATTTTGTCGTTAACTTATTAAAGTATAATATACATATAGAAACATACATTTCGTAAACATACAGCTTGATAAATTTTCACAAGATGAACACTGCCCCTGGATGTGGAACATTATCAGCACCACAGATGTTTTCTCAGGCTCTCTTCCAGTCACTGCCTAACCCCCTTTCTAAAGGCTAACAACCTTCTTGACTAAAAGCAGCATAGATTAGTTTTGTTCATTTTCATACCTTATGTAAATGAAATCATGCAATGCATACTCTCGTGTATGTCTGGCTTTATTCATTCAGCACTATGTATATTATTGAAGTTCATTTACATTGCAGGATAGTATTCCATTGTGTAAATATACCACATTTTAAGACACAGGAAGGCTCAGGAAAATAAAGTTTATTATATTCACAGGTCCGAGAGACAGGAGGCACCACATATACCTTACAGGGCTACATTGAAAAACACTAGGGTGGTCAGGAGGCAGAAGACAGGAGGAAGAATAGTGCTTAGGCCACAGCCTTTGTTAGGGTTTTTGCAGGAAAGGCAAGGCATAAATAGGTTAAACAATTTAGGATGGACTATTTTGAATAATTTCAACGGGCTTTGAGAGGTCTCTTGCTACTTTCCTGGTACCTGTCCCTGAGATGATTAAGGCAGAAAAATATTACTTCTTGCTGTGCACAGGCCAGATAAAGGAGGTTTCGCTCAAAATTGGTTAGTTAGCATATTAAAGCCTTTGCTATTTCCAAGAATTGGCTAGCTCTGGGAGGAGCAGTCTCTCTCCAGCCAAAAAGGTTTTTTAAGATGTCAGAACATCAATATACAGAAAATTAAATTATATAAATATAAAGGTTCATACTTCTGTTAATGATGACTGTAAATGCATTCAAAATCTTTATAGATAATAAATGAACATCTAAACAAACCAATAAGAAATCAGAAAAAAACAATTCAGTCTGGGACAGTGAATTAACATAAAAAGCCTCAACCCTTATCACTGTAGCACTACACTTTATTGCAATGTTTCCAAACAAAAATAATTACCTGTAGAACTTTTTAAGTACCATAAAGAGGCTAATGATTTACCAATAAGAACTAAAATATTAGAAAGACAGTTTTTTTAAAAAAATGACACTTTAAGATTACTGATGTGCATAAAGTATTTTCGACTGTAAGCAATAGCTGTCAGCCCTGACCACTTTAAGCAAAACAGTAATGTGTTGGGGAAAATTGGAAGAAATCACAGATTCAAAGGAGAGTGGAAACAGCCAAGACAAAAGTAGGAGTGGCTCTGGGACATTTAGCAGCCTTGAGTGTAACCTTCACCCTGGAGTGCATCTTTTAACAGAACTCAGATCCTGCAACTTCTGGGAAGGAGCTTTCCCTTCTGAATCAACCAGCCATAGTAATGATCAGATAGAATAGAGCTTTGAGGAACTTCCTCCTTGTATATCGTGGGACGTTTGCAGAGGAAAAGCAATTTTCAACTAGACTACCACCGCAAAAATTGTCTATACTAGCACAATTAAAAGCAGAGTGTTTGTCTTCTAAATAATTCTGCCTACACAGTGTTTGCATATTGTATTTGATATAAGAATAAATCAGAGCATAAAACAGAAGAAAAAAATGAGTACATATTATAAAATAAGATGATTAGAAATAATACCTTGGATAACATGTAAATATATTGAGTTCTTTTATTAAAAAGCAAAGACTTAAATTTTAAAAATCTAGTTTCAGGATATATAAAAATAGCTGACATTTATTGAGTACTTAGCTACATACTCAATAAACTAGAATAGGAGTCTGTTAAAGGTTGTGTCTCTCCATGACAGTACTTTATGTTCTTTACAAGAAATACCCTTCTAAACAAAATACTACAAGGTAAAAATCTTAAATTAACAAAGATGTAATGTAAACATTAAATAGAAATATTAATGCCAAAATTAAGTTAAGGACAAAGGCACAGAAAGGACAAAGATAAATTCATTTTGATAAAAGATGTATTCCATACTAGATGCATGAAAGTTAATAAACTTGATGTAGTAAATTACAGAATAAAAATTCTTAAAACTGTTCATAACACAGAGATAGAAACATTGTTGTGAAACCCCATTATTCCATGACAGGTCATTAGTCAAAGAACAAATTGTAATACCAGTAGCTTCATAGATGTTTATAGACTGTGTCACAAAAATTGGTCATAATTTCAGTTGATCAGAGTGCTAATCAGCTACAATGAGACTACAAATTATAAAAATTGAAATTTACTTAGGATACATTTTGTGACATAATGTAATAGAATTAAAATTAATATATTCCTTTCCTCTCAAACTAACTCCAAATAGTGGACATTCAGAAACAACTATTTTGTCACACACACAAAAAAAGTTTAAATATTAAAGAGTATTCTTGAAGAATTAAGCATTACAAATTAGATCTATGTGACAAGACAGTTGAAATAAAATGTAATCTAAAGCTTAATGCTTTTATTATTAAATGAGAAGGAAAATAATCAACTCAAATGACAGAAGAAAAAAGGTACATTTCAAGAAACAAGTACAAGCAAATGAATTAGGGAAAAAAAATCTTTCATTGAATATATAATTTCTAGAAATGATCTTTGGGCAAAAACTAACATTAAAGGAATAATGACTCACAGGATGCATTCAGGCATAGAGGTTTCTTAAGTTTTGATAATGTTATAAATACATTTATTTAACATCTCCAAATAAAATGGGCTAAGTTCTAGAAAATTGCAAATGAACAATATTGATTTAAATAAGGCAGGACACTTATATAGACTATTATATGAGGAAGTGTTCAAAAAGTTAACTCCAGCCTGTAGGTCTTTTTTTATTTTAAATATAAATCATTCCAGAATATAGATAAATAAGGAAAATACAGATCACTTTGTGAAACTAGTAACAAACTTATTTCCAAAAATAGCACATCAAAAGAAAACTATTAACTACTCTTCAGCTGGGTTCAGGGAGTTCTTGACACAGCTAAATAGAAATAAGAAATCTTAATATTGAAAGGAAGAGTTTATTTTAATGTTCCTTTTTAACTTCAGCAATTTTACTCCAGACGTTTGCTTGACTTGCTTCTTTTCTTTTCAGTTCTATACTCTGTCACACCTTCAGAGAGAACTTACCTGATCACCCTATCTAAAATACTGTAAGAAGTGAGAAAATACAATATTTTATAGTTAATTTTTTTAAGTTTACATAAAATTTTAAAGCACCATGAAGAAAATAGAAAGGTAAATAACAAACTAAGGGGAAAAATGCAACATATGGTAGGCAAAGGCATTATAGCCTTATTATTAAAAACAGTCTTTAAAAACCAAAAAAAAACAAAGATTAATAGAAAAGTGGGTAGATGACATGAATTAGCAATTTGCAATGTAATAATAATAGTTAATATTTGAAGTCTTATTACCAAATACTTTGTTAAGCTTGTCACTTGAATGCTTTCATTTACAGATGAGGAAGTTGAGGCTCAGAAAGACTAGATAACTCTCCGAAGTTCAGGACAGTATAGGCATTTATTTGCACAGTGAAGCAAAAGAGTAGAAAGAAAACAAAAAGAAGAAGAAAGAAAATTGTCTTCTTTATTTCAGGATTACATAATTGAGATCATTTTTTTCTCTATTATCCTTTTCTATATATTTTTCCAGCTCTGCTTCAGTGAATACTGTGTCACATAATTAGAAAAATTATTAATTTTTAATACTCATGTTCTTTGAACCATAATTGATCTTTTAGGAAACATGCCTAATAACATTCCTAAATAAACAATTCTAAATACAGACAAGACTTTTTTTACTTAGGTGAAAATTATAGCCTTGTTTTTGAAGCAAAACATTAGAAATATTAAATACTTCAATTGAATTTTTATAATCTGGGAAAGGCCTATTACAGTGTTAAATGGAAAGTAGTTTAAAAATATAGGCAAGTATCATACATGTTAAAAATTAAACCTGCAAACTTATGGAATAAAAAGACTAGAAAAAAAGTGAGTTGGTAGACCTATTGTTTTTTTCCCAACCTTCCCTTTTTTTCTGTATTATCCCAGGTTTTCTATAGAGATCTTATAAGTAGGAATTCTTTTTAAAAAATTATTTAAAAAAAATAATTATGGACATTGTAGAAGGTAGGAAATGGACAGAAGAAAGGAGAGCTGTTAATAGAAACTGAAGGAAAATCTTTATTCAATAAGTAATCAATATATAGTTTATAATCATGATATCATTAACACTTTTATTATGTTCATATATTCCAAATATGTATTATATATCTGGCCAGCTTAGACATTATTTATACATGTGTCATTATTCTAATATAAATTATTAGAATAAATTACTCTAATTTATTTTGAATAAATTATTAGAATAAATTACTTATTGGATATTTAAAAAGATGTTCCTTTCTTCATTTGCTATTAACAGCTCTCCTTTCTTTCATCTTTATATATCCTACCTTCTCCAATGTCCATAATTATTTTTTTAAATAATTTTTTAAAAAGAATTCCTCTCAATTATTACTGTCCATTTATTGTTTTTTTCATTGTTATCTTGAGTAAAACCATTCCTAATGTTTTTAGAAATACTGAACAAGATTATTTAAGTGCCATGGTTTTCAGGGCAAGGATATTTTGTTCTGTCTTACTGCAGAAGTAAACCAAGTAGTAGTATGAGTTCTCATGGACCTGTCGCATAGCTACTTTTATGTCATTTATACCTACCCCTTTCACACTTGCCTTCCTCCTCTTCCTGGGTAGATTATTTTGGAACAAATCAGAGATTCAAGTATATTTTTTCACATAATTTTTTTGGTAAGCATAAGAGCTATCAGTTTTTGCTAATGAAGTTCTTTGGATCATGTAGAACACAAAATTTTAAGAAACCTAAATATTTTTAGTAAAGTCTACCTACCCATCTAACTGCTTAAAGCTTCCAGTGGTGAGAAAGGCAACCTTAAATACTTGCCTAATAACAGCCCTTCAGATATACTTTCAGTTCTTTTTTTATTATTTTTAGCTGTTTTGATAGTAAAGCTTCATCGGTTTTTTTCCCCCAGATATTTGAAAAATTCAGACAACGTACCATATAAAAAGTTCTAAAATTATTTATAAACAGAATTGAATGTAAATTTCAAATTCTTCTCCGTGGCAAAATTCTATTAAATGAATTAAAGACTTTTTATAGACACCATGATAAATAGAAGTTATATTACATATACCAAAAAATTGAGGGTTGATAAGGCATGTTAAATTTAGCTGCTACAGTCCCATTTTATGAATAAAATATAGAACCTGCCATTAGTGCCGCATTTTTTTAATTTTATTAGTTTCAAGTATACACTACATTGGTTACATATTTATATAGTTTATGAAACGATCCCCCTAATTACTCTTTCTCTCCTGTGGCTCTACACCCAGCAATTACATTAATGCTAACTGCATTCTCTATGCCATGTTCCCCATCCCCGTAACCATCTATCAACTAATGATTTGTACTTCTTTAACCCTTTTCTCTTTCTCCCAGCCCCTCAACCGCCCTACCTTGTGGCCCTCACCAGATTGTCCTCTATATTTGTGAGTCTGGTTTTGATGAGTTTGTTCTTTTTTTCCTTAGATTCTGCATCTGCATGAAATCATATAGTATTTCTCTTTGTCTGACTTATTTCACTCAGCATAATAACTTCTAGGTCCATCCATATCATTGCAGATGGTAGGATTTCATTTTTTTAATGGCTGAATAATATTCCATTATATATATGAACCATAACTTCTTTATCTAATCGTCTGTTGATGGACATTTAGTTTGCTTCCATATCTTGGCTATTGTAAATTGTGCTGTCATGAACATAGGGGTGCATAGATCTTTGTGAATTATCATTTTGGTTTTCTTAGGATAAATACCCAGGAGTGAAATTGCTGGGTTGAAAGGTATATCCATTTTAATTTTTTGAGAAACCTCCATACTGTTTTCCATAGTGGCTGTACCAATTTGCAATCTCACCAGCAGTGCATTAAGGGTTCCCTTTTCTCCACATCCTCGCCAACACTTGTTCTTTGATTTATTTATGATAGCCATTCTTACAGGTGTGAGGTGATATCTCATTGTGGTTTTAATTTGCATTTCTCTGATGATTAGTGACCTTGAGTATCTTTTCATGTAACTGTTGGCCATCTGTATTTCCTCTTTGGAGAAATATCTGCATTTTTTAATTAGATTGTTTTTTTTATTGTTGAGTTGTATGAATTCTTTATGTATTTTGGATATTAACTTCTTACCAGATGTATCATAAGCAAATATCTTCTCATATTCAGTCGGTTGTCTTTTCATTTTGTTTATGGTTTCCTTTGCTGTGCAAAACCTTTTTAATTTGATGTAGTCCTGTTTGTTTCCCTTGGTCAAGGAGATATGTTCAAAAATAAATTACTAGTAGCAATATCAGAGAGATTACTGCCTATATTTTCTTTGGTTTGGGTGTCTTACATATTACTCTTTAATCCATTTTGATTCTCTTCTGAATATTTTGTATTCTACTACTTTACTGAATTCATTGATCAGTTCTAACAGTGTTTCGGTCGAATCTTTAGGGTTCTCTATAGATAGTATGTCATTTGCAAATAATGAGAGTTTTACTTGTTCCTTTCCAATTTGGATACCTTTATTTCTCTTTCTTGTCTAATTGCTGTAGCTAAGACTTCCAATACAGTGTCTAACCAAAGTGGTGAAAGGGGGCATCCTTGTCTTGATCCTGATCTTAAGGAAAACGCCTTTAGTCTTTCTGCATTGAGTATAATGTTAGCTGTAGGTTTGTCATATATGGCCTTTATTATGTTGAGGTATATTCTGTTTCCACTTTGCTGAGAGTTTTTATCATAAATGGTTGCTGGATTTTGTCGAACACTTTTTCTGCATCTGTTGATACCAAATAGTTTTTATCTTTCAATTTGTTAACGTAGTATATCACATTAATTGATTTGTGGATATTGTACCAACCTTGTGTCCCTGAATAAATCCAACTTGATCATGGTGTATGATATTTTTAATGTACTGCTGAATTCGGTTTGCTAAAATTTTGTTGAGAATTTTTGCATCAAATGTTCCTAAGAAATATCAGCCTCTAGTTTTCTTTTTTGTAATGTCTTTGTCTGGTTTTGGAATCAAGTTGTAATGGTGGCCTCATAAAAGGAGTTAGGGAGCCTTCTCTCTTCTTGAATTTTTTGGAATAGTTTGAGAGGAATGGGTGTTAATTCTTCTTTGAGTGTTTGGTAAAATTCACCTACAAAACTGTCTGGTTCAGGACTTTTGTTTTGGGGAAAGTTTTTTATTTCATTTGTGATAATCAGTCAGTTCAGATTTTCTGTTTCTTCTTGACTCAGTCTTGGGAGATTGTATGTTTCTAGGAATGTATCCATTTCTTCCAGATTGTCCAATTTGTTGGTGTATAATTACTCATAGTATTTTCCTGTGATCCTTTGTATTTCTGAGGAGTCCATAGTTATTTCTCCTTTCATTTCTGATTTTATTTGAGTTCTCTCTCTTTTTTCCTTGACGAGTCTGGTTAAGGGTTTGTCAGTTTTGTTTACCCTTTCAAAGAACCAGCTCTTGGTTTCATTAATCTTTTGTATTGTTTTTCTAGACACTTATTTTGCTTATTTCTGCTCTGATCTTTACTATTTCCTTCTTTCTACTCACTTTGGGCTTTTTCGCTGTTCTTTTTCTTGTTCTTTTAAATATACAATTAGATTATTTATTTGAGCTTTTACTTGTTTTTTGAGGTAGGCCTGTATTGCTGTAAATTTCCCTCTTAGGACTGCATTTGCTGTGTCCCATAGATTTTTGAGTCATTGTGTTCTCATTTGTCTCTAGAGATCTTTTGATTTTTCCTTGAATATACTTCTTTTTTGAGAATTTTAAAGGTAAAAGAACCTCATAACTAACTACATTAAGAAATATGATTTAAATCCTTAATGACCTGAAGTTTTGTATTGTCTTGTGAAGATGGGCAGCATCACTGACATCGAGGTCAGGACATAAGTTTTTAACTCATTCACCTATAAAATAGGTATTATTTTATGCACATAGAAAACATTTCTTTACTATAAAATTGGAAGAACTACCAGACCAGAAACTCAGCTCTTTTCCAGATACTTTTAAGAGTTCCCAGTAAGTAAAAAAATTAAGGAACATAGGGCCTTGTCATCACTCGGCTATACATATAGAATTTGTATTTATATTAATATATTCATGATGAATATAGTCACAGATATGCATGTGTGTATATTTACTCACTCACTCTAAATGTAGATTCGCAGAATACTGGTTAGTTTTCTTTTTCAAATACTGTTCTTAACCCTTAAAGTATAGAATATCTCATTTTATATCTTATGTTATATCTAATGTACTCTGACTCTTAATTTCTTCCACAGTTTTATATATAAACTATTCTATTTATTCACTAAATATTTGGGTGTTTATATGTCCATTCCCATGAATATTGATGATTTTTGTATGAGACTAGAGTCTCAAAGGGCCAGATAGTAAATATTTTAGGTTTTGTGATCATAGAGGCAAAATTGAGGGTAGTATGAAAGTATTTATATAACCATTTAGAATGTAACCATTTAAAACCATGAAAAGAATTCTTGGCCAATGGACTATAGTTTGCTGATCCCTGGACTAAAATATAGTCACTGTATTTAATATTTAGTTTCTAATAAACCATACAGGTGATGGTTTCAAATTTGCATAATATAATACATTTTTAGACAAATAATTGAAGGCAAGTTAAGTTTTTGAAAATTAAGTATTTTACCAAAAGTGTGTTTTTGAAAGCCATGTTTACGATAATGGTGATGTTAGAAGCACTGATTTTCTAGCAATATATTTAATGCATTTTTACTCTCCAAATTTGTCTATGTGGAATTAGAGCACTTTTATGTAGAAAACTCAGAGATAAATTTATTAAAGTTAAGCAATTGAAGGAAATTAAAATTTAACAAGCAACAGTCTTGTGCTGGGATCTAAACTGCTTTTTTATTTTATTTGTTTACATTAAACATTTTTTGCTTTAAAAGTAGTTCCCACATGTTGCTGTAACATAGTACGCAGTGTTGATAATACTTTCCTTAATCTCTTTATCAGTAGTTTTAATAAAATATCTTTGGTTTCTTTGCAGATCTTCTTCAACAGTATCGTAATGCTCTGGACAAGTTAAACAATCTGACTGAGGACCTTAACAGTCAATTAGAATACCTTCAGTCTCCTGAAATGAAGAAGAAAAAACAGGAACTTGATGAACGAGAAAAAAATCTGAAATTAATAGAGCAAAAACTAGGTATATGCTTATTTTTTGTTAACATCTACTTTCTCTGTATGAAGATAAATATTTATGATTGAAGAGGTTCAACTACAAGAAGAAAGAATGTGAATGATCCAGAGCTTCAGTCGACATTCTTGACCTCCAAGTCATCTGATAAACAGTTAAAAACTATTCTCTCACCAGATGTAGTAAAAATTACTCCGTATTATTTATTATTTTTTTGTAAATTAAAATGTATTTGCTTTTGTTGCTTATAATAATTCTAATCTTCTTAAAGTTAATTTTGTACATTTTCTATCTACAGGTATGACTTCCACACATAAGTGTAATGATTCATTGCGTCATTCAGCAAAGGTTGAAATAACAGATTGTCCAATTCCTCTTAAAAGAATGAGAAGAGAAGCTACAAGACAAAATAGGTGAGTCTATTTAAGACTTGAAAGTTATCATTGGTTAGTTTATCAAAGCTCTTGAATCATCATACTTTAAAAAATAGCATGAATTTATTTCTGATTTTTCCCTGGAGCCAGAATGTGTTTGTGTGTTTTCTTGAACTAAGTGATGGATAATGAAGGAAGAAATAATCATTATATTATTTCAGAATATTTCAGTTTTCTAAATGACTTTTGCTAATTATTTGAAAACATTAATAGTTTATTTTTATATTATGTTAAAAGTCAGTGTTAAGATTTAAATTGCTTTTCAGTTGGCTTGACTTTCAAATACACTCATTCTGCTTCATAGGATCAATAACTTGATAAGTATAGACTGTGCAACACCATTTGTACATTACTTATTTAAAAATTACTTATAGTGTTTGGTTTGGAAAATCAAATACCATTTAGATAGTTCACCCAAAAACCAACAAAGCTGTCTGCAGCTAACTCAGTGATAAGAACAACTTTCCTTGCCCTATATATCTACATATTCTACATTTATGCAGTAACTATTTGAATGCTCATTTTGTGCTGTAT
The DNA here is from genome assembly GCA_028627145.1 of Eidolon dupreanum. NCBI lineage: Eukaryota > Metazoa > Chordata > Mammalia > Chiroptera > Pteropodidae > Eidolon > Eidolon dupreanum. The sequence continues at coordinate 50,339,944 of CM053504.1, read as the reverse complement.
GTTGCTAGATGAATGAAAGTTGGGGTGATTCTTGCCCCCATGACACTCTACAGTCCTGTGCAGAAGGACAACTCAAAAAAGTGAACTTTTTTCTGTATATAAACATATACAATAATGTTAATTTCTATGAAAGAAAAAAGGATGAAGTGGTAAAATACAATGGGGAAACTATATTGGTTTTCTGGAAGGATACATTTTAGCAGAGAACTGAAGAGAAGAAGCCAGCCATATAGGTTTCAGTTAGATATGTAAGCTCTGAGAAAATAACAAGTGTGGCATTTTTGAGGAACTGAAAAGAAGATGCTTGTGTGGCCAAAGCATGGTGGACAAGAAGGAGAGGGTCCCAAGATATGATTGGAGAGGTAGATGGAAGCCAAATTATGCCCCCTCTTCCTTCAAAATCATGTTGTAAAAAATTGTAGGACAAAATTTTTTATGTTCTAAGTCCATTGATGTCTCTTATGTACACTAACATTGTGTGGTAGCAGGAGTAAAAAAAAGAAGTATGGTAGAATAGCTGCCTTTAAATTAGAGAGGAGAACTACTGAGGTGATAATGAGATTATAAGAATACAGTACTCACCAATATGAGAGGTGTTTTCACATTTTGGGCATGTAAATGATGTGTTGTGTTTTTACTACAGGGCTACAGTATTTACAAATTATTAAGCTGACCATTGAAAGTGTATTGGGACAATTTAGCATCATGAAGAGTATTTGCAGTGGATTTAAACACATAATTTTTATAAGTCATGAGTTCAGAATGATGCAGAAAATCCTTACTGATCATCATTGGCAGGTGCTAGGGCACCAGCTCATTACTGTAAAAATTGATATATTCATAAGAAAAGATGTGTTCTGTATCTAAATAATTGAGAAAATTCTTTATAGAAGTTATTTTTTATAAAGTTCTTTGTATAAGAATGAAATACAGAGGCATGATAAAATTATAGCATCATGATTTTGCCACCCTTAATGAAATAATGGATCTAGGCAATAATAATCAATGGATACCTAAGTGATTAGGTAAAAAGCTGATGAGGAAACTTAATAACTTAATAACTTCAGATTGACATACTTGAAACCACTAATCAATCTTAGCAACACTAGAAGCAGGACATTCACGTGAATCTAATGAAGCTTCTAGTCAGCCTTTCTCAACGGGTTCTGTAGAACAATTAAGCACTGCAGAAAACTGAGAGACTATTTTCCCTAGAGTAGTACATAGCTGGTTATATTCTAGATGCATAGAAGGAGGTTAATTCATTGCATACAATTTATGCTTTAACGCATTAGCTAAAATCTCAAATTGAGAAGGATTCAATTTAACAGGTGTACAGGAAATAATGGGGAATTTAGGGATGAATTAAACAATCAGCCAAATCTAGAATGTCAAGAATGGGACATTGTACAGGAAAGATGACTGATTTTGTTAATAAATCAGTGACATAAAAGGAGGATAGGGAGAAGGATAAACTGTTCATGTAGAATAAAAAATGATTAAAAGATATAACAGTTAAATGCAGTACGTGGCCTTTTTTTGGATCTGGATTTGAATCTTTAAATTGACAACTTTGAAAAAATTTGGAGACATTTTAATGTCATCTGGATATTAGATATGTTAAGAAATTATTAATTGTGTGTATAACAACATCTAATAGTATTTACATTAAAGTAAATATATAGTTGGAAATATGTACTTCTGTGTACTTATCAGTGGTCCCCAACCCCCGGACTGCAGACCAATACCAGTCTGTGGCCTGTTAGGAACCAGGCCACACACAGCAGGAGGTGAGCAGCGGGTTGGGGAGCAAACAAAGCTTTATCTGTATTTACAGCCACTCCCCAGTGCTAGCATCAGCTCCACCTCGGATCATCAGGCATTAGATTTCCTTGTAGCACTGGTCTCTGGTGCTGAAAGGGTTGGGGACCACTGATAAATGACATGATGTCTGGGATATACTCCAAAATACTACAGGATAAAGAAAAAGTGACAGGATATCAAAATAAGATTGGAAAAAATATTATAATTACTGAAGCTTTTTAATGTGGGTTTGCCATAATTTTTAAAGAAATGTTTTATTAAAGATGGAGAACATTTTTCCAGTTTTCTAAGAGACCAGTGAAGAAATTGCTGCTGAGCTGTTCTAAAGTACATACACTTGAGGCTACATTGTAGCCTCAGCACCGAATTAGCCCAAGACCTTGCAGTTACAACAGCTCTACTACAGATAATCACTAATTTGGATCTTTTTCATTAAGATTTTGTAGCAATTCAGAGGCAGTATGGTCTAAAGTATATTTTTTAGTTTGTTATGTTGTTAGTAGTACTGCTATCATTTACAAAGTCATACATGTATATCAACCAAATGATATAGTGTTGTACTGTAATGTGAGCCACACATAAAAATTTAAATTTTATAGGAGCCATATTAAAAAGTAATGGTGAGATTAATTTTAATAGATTTTATTGAATTTAGTATATAAAATATTGTGATGTGTAAACAGCATGAAAAATTATTGAGATATTTAAAATTCTTTTTTTTTTTTTTCGTACAAAGTCTTCAAAATTCTAAAAACAGTAAATCTCTATTAGGACTAGCTAGCTACATTGCAAGTGCTCTGGAGCCACATGTGGCCAGTGGCTACCGGATTGGACAGCACAGGTATAGAAAGAGCTTATGATGAGGAAATCTTGTATCCTATGCATCCTTACCTTATCCTATTTCCTAGAGACAACCTTTGTTTTAACGGTTTAATTATTCTGTTGTTGCCTCCATATTTTTTTTATACGTGTATATATACTTATGTCTGTTTGTTTTATCAGCTTTCGGACAGTACAGCTCACCCAACCCCTTGGTATAGAGATCTGTCTTGTCTGGCCCATTTAATGACTCTTGGACTGAATTGTTCTGAATTATTTTAGAACTTTTTTTTCCCCTCATGATTTAGTTATATACTGTCTTGCAGCCACAACCAAGCCTTCCATGCTTTTTTCAAAGGTAGAAAGCAGTAAACCACATAAATCATTATGACTATGTAAATATTTAGTACTAGGTGAAGTTTTGTGCTAGGATTACATTTCCTTCTCTATAAGGTTCTAGGTCACCAGTCAGTGTTCCAGACATTAGGATTAAATAAATCTTCCATACCATATCAGTTCTTAAATTTTAATCTGATACTTATTTAGATTGTTTCTTGGATGATGTTCATTTTTCTTGAGTTTCTGATTTCCTTTCTTTTTTTCTTTCACTATTTTGATCACATACTCTTCCTCCTGCTGCAGTGACTAGTAACTGTGTTGGACCTCCTGGGTCTTTCTTGGCTGGTCTCATGGGTTAAATCCACTGTGTCTTGGATTCCTTGTCTTTGTCTCATAGCTTTCGTAGGAAAAGTATATACAAAGAAACTTGGACCCTTTCATGTCTGAAAATATCTTCATTCTGCCTTCACATTTGATTGAAGTTTTTTGGAGATAACAGGATAGAAACAAGGCTAGAATACACTAAAAGAGGAGGAACTGGGAAATAGTCTAGAGACAGTGGCAGACAGTCTGCCAGACAGAATCCAGAGACTATAGATTCAGAGAAGTCCTGCGCAAAAGAAGGTGGATGGGAGCAAAATGGAAAAGGGGAGGAAACTATAGCCTAGAATATGCCAGATTTTCAAATCAAAACTTTGAAAGCTTTGTTCCCTTATTTCCAGGCATTACAACGAACACCATGAAGTTAGTTAATGTTTAGTTAAATGTTGATATATTGGCATCAGGTATAGTTGGTAGCACCTAGAAGTTTGTCTAATGCACCTAGGGAGCTAGCACCCAGATAATTGGCTCTCCAGCCATACACTTAAAGCAAAGCCTTGCTGGCCCACTGACCCTACTCTGCCATGTCCCACTTAAAATTTCCACTCAGAGAGGAGACTTGATGGGAAAATAGTTCTGTTTTTGTAACAGGAGAAGAAATCCAGGCCACCAGCACAATCCTTTTTCTTAAATATAATTTTAAAACCAAGAATCATCACATTTATGAGTGGCGTTAACAACATGTGAAAGAAAATCTAAGATAGATAGCAAAACCAACCTTAAAAGATAATTTAGTTGAACTCTTTTAAAAATTTATAATTCCTAATATGATTGAAGGAGTTATATTCATGAAACTGAGAGGATATTAAGAGGAAGATAGAGGTAGGACAAGATTATAGATTACAAACAGTGTTGCTGAAATAAAAAATTCAAAGGATTAAAATCAAAGAAACTTCCAGGAAAAACAAAAAATATATATGTGAAAACAAAGGAGACAGAGAACCAATTCAGACTATTAGGAATCCTAGAAAGGAGAAAATAGAGAAAAAAAATATATGGAAGAGAATTTCCCAGGGATGAATGAAAGAGACCATTGAATGCCCAGCACAATGCCTGACAATAGAGACACCAAGATAATTCATAGTAAAATTTTAGAATATCAAGGAAAGGTGGAAGTATAAATATTTTCATAGAGCAAAGAGAGAGAACCATATTGTTAGTACAGATTTTGGTGCCAGAAAACAAACACCAAAAAGTTACCATTGTTCTTTAGTTTTGTGTAGGCAATGTTAGAAGTTTTAGATTGAAAATTTGGTATATTCTAGCCTATGGCTTCCTCCCCTTTTGCATCCTGTTTATCTTTGGGAAATTTAAAACTATTTTAATCTTCTGTTTAAAATATAAATTTATTAAGTTTCTATTTAAAATTTGTTTAATTTGTTTAGTAATTGCCTCATCCCCAGTCTTTACCTATACTTCATAAATCTTAAATAATTCTCACACTATCTCAAAAACATTAGAGCATTTGAAATTAAAATATCTTAACAGAATTGAAATTGTGATCTATTTTAAATTTTAGTGATAAATTTAAATTTAACAGTAGGAAATAGCAAAATAATGTATATGTGCATGTATGTTTGTTTTTATATTTATGTATTACATTTATATATTTGAAAGCTTCATAGAGATTACATACCATATTTCATCAACTCTAAGATGTTATTAATTATAAGAAACACCATTATTTTATGAAATGTTAAAAAACACTACAGATTAACTCATGACATTAAAAGGTGGATTTCAAAGATGTTAAATGTGGAAAAACATGGATCTTAGAATCAAAAAAATATGGTTAGCAATATATACTACTTAGTAGACTTAATTTCTTCAATAGAGACTTCAGTTTTCTAATTCATGTTTTAATCATAAAGATTACAAATTAGCTTTTTATCAAAAATATGGATCTTCTATTTGGAGATGGAAGTTCAGGTAACTATCATTAGAGATAAAGAATTTAAATATATCTGAATAAAAATATCTGCATAGATAATATATACCAAGGTATTCACTATGGTCATCTCTATGTGAATGTAATTAGGGATATTTTTTAATGTTTTTTTCTTTTGTGTCTTTATTTTATAACTTTATTATAATCATCATAATTCCTGTTAATTTTTAAAATTAATTTCATTTAAGGAAAAGTGAAAGCAAGAGAAGATCTTTCAATTTGGAGTCTAAGATATACTATTTTAAAGAACTATGGTACACATTACCCCTTTTTCTATACATGATTACTGCTTTTATTTTGAGGCTTTCTCAGTTTTGCGGGGGGGCTTTGTTTTGTTTTTGTTTTGGAGGGGACAGGCATACATGTGGAAGAAGTGAGTATATACAGGGATTTAATTAAGTGTGTCTGCTGAGGATTATCAGAATTAATAGAACATAGTTCCATTGTATATTTAACCATACATATCTAGTGAGGGAGTTCGGGAAAGGAAAACTTTGGTACATATAATCTTTATGTTTTTTTTCCCACTATGAAACAGGTCTATAACCAAAACAGATGTGTGAAAGGTGACAGAAGAGGAGATCATTATTGGTCTCAGTTAGAATGCCCTGCTTTCTGCAGCTCTGTTTCAGAAGACCAAGAAGGTGACTTTTACCACACTGCATATTTCTGGGGACTATACAGGAATCTGGGCATTCATTTCCATGTTTATTCAGATGGGACTGGAAACAACCATTCAGTTTTTTTAATCTCACTGAACAATATGGATTTACTGTAATTATTCCAGTCATCATGCCCTTTAGTTGTCATTATCTTGCATATGTGTCAGAGGAAAATGTGCAAATATAGCAGTCACCGTAAAACTGACACACAGCATTTACTATTCCTAAAGAACAGTATATGTACTATTTTTCAGTATGATTATTATGCCTATGCTAGAACTATTTCTTGGAAACAAACCTTTTTACTGCTTTTGTGTGAATTTATTTAACAAAACTGTTTTGTCTCTTGTGTCTAAAGAAGGTTCCAGAGGTTAGGTATTTAATTGTAAATATGTGAGGAAACTTAATGAAGAATTCAAAATAAAAGTAAAAAAAGCACAGGTATCTGGAAATTCAAATGTTAAGATACATGGAAAAATATTAAATCAATGAGTGAATTTTCGACAGTAGTAGCATTTTAAATTTCTAAAGACACCTGTGTATATATATAAAATATGCAGCAGCAGCAATTTTTATAAGTGTTGTTTGACTCTATTAATATTAGATTGCATAGTCTCAGCCTTAATTCTACATTTATGTTATTTTGTAATTTTTTATTACTATTTTTAAAGAGTTAAAGAAGTTACACACTTCCACATTAATGCAATAAGGGTCTGCTAGAATGTTGCTTCAGAAACATTTGAATTGTGTACTAATTCAAGCTAATGTATGTCAGTATAATGTCTTGTGTAAGTCCAGTTGTATTGGTGTGTGAAGTCACTTTGTAAGGAAATACTTTTGGTACAGTTTTGTGTCCCAGGATATGTGTGTGTTTTTTAATCCTTTCTGAATATACAGTGAGGTTAATAAAGAGGATCTTTTTCCCCCTGTTGAGTAGATGTTTCTTTCTTTCTTTCTTTTTTTTTTTTTTTTTTTGATTGAAAACTCCATAAAAGTTACCTTGGTAAAAACTATTACAATGTTAATGTATCTTTATAATTGGAAGTCATTTAACTGTATTATTAAAGAAACAAAATGACAATAATCAAATTATCTAAAGGAAAGATTAGATTTCTTTTAAGTGAAACTTGTTCTTATTGTTAAATGTTTGTGCTAAAAAGATAAAATTTCCTTCTGTATTTTTTACATTTTTGACTATGATATGATTACTTATAGTCATTTTAAATGGGTGAGATTAATTCAATTATATATTTAGTATATAATTTTCAGATATTTTTTAGTAAAAGTTTGAATTTCTGTCATTTTTATACTGTTATAATGATTTCAGTTGTCTGCTAAACATTTTCATGGAATCACCTTCTCCTTCATGGTTATGTAATTATATTTATAAAATTACTTTTATACATGTTAATTTAAGATACTTTGGATGTCTGTTGAACACACAGTATGAACCTGTTTTGACTTCAAAAAGAGGTTGTTACTTTTTAGCATGTATAATCATCCCTCAGACAAGACTCCCTACTGATACCAAAATCTGAGACTGATCCAAGCCCTTTATTTAAAATGGCATAGTATTTGCATATAACCTACACATACTCTCCCCTATACTTAAATCATCTCTGGATTACACATGATACCTAGTATGTAAATGCTACGTTAAAAATTGTTATACTGTATTTAGGGAATAATGATGAGATGACAGACCTGTACATGTTCAATACAGATATAACCATGATAGGCCTAACTACATGTCAGCAACAACATAACCTTAAATAATGAAAAATGTTATTAGAGATGGGATATTTTATATTAATAATGATAAGTCATTCCTCAGGAAAATATCAAAATTATAAACATACATGCACCTAATAACAGAACACCAAATACATGAAGCACAAGCTGACAAAAATGAAGAAAATTTAATAATAGGTAGAGACTATATACCCCGTTTTCATTTTTTTCTTCAATTTTTTTTCAATTACAGTTGACATACATTATTATATTAGTTTCAGGTTTACAACACCGTGATTAAACATTCATATAACTTACAAAGAAAGGAATTATCCCAGTAAGTCCAGTACCCATCTGATACCGTACATAGTAATTACAATATTGACTATATTTCCTATACTGTACCTTACATTCCCATTACTGTTTTTATAACTGGCAATTGTACATCATCATCCTTTCCCCTTTTTCACCTATCCTTCAATCTCCATTCCCTCTAGCCATCATCAGCTGTTTTCTGTTATCTATGAGATTGTTTCTGTTTTGTTCATATATTTTGATTTATTTTGATTTTTAGATTTTTAGATATAAGTGAAATCATGGTTTGTCTTTAACTTATTTCACTTAGCATCCATGTTGTCACAAAAGGAAAGATTTTATACTTTTTTGTGGCCAAGTAGTATTCCATTGTATATATGTACCACCTCTTTTTTATCTGTTTGTCTATCGTTGGGCACCCAGGTTGCCTCCACATCTTGGCTATTGTAAATAATGCTGCAATGAAAATAAGAGTGCATATATCTTTTCAAATTAGTGTTTTAGATTTCTTTGGGTAAATAACCAGCAGTGGAATTGCTGGGTCATATGGGAGTTTTTAATTTTTTGAGGAAACTTCATACAGTTTTACATAGTGGCTGCACCAATTTGCAGTCCCACAAATGTGTACAAAGGTTCCTTTTTCTTCACATCCTCATCGATACTTGTTGATTTATTAATAATAGCCATTCTGACAGGTGTGAGGTGATATCTCATTGTGGTTTTAATTAGTAATTAAATAGCCATTGGTATTTTGATAGGGATTACATTGAATCGGAAGATTGGGTAATTATTTGATTATTTCCCTGATGATTAGTGATATTGAGCATCTTTTCATATGTCCATTTGCCATCTGTGTGTCCTCTTTGGAGAAATGTCTATTCAGGTCTTCTGCCCATTATTTAATGGGATTTTTTTTTTTTTTTGGTGTTAAGTTGTATGAGATGAATTTCTTATATATTTTGGATTTTAACCCTTATCAGACACATCATTAGTATCTTCTTCCATTCAGTAGGTTGTCTTTTTGTTTTGTTTTGATTTCCTTTGTTGTACAAAAACTTTTCAGTTTAATGTACTCCCATTTATTTATTTTTTGTTTTGTTTTCCTTGCACAAGAAGACATCAAAAAAATGTTACTGAGAGTGATGTCAAAGGGTTTACTGCCTATGTTTTTTTTCTAGGAGTTTTATAGTTGCAGGTCTTACATGTAAGTCTGTTATCCATTTTGAGTTTATTCTTGTATATTGTATGAAAAAGTGATTTTTTTTTCTTTTTTTTTTTTTTTTGCATGTGTCTGTCTAGTTTTCCTAACACAATTTATTGAAGAGACTGCCCTTACCCCTATTGTATATTCTTGACTTTTTTTTGTTGTAAATTAACCATATAGGCATAGGTTTATTTCTGGGCTCACTATTCTGTTCAGTTGATCTGTGTGTCTCTTTTTATGCCAGTACCATGCTGTTTTGATTTCTATAGCTTTGTAATATAGTTTAATACCAGGTAACATGATACCTCCAACTTTGTTCCTCCTTCTGAAGATTGCTTTGGCTCTTTGGGGTCATTTGTGTTTCCATTTGAATTTTAGGATTATTTGTTCTAGTTCTGTGAAAAATGCCATTGGTGTTTTGATTGAGTTTGCATTGAATCTGTAGATTGCTTTGGGTAGTATGGACATTTTAATGATAATTCTTCCTATTCATGAGCAACATACAGCCTTCCATTTACTTGTATCTTCAATGTTTTATAACTTTTCAAGTACAGATCTTTTACCTACTTGGTTAAATTTATTTCTTCGTATTTTATTTATTTTTTTGATGCAGTTGTAAATGGTATTGCTTTCTTAATTTTTCTCTGGTAGTTCATTATTGGTGTATAAAAATGCAGCAAATCTCTTAATATTAATTTTGTATCCTGCTACTTTACTAAATTCATTTCTTAGTTCTAATAGTTACTTTTGTGGAATCTTTAGGGTTCTCTATGTATAGTACCACGTTGTCTACAAATAATGAGTTTTACTTCTTCATTTCCAGTTTGGATGCTTTTTTTTTTTCCTGTGTGATTGCTGTGGCTAGGACTTCTAATACTGTGTTGAGTGAAAGTGGACATCCTTGTCTTGTTCCTGATTTTAAAAAGTTTTTTTTTAAAAAGCTATTTGCTGTTGAGTATAATGTTCACTGTGGGTTTGTCATTCATACATTGCCTTTATTATGTTGAGGTATGTTCTCTCTACCCCACTTTGCTGAGAGTTTTTAATCATAAATAGATATTGTTGAATGCTTTTTCTGCATCAATTGATATAATTATATGGTTTTTATTTTTTATTTTGTTTATTGGCATATCACAATAATAGATTGTGGATATTGAACTAACATTATATTCCAGATATAAATTCCACTTGATCATGGTATATGATCTTTTTAAGGTATTGCTGAATTTGGTTTGCTAATATTCTGTTAAGGATATTTGTATCTGTTCATTAGAGATTTTGGCCTATTTTTTTTTTATAGTGTCTTTGGTTTTCGTATGAGATATACCGCATTTTCTATAATAGAACAACTAGACAAAACCAACAACACAGTAGAAGACTTAAAACACTATAAGCCAACTAGACTTAACAGACATATAAAACATTCCACCCAATAGCAACAATTTACTTTCTTCTCAAGTACACATGGAATGTTTTTCAGGATAGACCATAGACTAGGCCATAAAACAAATGTCAACAAATTTAAAAGTACAGAAATAATACAAAGTAGGTTCTCTGATCACAGTGCAATCAAATTTGAAGTAACGGAAACTCACAAATATGTAGAAATTAAACAGTACGCTCCTAGATAATGAATGAGTCATAGAGGAAATCAAAGGAATTCAGAAAATACTTTGATACAAGTGGAAAGACAGTCTATCAAGAGTTATGGGATACATCTAAAGTAGTGCTTAAAAACTTATATACATAAATGACTACGTTAAGAAAGTAGATCTCAAAACAGTGACCTAATCTTTCACCTTGAAAACACTGAAAACAGGAAAAAACTAAACCTACAGTGAACAGAAGGTGGGAATGAACAGAATGAAAGAGACTAGATATACAAGAGAGAAAAGCAATGAAACTAAAAGTTGGTTTTTAAGATAATAAAATTAAACCTTTCAAAAGAAGAAGAGAATATATTAGAATAGAAAATACACTAGAATTAGAAGGGAAAGTGGTACATTGCTACTGACCTCACATAAAAAGGATTAGGTACAAACTACTGGAACTGACTCAAAAAGAAATAGACAACTTGAATAAACCTGTAACAAGTGAAGAGATCGAATCAGTAATAAAAAAGAAAAACTACCCACAGAGCAAAGCCCGGGGCCAGAAGGATTTACCGCTGAATTCCACCAAACACTTAGAGTTAATACCAATTCTTTACAAACTTTTCCAAAAAATTGGGATACTTCCCCAGAAGTACCCTGATAACCAAAACCAAAGACAACATTAGAAAACTACAGACTAGTGTCTCTTATGAACATGTATGCAAAAATCCTCAAAATAGCAAAACAAATCCAGCAACATATAAAGAGAATTATATACTCTGACCAAGTAGAATGTATCCCAGGAATGCAAGATTAACATCTTTTCAGGTTAATATCTGAAAAGCAATTGATGAATATAGCATGTCAATAGAATTTTTCTTAAGGATCACATGATCTAGTGCATAGATGCAGAAACACATTTAACAAAATCTAACCCAACATCATAATTGAAAAAAACACTTAACTAGTAATAGAACAGCACTTCTTCAGCCTGATAAAGTTCATCTATGACAAACCCAGAGCTAACATACTTAATGGTGAAAATGGGTGCTTTTTCTCTAAAATCAGAAAAAAGGACATTTGTTCTTGACACTTTTACTCAACATTATATTGGAGTTCCAGCCAGGGCAATTAAGCAAGAAAGAGAAATAAAAGTCATCCAGATTAGAAAGGAATAAGTGGAATTATCTCTTTATATATATAATATAATCATATATATAGAAAACCCTAAAGAATTCATTAAAAAATCACTAGAACTAATAAATGAGTTCAGCAAGGTTGCAGATACAAGATCAATATACAAAATCAGTTCTATTTCTATATACATGTAATGAAAAATCCAAAAACTAAATTAAGAAAATCTCATTCACAATAGCATCAAAAAGAATAAAATAATTTAACAAAAGAAATATAAAACTTGTACTCTGAAAATTGTAAAACGTTGAATCTACCAATTCAACACACTCCTAATCAGAATGCAGGTGACTTCTTTATTCAAAGTAAGAAATTGATTCTACAATTCATGTGGAATTACAAGCAACACAGAATAGCTGAAATGATACAGAAAAATGAACAAAAAGGACTCACTTCATAGTTTCACAATTTACTAGATAGCAACAGTAATCAAAGCAATGTAATACTGGTACAAAAATAGGCATATAAGTGAATGGAGGAGGATGAGAGTTCAGAAATAAACCTATGCTTCTATGGTCAATTGATTTTCAAGGGTATCAAGACCAACCAAAGGGTAAACAATAGTCTTTTTGATGAATGGTGCTGAGACAGCCACATGCAAAAATATTAAGCCTGGATCCTTACCTCACACCATGTACGAAAGTAAACTCAAAATGCAGTAGAGACCTAAATGTAAAAGCAAAAATTATAAACTCCTAGAAGAAAACCTGGGTAAATCTTAATGATCTTAGATTTGGCAAAGAATTCTTAGATATGACATCAAAAGCAAGAGCAACAAAATGAAATGAGATAAATTGGACCATCAAAAGTAGACACTTTTTTTTTTCCTCCAAGGATATTCTCAATGTGAAATGAAAACCAGCAGGAGAGGAGAAAATATTAACAAATCATATATCTGCTAAGTGACATATCTAGAATATGTAGAGAACCATTATAACTCAAGAATAAAAATTCAAAACATTGTATTATTGGCTTAAAAAAGACACAAAGATCAGTGGAACAAAATAGCTCAGAAATAAACCTACACATATATGGTCAATCAATTCATGACAAAAATACCAAGAATATACAATGGAGAAAGGACAGTCTATTCAAAAACTGGTGTTGGGAGAACTAGACAGCCACTTTGCAAAAGGATGAAACTGTGCCACTCTCTTACACCATTCAAAAAATTAACTCAAATGGATTAAAAACTTGAACCTAAGACTTGCAACCATAAAACTTGCAGAAGAAAACATAGGCAGTAAGCTACTTGACAGTCTTGGTGATGATTTTTTGGATCTGACTCCAAAGGCAAAGGCAACAAAAGCTAAAGTAACAAGAGAGACTACATCAAACTAAAAAGCTGCACAGCAAAGGAAAACAATATGAAAAGGCAACACCAAATGGGAGAAAATATTTGCAAATCATGTATCTGATAAGGGGTCAATATCCAAAATACATAAAGAACACATACAGTGTCAAAAGGGATGGAAGGAGGAAAGAAGAAAGAAAAATCTGTTTAAAAAATGGGCAGAGGATCTGAATAGACATTTTACCAAAGAAAACCTACAGATGGCCAACAGGTATGTGAAAAAGGTGTTGAACACTAATCAGGGAAATGCAAATCAAAACCACAATAAGATACTCCCTCACACCTGTTAGAATAGCTATTATCAAAAAGACAAGTATTGGTGAGGATGTGGAAATAAAGGGAAACCTTGTGCACAGTTGGTTCAGACACTATAGAAAACAGTATGCAGGGTCCTCAAAAACAGAACTACCATATGATCCAGCAATTCCATTTCTGGGTGCTTTTTCAAAGAAAACAAAATATTAAAATATATATGCACTCCCATGTTCATTGCAGCATTATAATACACACACACACACACACACACACACACACAAATGGAATACTATTCAGCCATAAAGAATGAAATTTTGTCATTTGCAACAACATGAATGGACCATTAAGGCATTATGTTAAGTGAAGTAAGAGAAAGAATTACCATGTGATCTCACATGTGTAATCTAAAAAAATCATTGATACAGAGAACAGATTGGTGATTGCCAGAGGTGGAGAGTGAGAGGTGGGTGAAATAGGTGAAGGGGTTAAAAAAGTACAAACTTCCAGTTATAAAATAAATCATAGAGCTTATAATGTACATGGTGACTATAGTTAATAAATGTACTGCTTATCTGAAAGTTGCTATGACAGGTTTTAAAAGTTCTTATCACAAGAAAAGAATTTTGTAACTATGGTGATGTTGATAAAACTTATTGGGTGATCATTTCACAATATATAAAATAATAAATTGTGTGATATACCTGAAACTAATATAATGTATGTCAATTATACCTCAGTTAAAAGAAACAAAAATAAAAGAATACTAAAAAAAATGTAAATCTAATAGTCCTAAAAAAGTAGGAAAACTAATTTTGAGAGTAATCTGAATAAAGGGGAAAATGAGAAAAATCCAAAAGAAATAAGAACCAATAAGATGATTTAATGACATTTTAGTCAGGAATCTGAAGGTCATGAAGACCATGCCCTGCTCTCAGAGCCAAGCCCTCCCCAGAAAACAGTGACATTTTGACTCTTTGAATAAGAGTCAAAAAAAATGATTTGAGCCTTACTATAAGTAAAGAATGGAGTCAGGATCATAAAGCTTTCTAGACACAGACTGCACCATAATATCCCTAAAACGTTTATTTCTGTATTTCAAACCAGCACCCAGAACTTTTTCTCAGATGAGATGCAGATCCACATTTTGCTAGGAATGCTTCTTAAAGAATTTTCTTATTGTGATATATTTTATGTTAATAATATGGTAATATGGTAATGTGTACATAAAAATATGAAGCAAGCGTCCATTTAATAGCTGACTACAAAGTCAAGAGCACTGCTCTAAAGGTACCAATGTGCCCTCTCATGGCTCCTCTTTCCTCTGGAGGTACTTAACCATCCTGCCTTGTTTCTCTCTTGCTTGTCTTTATAATTTTATCACCTACTATGCATCTGTAAACAACATAGTTTAGTTCTGGCATTATTGAACTTAACATAAATTTTAAAATCATACTTTAACGGAAGTCTTCTCTAACTTGATTCTTGCACTTAAATGTGCTTGTGAGATTTATTCACATCGATGTGCATATTGGTAGTTATCCACGTTCACTGCAGTTTAGGATTCTATTATATGGATGTGCCACAATTTATCCATTTTATTTTAATGATCATTTGACTGTTAAAAACCATACTGCTGGAACATTGCACTAAGTCTCCTGGTGCACATGTGCCAGATCTAGGTTATATATCTAGGGATGTGATTAATGGGTTTAGGGTATGTGCCTGTTCAAATGTAAAGAGTAATGAATGCAGAACTGTTCTCCAAAGAAGTTGTGCTAGTTTAAACTCCCTCCAGCTGTGTATTAGAGTTTCTCTCCACATTCACACTAACATGGTATTGTTAGATTTTTAAATTTTTGTCCATATGGTAGTATGTAGTGGTATCTGTATTGGATATTAATTAGGTATCAGTCTGCACTTCCATGAATACTAATGAAGTTGAGCATATTTTTTTATTGCCCTTTTGAGTTTCTTTTATAGATTGCAGACTCTGGTCTTTTGTCCATTTTTCAATGGATTATCTTTTTCTTGACTTGTTGTTGATTTATTAAGTTCCTCTATCAATTCTTTATGAATTTTATGTTGCAAACATGTGAGAGGGCCTGGAAGCACCAGGGAAAGCTTCAGAGAAAAGATGAGGATTGCGGAGGGTGGAGTTGAAGTTCTCCAGGCATGAAGAAAAGTTCACACAGGGAACAGTTTATGCAAAGGTTATATTTGCTTGAGGGCCTCCAATTAAAAATAACTAGAAAAAGGTAAAAACAAGAACTACTTTCCTTCCTCAGCCCTCCTCAAGCAGATTAGATTTGTTTCTGTAGTTAACATTCTTATTTTTGAAGACTAGTTTTAATATGGATGAAACAAATTCATGTGTTTCTCCAGCTTGGGCTTTAGCTCCGCACTGAGCCTTTGAGGCTCATCTTAGATAAAGTACAACATATCTCTGGGCGAGGGGGGCAAATTGGAGGAAACCATCTTCTAAGAAAAATTGTTTTCATTGTCAAGACTTGCTCCCTTTCAAATTTTGAAGTATCTTAGAGAAACATTTAAATCCCCAGCCTAATGAGGTTATTCATAATGAATCTATCCTTCAGAAGACAATTTATTTGTTTCTCCCTAGAAATCATTTAAGAACAGCACTTCAAAGCTTAAAATGGATTTTCCTTTTATTTGTTATCTCTGCAGTTGACAGATCTTTCTGGCTAAGCAGTGATTTGGCAATACTTGGTTTTTAATTCCAGCTTTAAAAGTACAGTTAAGGAAAACTAATTCTAAAGCAGCATACCCTTGAAACCTTATTTGGCCCCTCATTACCTCATTCATGAGGGTGGGAAGCACTCTGGCTGGAGTGCTTTGGCATAGGCAGAGAGTGACTCTTATTTTGCTCTCTGACTGACCAGGCTTCAGAGTGGGGTGGAGAAGGACTGAAAATAGTAATTTCTTGGCTCCATTGGTCAGGTGGGAGGGCCTCTCTAAAATGGGTCCATTTACAAGTGAGAAGGAGAAACAAACAGCTGGAGGTTGACCTTACCAGTTACAGTGAGTATGATGTTAAAGGCCCAGGGAAAACTTGACAGAAGTTTAGATTTATTCAAGTTGTTTACGCTTGTAAAAAGATAAAGCCAAAGTGTACTCCTCTTCAAAGTTTGCGTTTTCAAATTGTTTCCAAGTTGGCATCCCCAGTTCCCAGTTCTCACCTAAATTGAATGCCACTTTCCCACCTATATATTAGATATGTTAATTTGGTCAACTGTCTTTGAAAGTCAGACACCTATGTGCTTTCTTTCACTCATTCAACTAATGTTATTAAACAAGTAACATGCCAAGGCACTGCACCAGGTATAGGGCTGAAGTATGAATAAGACGAATAAAAGTTTTCTTCAACAAAACTTTATTCAAAACTAATCGATGATGTTGGAGGTCAAGATAGATGTAACATTTGGGAAAGATTAATGATTGTAAGAGGCCATGAGGGGTCCTGGGGTGCTGGTAACGATTTGCTTCATGAACTGAGCACTGGTTGTGCATTCACTTTATGAACATTCATAAATCACTTATGATTTATGTACTCTTTTGTAATAATGCTATACTTTGATAAAATTTCCATTAGGAAACCGTAATCTACAAATATTATTTTCAAAGACCTTTGTGAAATTGGAATACCTGGTACTAAAGGAGAAGATTCTTTTAGAGTTGAAACACATTGGAACTGAGTTCTGGTGCATTTTTTTCTAATCTTCCTCCTATTTCTCCCAGAAATCCTGGCACCACTTTGCCCCCAATCATTTGGAAAGCATAACCTCAGAATATTTAGGGAATATTTTGTTATTATATTTTTTAATGTTAGGGAAAAACATTTAAGAGTGTAATAGAAAACTAAGGCACTTTCCTCCTTGCCGCCTCAACATTCTCTGAATTTGGAATTCTTGTTTCACCTTGTATTTTTCATTAGTTAAAAAGTATTAGCAACTTTTATCTGCCCATGGCTTATTATTTATGCTGCTGTAGTCTTTTCAACTAAATGTTCAAAGTTGTCAATAATGCTTTGATGATGACTGTATTTGAGCAAGGCCCTCCTCTGCTCTGCACTTTTTAAATGCACTGTGACCAGGCCAGAGTATTTAAATAGCATGTTGCACCATGGTACTGTGTTCTTACTTAGCTCCCAAGGATGCATTTAAAAGTGATTAAGTCTGAGAAGCCTGAGCCAAGGAAAGTTCATACAAATATCCAGCTTCATCAACAACTAAGCAACCAAGTCTCTAGCACTTAACTTTTTTTAATAATATAAACTTCAGAAAGTTATCAAAATGCATGAGGCAATAACAGAACAGGAGACTTGTCTTGCGTAGTTATGACTTATAGCAATTCAATTCTTACTTTCTGATTTTATTATTTGCATTGATGTTTACTAATGTTTTAGCCTTTATAAACATTTGTGTTAAACAAACATAGTGTGGCTTTCAGTTCATTTTAGGTCTCTTAAGTGACCATATAATTTATTTTCCAAACCCAGGGCACTTTTGAAGATGAAAGGAGACACTAAAAATAATAATGTTAATGGATCCACAATAGGAGTAACCTGGGACTGGCCCGGGCAAATCAGGACACTTGGTCATCCTACTATCTTTAGATACAGGGAAAACAAAAACAAAAACAGAAAAATGCTATCTAGTGTTCCTTAACACAAGAAGGCTGTGATGTGTCTTATGAAGAAAATCTGCGTTAGTTAAGGCAAGAGTTACAGTGGTGTTGGCCATGAGTTCAATGTTATTGAATCAATATATTAAATAAGGTTATCTTTAATAGGAACACATAAAACAGGGTTATGTATTGATTAGGTGACAAAATCATTGTGACCAAAGTGTTGTAGGAGCCTACCAATATTTCCCCTAGGAGCAATTCTCAGTATTCGCTAATTCAGTGTTCAGAGCAACTTTATAGAACATGCTACACTAAATAATGAGAATTGACTGTATTCAAATACTTAAACCATTGTTTGGAATTGTACAACCTGAAGTACTAGAAAAAGTTAATTTGCTTATGAATACTGTTCTAATGAGTATGGACCAAGATTGTGCTAAAACTGAATAACTTATAATCATCTAACTCCTGCCTATATAAAACATTTTCTTGATTCCAGAATAATCAATTCTCATTCAATAAATAAATGATGAATTACAATGTAGTTTGATATGGCTTACACATATGAAGATGTTATTGCCTAAACTACTATAGCTCTCTTGGAAAGAAACAAAACTCAAGGAGTCAATTTTTGTTAGTTATTTCTTATGAAGAAGAAATGTATTTGAAACCATACCATAAGTGTGACAGCAATAAATTCTCAAATGTAGTATTTGGCCTATAGTTAGCTATAGGAAGCATTAAGAACTAAAACATCTGAAAAAAATTAATGGATATAGTGACTCAACAATTGTACTTCCAGGTATTTATCCAAAAAAAATTAAAACTAATTCACAAAGATCTATGTACCCTTATGTTCATGGCAGCACTATTTACGATAGCCAAGATATGGAAGCAACCTAAATGTCCATCAACAGACGATTGGATAAAGAAGTTATGGTTCATATATACAATGGACTATTACTCAGCCATTAAAAAAATGAAATCCTATCATTTGCAACAACATGGATGGGCCTAAAAGTTAGGCTGAGTGAAGTCAGAGAAAGATAAATATCATATGATTTCACTTATATGCAGAATCTAAGGAACAAAAAGAACAAACTAATCAAAAACAGACTCACAAACATAGAGGATAATCTAGCAATGGCCAGAGGGGAGGAGTGTTGGGGGACTGGGGAAAAGGGGTGAAAGGTTTAAGAAGTACAAATTAGTAGTCGACAGATGGTCACAGGGATGTGGAGCACTGCATAGGGAATGCAGTCAGCATTAAGGCTAGGTGGAAAACCAGAGGAGAGAAAGAGCAATTGGAGATAATTTTATAAACTTTATAAATGTCTAACCAATGTACTATATACTTGAAACTAACAATAAAATTTTAAAAAATTAATGGATATGGAATTAGTAACTAATTTCACCTTTTCGAGGAATAAGATATTCACCATTAAATTGCCTGATGATCTGAGTTTATTTTTGTAGAGTTATTAATCCTCCCAAACGGGTCCCCAACCACCAGGCCACAGACCAGTACTGGTCCATTACCTGTTAGGAACCAGATCGCATAGCAGGAGGTGAGCAGTGAGCAAGTGAGCAAAGCTTCATTTGTATCTGTAGCCACTTCCCAGAGATAGCATCACTGCTCCACCTCAGATCATTAGGCATTAGATTCTCATAGGAGCACCAGTCCCTGGTGCCAAAAAGATTGGGAGTTGCTGATCCCAGAGATTTCATTGAATTGTCCTAAACTAAATTTCTTTATAATGTAGAAGATTAAATCTCCCAAACAATAAGCTCAGCTATTGTCTTCTCTCAGGGAGCAGGAGAAAGAAAACTGGACTAGAAGTCAAGTGCTCAGTGCTCTATTCCCAACTATCACATTTAGAGTCATTCTGATTAAGCATACATGTACCTGCTTGATAGCCACTTCTTTATATTATTTGGAAAGAACTACAACAGAGGGGCAGCTTTCCACATCAGCTGCCACAACAGAAGAATGACTACAAATTGTTACAGTGCTGAAGTAGTAAATAACAATAACAATTATGAATATCCTTCACTTACTGTGTGCCAGGCACTGTGCTAAGCAATTTACATGTGGTAACTCAACTAGTTCTCCTAACAGCCACATGAGGCAGTCCCATCTTCAGAAGAGGAAATGAAGAATGGAGAAGCTTATTGACTTGTCCACTATCATTCTGCTAGGGAGGTGAGGGTACCCGATTTTGAACAATACACTAATTCTGTTGCATGAACTCAAACACTACTTTTTTTCATGTGTGAGTTCAGGTGTGATTTTAACTTTTCAAAGTTTTGAAATTCTCAGGTGATAATTTAAAATATATTAAGGCACACACTCCTGATCAACATAGTGAAATCTTCTCCTGGCATCTCTCAATGAAGATTAAAATAATGGCCATAATTCTTAACAATGTCACCAAATCAATCAGTTGATAAATAATATAAGTCTTGGAGTGAAGAGAAAGAAAGATGGCTGCAGTCAGGCTCCCCATCCGACACCCTCAGCAGCTTCTGAGCAGAAGTGACTCAGTGCTTCTCCCCTTATGGAACCACACGCCGGGTGTGCATTTGCAGGTTCCTATAACTTGGCAGTGTGCCACTACTATTTAACTTGTGTGTATAAAGGCGTTGTTGCCTTATGAGGCTGGCTGTGCCCTTGCTGGAATAAAGAGCTATGTCGCAGTTGCCTACAGCTCCCTGCATTTTCTCCCAACTGCCCGAGCCTCTTACCCCTTACCTTGGTACCCTGAATCTGCAGCAACACATTTGGTGTAGTCGGCAGGATTCCCAGGTAAGGGAGCCGTCTGCCCCACCGGAAGATGGGAGGGACGTGTGGCTCCTATAGAGCACGTGGTATCTTGTGGTGGCAGTATCGATGGCTTGGACTCATCTGAGCCTTAGGAGGCAGCTGATGGGTCCCCAACAAGTACTGAGAAGGCGCTCTGCTCCCTGGAGGAGCAGCTGCTGGAAAAAGCATGAGCTGAAGCCAGGTGAGTGTGCTGTGTGCTCTTAACAGCTTTGAAGCAGAATATGGACAAAGCTCTAGCAGAGGCCACACAATTACAGAAGCTTTGGCAAAAGGCAGATGCCTTAGACGCAAGAATACAACTAGAAGCTGAGCTCTAAAAGAGACCACCCTCAGAGGTGGAGGAAGACGTCGTGGAAAAAGTCTACCTGAAAGTACAGCCCATAATACATCAAAAGGAAAGCATGAACAGCCCCTGGGTCTGGGTGAAGTGCAAGCTGGTGGCCCCATGGTGACAGAATTCACCATGTACACCCCATATACACCCATGGAATTGCAGGATTTGGGGAAACTTGTCGACAGCAACCTGGTGAACTATTGCCGGCCTGGTTGCTGTGCCTTTGGGACGAGGGGCTTAACAGTATCTCATGCTCCCCTGACATTATGGAGAAATTGGCATCCATAACTATACAGCCCTCATTATAGCAGCATCTACAGAATAGTCGCTGCTTGGCTCAAGGTCAGGGGAATCATACCCTGATGGAATGGCTTACTGCTGCTGTGCAGACAGTTTAGAATGACACCAAAAAACTCCCGGACCACATGAGTAAATGGCAAACGTATGGTGAATTGGTGCAGATCACTCATGAACTAGGCATGTGACAAGCTATGTTTAATTTGAATAAGCGGGGACCAGAAGATGAATGGTTTACAACTGGCATGTGGGACCTAGTGTTAGGGACTGCCCCCTCTACCACTTTTCCACTTTTGGCTCGTTGGTTGCTATGCTGGCTCCCTATATGAGGAAACATATACATGAAGTGACTACAGCAATGGCTGCTTTGGGGGATGTAGAGGGAAGACACCATGAGGCAGGGGGCAAGAATGACCATGGGGTAATTCCCCAGACCACCGAGGGCTGAGAAGAAAAAAGCCCTATGCAGGGTCCTGTTCGGGTGATCAGAATGCAAATGCAAATGCAAGAACTGATCAAAACAAGATAGAACGCCAGCCTAATTCATTGTTATTAGAATTGTGGCAGCAATTGAAACTTGAACAGCAATTCAGGTGTGGACAGAAATGACCCACTGAAAGAGCTAGGATGATGGCCTTGAAGGACTTTTTGAAACCCTATATGATTAGGGAGAAGACGAGGTCTCCATTTGGAAGGGATAGGTGGAGACCGGAAGCCACACATGGAATTGGCAGTTCACTGGTCCCCAAACAACGTGCAGAGTCCTAGCACTGGTGGATACTAGGGCTGACTGCAGTCTTATCTATGGAAATCCAGAAAGATTCCTTGGACCAGCTGCCTATATAAATGGCTATGGGGGTAAAACTATTAAGACCAAAGCAGTGACTTCACCTCTTGGAATAGGATGTTTGCCCACATGTCTATATAAATTTCATGCTTCTCCAGTGCCAGAATATATCCTAAAGGTAGATGTGTTGCAAGGGCTCAATCTGCAGGCTTCTGCTGGCGAGTTTCATTTATGAATCTGAGTGGTGAAGACTGTGGTGTGGGGACATACACATCACCCACCACAGAAAGTGCCAGAACCTAGGCACATTGTCAATGTTAGGCAATATCGCTTGCCTGATGGACATAATGAAATCAGGGCTATGATTCACGATTCAGAGAAAGCTCAGATTGTGTGCCCCACCCCAAGTCCTTATATTGCCTTTGTATGGCCAGTGAAGAAATATGATGGCTTGTGGAGGATGACTGTGGACTACTGGGAATTGAATTAAGTGACTCCCCCACTGCATGCAGCGGTACCATCCATCCATGATCTAATGGATCAACTGACTTCAAGGCTGGGAAAGTATCACTATGTCTTGCATTTAGCTAACACTTTTTTCTTCATAGATTTAGCTGCTGAAAGTCAAGACCAATTGGCCTTAATGTGGGAAGGAAGACAATGGACCTTTGTGGTACTACCCCAAGGCTATTAACATAGCCCAGCAATTTGCCATGGGTTGGCGGCCCAGGATTTTGCAACCTGGACCTGACTGGCCACGGTGGAATTGTTTCGTTATGTTGATGATGTCATGTTAACCCTGCTTTCCTTACAGATCTAGAAGAAGCGGTGCCGGCACTGCTGCAGCACCTGAAAACATGTGGTGGGCGGTAAATACAGTTCAGGGACCTGGCTTATCTGTCAAATTCTTGGATATTGTCTGGTCAGGTAAGACAAAAGTTATTCCTGATGCTATCATTGATAAGAGACAAGCGTATCCATGACACACTGCAGTTAAAGAATTGTAGAGTTATGTGGGCCTTTTTGGGTATCGGAGAGTATTTGTGCCTCACCTAGAACAGCTAGCATGGACATTGAATGGGCTGATTAAGAAGGGAGCTACTTGGGACTGGGACGAAACAGTAGAGAAGGCATTTACTGCCACCAAGTGGGCAATGCAACAAGCCCAACCCCTACAGGTAACCCGATCCAGGTAAACCCTTTGACCTGGTTGTGTACATAACAGCAGAAGGATATGGCTGGGGCCTAGGGCAACATTCAAAATGAACTAGGACCCTGGTGGTTTTCTGGTCCCAATTATGGAAAGGTGCAGAGAGCCGGTGCTCCCTAATAGAGAAGCAATTAGTGGTTGTATACGCAGCCTTGCAGACGGCTGAGGCAGTGACTGGCTTGCCCGAAGTGCAGGTGCACACCACTTGTCCTACACAAGGTTGGTTACACACATGGGTACAGGCCTCCAAAACAGGGGTCGTCCAAACTTCTACCTTGATGAAATGGCATGCCCATCTGGAACAACAGAGTGCCATCGCTGCTAGCCTTCTGGCCATAGTATCACAGATGGTTTTAGGCACAGCTGAGTTTACCCACTGTCAATATGCTGGATGCTGCAGTTCCTGCAGATTTAGAAGTGTTCCCCCACAAAGAAGGAAAGGTGCCTGATCCCACTGATGTGTGGTATACAGATGGGTA
This sequence comes from Eidolon dupreanum, assembly GCA_028627145.1. Taxonomy (NCBI): domain Eukaryota; kingdom Metazoa; phylum Chordata; class Mammalia; order Chiroptera; family Pteropodidae; genus Eidolon; species Eidolon dupreanum. Next base: position 50,315,751 of record CM053504.1, on the reverse strand, counting down.
TACCACTATAGCCAAGTGGGTAGCTATAGGGGTGCAACAAGCTACCAACCATATTTGGTATGATACAGGTATGGGCCAAAGTAGTCAGTGGGCTGAACTGTGGGCTGTATGGATGGTTAAGGCCCATGAAGATGGCCCCTTGACTATATGCGCTGACAGTTGGGCAGTGTTCAAAGGCTTAGCATTGTGGTTGCCCACATCAAAATGGCAAAACTGGCTTGTGGGCCATAGACCCTAATGGGAACAAGCCATGTGGCAAGACCTATGGGAGATAGGACAAGGAAAGGATGTAACTGTTTATCATGATATGGGTCACATCCCTTTGGTGACTCCAAGAAATGATGAGGCAGTTGTGCTCTTGCATGTGCGATGGCTGGAAAAGGCTCCCGCCACTGACGTGGCACACTGCTCCACAGACAACTGCGGCACGGGGGTGCTAACACTACGTGGACAGTGCAGCAACAACGGAACCTTCTCCTGAAGTGGGAAGATGTCACAGACGCCTGTGCCAGGTGTCCAGTGTGCAGACGGGATACACCGCACCCTCACTGCATGAAGCGGGAGCATGTGCGAGTAACAAGGGGAGGGGTCCCATTAATCATGTGGCCCATAGATTACATAGGACCACTTCCAAAAGCTCAAGGGACACCGTATACCCTTATGGCAGTGGACACGGCTACTGGGTTGTTTTTTGCATGGCTCTGTGCAGCCACAGATCAAAAACATGCTATTTAAGCTCTCAAATGCTTATATGCCTTTTACGGTAGACTGTTAGTAGTAGGAAGGGACCAGACATGAGGTCCAAACGTGGGCCAAGCAAATGAACAACATTCAGTGGAAATTGCATGCTCCATATAAGCCCCAGGCAGCAGGCATGATTGAGCTGTACAATGGGCTGTTGAAACAGAACCTACGAGTAACCATCAACCCCCTGGGACTGTGAGGTTGGGTGTCTCACCTGTGGAACATGTTGCGGGGCCTGAATGAGTGACCTTGAGCTGGAAGTCCCTCTCTGGTAGAGCTATTATTACATAAGGCCATGGCCCCAATTCAGTTATGGGTCACTACCACTGAAACTCTGTTGAAACCTGGTAACACACTCCTACCTGCCCCTACTCGTCTGAAAAGGGAAGATACAGTACAAAGGACTTGACCATGGAAAATAAAGGCTCCGCATTGCCAGTGGGTAGACCTAATAGCCCCATGGGGCACGGGGCTAGAGGTGAACTTATAGGTATTCCTTGGGTAATGGCTGATTGGCTACCACAAATAACTGTGAGATATCCCACCAGAGAAACAGATGAAGAAGAAAGTACCATCCTAAGGGGAATCTTTGTGTTTTCACTGTGGCCTATCATGAATTCTCCCACAGTGTCATGTTAACACAGTATGATCAGTGCCACAAGGGGAATGGGTATGGTACCAGTGGCCAGACTGCTCCCCCTCAGTGGCAACGATCTCATTGCAAGATAACACTAGCTTGTATCTGGCCTGATGGAAAAGACTTACCTGTGTTGATACCGTTGTCCTCCCTTTCTTTCTGACTGTGGGCCGCTTTACGCGAATATGAATACCATGGTTGATTGGGCACGTACCTATGCCACAGTTGCAAATGTCTCACGTTGTTGGGTCTGCACAGAGTTTCCTGTCAGAGCCTCTGCAGGATTGCCCTGTCATATACATGCAGCTGATGTCACAGCATGGAATCAGGTGACCACTGGGAACTCCAGTCACCTGACTGGACTGTCATCCATACTCGAGTGGATACACAATGAAGAACTCGGCATGGACTGGATAAACCCTTACTGGGAGACTTGGTACATGATGAATGGTCATGGCTGACTAGTGAAGGGGTGAAAGTAACTGGGGATGTGCCCCATTGTATTGAAAGAAAGATGGGGTCCCGACCATTAGGGTGGGTGCCATGTCCTCTATGCCAAAATATAACTACTATCTTGTCCACCACACATTGGTGGACAGGACAAAAGTATGCTGGCACCCACCCGACCATGACTTTACCCCAGGGAGCCTATGGGTATGTGGGGCCCATGGGTGGCCCTATAGTCCCTCGAATTGGACAGGCCACTATACTTGTGGATGCCTATGTTTGCCAGCAACTGTGTGGCAGATGCTCCCACTGTGCCCCACAAATTGGGATGTATATTATTCACAACATGTCCATACTAAACAAACCCCATGGTGGCATTAACCCTTAGCCATCTTTCTGCCTGCGGCAGTTAACATGGTAGTTGAAATGCAAGTGACAGCTTTGGCAGAACATACTGCTCGAGCCTTAAATTATACTCATAAAGCCCTCAGTCTGATAACTGATGAAGTAGATCAAATTAAGAAAGTAATATTGTAAAATCTTATGGCCTTAGACATCTTAACTGCTGCCTATTGGGACACTTGTGCTGTTCTCCACACTAAATGTTGTATCTACATCTCAAACCACCAGCACAACATCTCACAAGCCTTAGCAGGTGTCTCCCAAGAAATACAGGAAGTCCAGCGGCTAACTGGGGATTCTCTGCAGGAGTGATGGGCAGGCCTAATGTCCACTTGGCACTGGGTCTTAGCTCTCCTAGAAGGTGGAGCCTGCCTCCTAGTGGCATGTTGTTGTTCACTGAATTGTTGTTGTGGCATGTGGGTATAGGGCTCTGCCCTTCGCAGAGATCACTAGCCAAGCCTCCATAGATGTACAGGAGGAACCCTGAAGGTGTGGAGTGTGCAGAGAAAGAAAGTTAGATGCAGTCAGGCTCCCTGCTGACACCCTTAGCAGCTTCTGAGCGGAAGTGAGTCAGCATTTCTCCCCATATGGAACCACGTGCCGGGTGTGCATGTGTGGGCTCCTATAACTTGGCAGTGTGTTACTATTGTTTAACCTGTGTATATAAAGGTGCTGCTGTCCTATGAGGCTGGCTGTGCCCTTGCTGGAATAAAGAGCTATGTTGCAGTTGCCTATTGCTCCCTCATTTTCTTCCAACTGCCCGAGCCTCATACCCTTTACCTCGGTACCCTGAATCTGCAGCAACACACTTTGGTTCAGAAGATACTGAGATTTTGAATCTTTAGCTACATATAGTGTTAAAAAACTTTCATTGTCAAAGCTTTTTTAAAAAGAAAAGGTTTATTAGGCTATTGCCATCAAGAAAAAAATGGGTCATGAGGCATGCAATCTGGACCATCAGCAGCACAGCTACTCAGAGACAATTATATCTGCAATCCTGGAGGTGACACTCTTATGAAAACAGTTTTGGGAAGAAAGATGAAAGTTGTTTCAAAATAATTTACATTGATCATAAAGGGGATGGTAGAAGGCAAAGTGAGGCTATTTTAAGGAGAGATGCTGGGTCCGAAAGGAAGAGGGGTTGGCTCCCGTGGATTTGTTAGGTAGTCAGACATGAGCGGCAGGAGAACAAAGGAACCAAGGCCCAGCACCGTAACCATAGAAACTTCCCTTGAAGAACTTCCTTAAGCACCTCCCAGAAATACCTCACTTTTAGGGTTATAAATTATCCCAAATCCTAGAGCACAAAGGCCATAAAAGCTGCTTGCTAAATCTGCTACAAACGCATGCTCAGAAAGTACTGCCCGTAACTTAATCCTCATTATACCATCATTATAATATCATGTCTATGCCTAGAAGTTCATGAATCTAATTATAACAGACTGAATTCTGGGTAAGCACACGTGTTATATAGCAGTCAAGGTGACCTCACATATGGATCATGTCAGCCCTCCCATCACCCATCACGCCCCAAATATAAACAGACCTTCCCATCTCTTTATAGTTACAGCATTCCTGGCTGGAAAACCCCTCTCCCTTTGGAGTGGTCTATCTTATCTCTTCTCTTCCTAAATTCCACAGAGCAGCAGCCTTTCCTACTGCGGCCTGTCTCCTAAAATGTACTTTCACTAAATCTTACTTTTTCTCAATCTCGCTGACCTGTAATTCTTCACTGTATCAGCGGGGAAGAACCCAGGAACAACAACACACAACGCCACTGACCACTGTTCACCTCCTCTTCCCCCATACTGCTGGAGTGACCCAGGATCTCACCTCACCCCACAGTGACAATTGGCTGTGGGCAACAGATTGGAAAATTCAAGTGTAAGCAAGTAGTAGAAGCTTCAGGGTCCTGTGGCTCTGGGCTATTCTCTTTAGATAATCTGGAAACAATCAACTGGAAATTAATTCAAAGTTCCAACATACATTCAGGAATGCAAGCAGTCTTTTGTTGGTTTTGCCCTGCAGTTGTGAACTGATTACCCTCTCCTGTCTCTTCCTTCCACCCTCTAGCCCTCTGTAACTTAATTTAGGATCTCAGAATTTTCTCCTTGTAAATAGTAAATGGGATATTTGCAAATAACTATGTTAAGAAAAACTGAAGAGAGCAATTGTTTTTTGTTCTGGTTCAGTCTATCTGAGCAAAGCCTTTAACAAGACAGGAAAGTAGCTGTTTGTAAATTTTCAAGTCTGGGGACTCATTGAGTTCTGCAGGTGCATTGTCCAATACAATGCCTATGTCAAATAAAGCTAAACAAAATTGTATCAACCTGTCAAAATAAGAAACGTCCAAACCTGTAGAGAATTTTTGAGTTTATTTGAGCCCAACTGACGACAATTGCAAATTGCCAGGAAGCAAAATCTCAATAGATTGGGAAAGTTCTCCAGAGACTGGCAGTTTTGCAGTTTATTTTTATACATTAGAATCAAAGGAGGAGACATAAGAAGGGTTAAAATCCACTGGTGATAGATTAAGGAGGTAGGAGAAAGCAAGGACGGGGGCGGGTTACCTCTGGGATTGGACAAAAAGTAAAAGGAGAGATACATATGTCTTACATTGCTGGGTACACGAGTTAATAATTAATATTTACAGAACATAGAGATGGTATGCTGGGGAACAAATTAACAATGAGGGATTCTGTGATCTCCTGTTCTGGTGGTGGGTGTGTCCTGAGGGGTCTGGAAAAGATTACTCAGACTTTTCAAATATATGTTATCTTAGATGCAAAAAGACAATAGACAGGCTCACTTAAAGTGAAGATTGACCTTTGCTAAGGAAGCTACAAGCCTAGGATATGACTGCCTGCCATGACCCCCTTTTTATTAGGAATTTTTATGTTCAGACAATTCTATGTGGTTACTTTTGTTCTTTCATTTTGTAGAGCCTGCCATGCTGGTCTCCCTGAGCTTGTCAGGTTTAGTATATAGCCCTTTTGTCCACAAATCGAAACTTGGCATTCTAAAACAGTGATCAAGCTAGACAGTGCAGCCAGTTAATTTTTCTCAGACATTTCTTTCTTTTTCCCTACCAACTGCATTTTTTTCTTATAAAAATGAAAGGCATCTTATCACTAACTTATAAATGTGTAAAACACTTTCTTAGAGTGTACTGTTTTGCAATCAAAATTTATTCAAGGTATCCAGTCTACAAGTACTATCTTTTTCCGTCAGTAGAAAGGCAGCACAGAGAAGCAGTAAAGACACCTAAAAGTACATCTAGAAATCAGGGGGAAATGTTTTTGAATTCTAGAAAATTAAAATAAGAAATGAGAAGGATAGGATGCCCAGGCTAGTCTTATGACTCTTGACCACAACCTAGATGCAAAATCAGTTCATCTTGATCAAATGTCTTGTGCCCAGATGACTGAGCTAGGGGGTGGGAGAAATGTACGTGCCTGCTGCTTCTGTAATGATCACCCATCTTCCTTCACAGGGGCATCTGAATGGGAGTCTGGGTCTACTGGGGCCCAGCTGGCTCACTGCTTCATGAGAATTGCCCCCAAGTACAAAGCCTGATCAGCATCTTTTACCATTAGCAACAGTGAGGGCATGGGTTACATGAAGAAGCAGTTCTACTTTGCGTTTTTGTTTTAGGTAAGTTGGTCACACAGTCAAGAGCATAAGTAACTATGGGGGCACTTTTGTTTTTAAAAGCAGAAGAAATTCCTTCAACTGTTATAGGAAACTGAGTTTTCAAGTGCTTGTTTAAAGTAGTTGACAATTTATAAAGAATTAGCATTCTGCCAATTATGTCCAAATTATTGCTTATGGCTGGGACCAGATGACCTGCCCAAATTAGTCTGTTTCCTAAGGTACTTGAGCTCTCTATCCTCAGGAAGCTTCTCTCTGCCTCTTAGAGGGCTCTCTGGTTCCTGAGTCTGACGTGTCCCTACCTTTTTCTGGCTAGAGAAGAGAAAGGAAAGAAGGTCTTTTGGAATCTTAGCCTCAAGTCTTCCTGAGAGCCGACAGTCTTCCGTCTTCCCAGAGCAGCCCCACACCAGGTACAGGTGGGTTTGTGTCTAGAGAAACACATGTGACAAATATTATCTCACTTAATTGACTGTACATCAGAAACTTTATACCTTTCATTGCACAGGAATGCCTGAGAGCTCTGTAAACACAGAGACCATGTCAGTTTTGGCTTACTCATGAATCCCAATATTTTTGCACAATGCCTACCATGGAACAGATGCTCAGAATAAAATTTATTTACTGATAAATGCCATTTATAGATGATTAAATATAGTATTGTGGCCATCTCATGAAAAGTTAGTTCTCAAACTCTGGGACTAGAATACAGCTTCCTAGTATAACTCTGATTCAATGGGAAAAACGTTGATTTGACTTGACCAGTTCACCTTTACTCTCAAGTTTGAGAGTAAACTGCCTGAATCGAAAAGAAGTTGTGGTTGTTAGCTGTTAGTTGTGGACATACATACCTGTGTGTTTCCTCCAGTTTTTCCTTCTGTCACTTGCCTTCATTTCTGTTCTGTTTCTTCCCTATGACACTTCATGAACAAAAATTGCGTTACAATGTGGATAGTGAAGTCACACAGAAAGATACAGATTGGTTACGCAAGACAGCTTTTTATTTATTTTTCTCATTTTCCTCTCAGGGTGGCTCTTTTGAAGGCAGAGATGATGTCAGTCCATTATTTGCATGATCTTCTATTTAGAGAGTTCATGGACAGACTATATCCTTACATGGTATAATTTTCTGCTTGGCTCTTGCAAAGTTTCTACTTATGGAACTGACTAGAGAAGAGAAAGGCCCAACATCCCCATCAAAGCGTATTAGAAATAAAATGGACCAATGGCTTCAGTTAGTAAAGTAAGGAACACAGACAGCAAAGCTATATTGTCCACATAACTCAAAGCCAACAGTGTCCTGTTAGCTCACAGATATTACAGTTAATCTATGCAGTGTGCAAATAACCTCATGCTAGTGTCCATTAGATGCAGCAAGTTAACTCAAATACATAGCTCACTCCAATACCTTGAGAATACAACACTTTCTTCTGTATTTTATGTAACATTCTTCTGCAGAGTTGCTTCATTCCCCCACCCTATCCCTCCAAAAATTGGTAGAGATTAATGTAACTCATGAATAGGCAGAAAATATACAAGCAAGTGAAAAGACAAATGGCTAGCAGTGTCTGAACTGTTAAGAAGCAAAGGCGACTGGTGTGGAGTAAATGGCTTTAATATAGATAGAGAAAGCTCAGAGGAGGACATCAGAAGCAGAGTCTGAGACTGCCTTTCAAAGATTAGTGTAGCATATAATAGAACCCGCTGCTCCACTTCAGAAGCTGTTGGAAAGTGGTGGAACTGTAGCTTCTACTGTCCCTTGCTCCCCTTCACGTGGACTTGGAAACCGTTAAATGACGGAGAAGGCAGAGTTGGGTAAAGAAAAAGGATCCTGTTCATTTTCCCCCAAACAATCCTAAATCCAAATGTGAGGGAACGGCCAGTCTTGCCAGAGGAGGAAATCCGAGTCGCATCTGATAAAGGACTGATAAAGATGTCCCTCTCACCCTAGGAAGCCCAGGCAGGACGTGAGGATAGAGACTCACCGACTGCAGCCACTTCCCGAGGGGCTAGGGGCGCGCCAGTTAGAAGGTGGGGGGCGGAGTTGCACGGCTTCTGGGAAGAGACCAAAGGAATGACTAATTGGAAATTCTGTGACAGACCCTTCTCCCAAACCCTTTAGCCCTTTCACCCCGAACCCCCTGCCGAGAGGCAAAGGGACTGAAGACAAGGAGACGTGGTGGAGGGAGAGTCAAGTTTCGGAGAGGGAAGTGAAATAAAGAGGGCGGCACCCGGGGGGACCTGTGCGTCATTGAGGGACCGAAGAGAAGCGAGGGCGCACGGGGTGGAAAAGGAGAAGTGGGAGCGAGAAGCAGGAGGGGGCGGCCGCGTAGCGCGGTGGGGCCCCGCGAAGCGCCGGAGCCTCCAGCCTTCTCCTGCCGCTCCCCGGCTGCCCGCAGCCTTGCGCTCTCGCCTCGACTCCCTGCGCCTTGGATTTCGCAGGCTGGGTGCCCGCCGCACGCAGAATGTGGCCTCGGACAGGACTCCGGCCCCGCGCGCCCTGGCGCTGGGCGCTGGCGCTGCTGACCCTGGGCGGCGCGGGGCTGTGCCACGCCGGCCCGCAGCCCAGGCACCCCGCGAGGCCTGGCTCCAGGAACAAGTAAGTGCGCGGCCCCGCTCCTAGCCCCGCGGATGGCGAGGCTCCTTCCCAGAGCCCTAGACCCCCGCCTCCCCCTCCCGACCCGTCGCCAGGCCCTGAAGCTGCGCTGTCAGAGGCGACGAGCAGTAACCAGGGGTTCCCCTCGAGTTGCCTCGGGCAGCGCCTCCTCTCGGGTGAGTGTGCGCTCCGCGCTCGGCGCGGGGTGCCGGGTGACCGCGCCAGCGCCTCCAGCAGTGCTGCCGCCGGGGCTGTGGGGCGCAGGGAGTGTCCCGCAGAGCAGAGCGATCAGAAAACTCCCAAGAATTACTGGAGTTCCTGGGACCTTGGGTGATTTTCTCTGTCTCTGGTCGGGAAAAAGTACACTCCCCAAAGGCTCACCCGCGCACCCTTCGGAGGTCTGTTTCGTGGAGTTCCCGCCTCCGCAGGGACCACGACCTCCCTGACCTTGGCTCGGTGCGCTGCTGTATCAGCCTGTCCCCTTTCCCCCAGCCTCATTGTTCTCCGGATTTACACAGTGCCTTTCTCCTTCTCTCTCCACCCCAGGAACTGGTGCGCCTACATCGTGAACAAAAATGTGAGCTGCTCTGTGCTGGAGGGAAGTGAGAGTTTTATTCAGGCTCAGTACAACTGTGCCTGGAACCAGATGCCCTGCCCGTCAGCGCTGGTGTAAGTTCTGGAGGCGAGGAGCGGGCGGGGCGCGCCGGGGCCCGGACGGTGGGGGTGGGGTCTGGGCGTTGGGCTCCAGCCCGTCAGTAAATCTCTTCCAGAGCGGGAGAAAACTCCGCAGCTGCGAAGTTTGAGCGCTGAGCGGGGTCCCGGGCACGCCGGGGTATTTAAGAAGCAAACTTGCCCTAAGTTGAAGATGCACACGACTTGCGAGCTTGCGATCACCAGGGCACAGGAGGGGGTGAACAGAGCCCCCACCCTCACTTCTTTTTTTTTTTTTTTTTCAATTTTATTACTAACATAAAGCAGCTGGACCTAATTAGATCCATATTGTGTGCACTGGGGCACATAGATTCCAAGATGTATACTGCTAAAAATGTTTAAATGTAAGGTTAGCTGACTGTCCTAAAACAGACGAGTTTTGTCCAGATGTCCCCATAAAACGGACCTCTTCCAGTGTTGTAGATCTCTAAAGTCCCCGAAATAACTTGTTTAGGAGTGTGTCGTCTTGTTTTTTTCAAGTTAGATTTCGGGATTGGCTAAGCAGTTGTCAAGAGAGAATTGTTCTTAAAGACAAGGGGAAGAATTAATCATATTTTTGCTTATAAAGATTTCACCATCTTAAAAAAAAAAAGAGGAAGGGATGCAATAGAGTGCAGATTTTGTTTAAAACATCACACTCATTCAATTGTCATCCAGCAAGTTTTTGTGTTTTCGTGTAAGTCAGATATCAAATGATGAGCTGATGTGAACAAATGGCTGTTGGGGAACACATGTGATGGTTGAAATTAATTGTTTTCCTCTAAGAATAAGTTGTTTGTCTTAGAGCACAGTTGTCATTAAAGCAAAGAATAATAGCCAGTGGGCGGATTTGTCTTTGGCAAAGCAAAGGGACAGACTGAAACTTGTACTCCAGGAAACCTCATTCCAGAAGGTAGTTAGATGAGCCTTCAGGCATGTGAGGTGCAAGTGGCCCCTAAATCACGCCCCCATGAGCTGCTGTGGGAACTTAAAACACGAAAGGGGTAATTCCTGTTCCGCCAACAACTTAGGAGAGATCCGCACTTTTTAATACACAGAGAAGCAGGTTGAAGCGGGATCTCTGGCTGTCACACTGCGTTGTGTAGTGTCAGAGGTGTGCGGTACAGTCATACAGCCTGCTTCTCTAGTCTGTAAGATGCGGACCTCAGAATCTATGGCCAGCAGTGAGTGAAACAAGAACCAAGAGTTTTACATTGTAGTAGAGACATGTAAGTACTCAATACAGTTTGAATGGATTTCTTCAAAATTAGAATTGTCAGTCAGGAATATTTCATTTGTTTTACACAAGAACAGCATTTTGTGGTTTGCTATAATCTTAATGCTTACTTGTGACAACTCAGAAATAAATTTTCATTTAGGGAGGTAATTAATGCCTTTCATTTAAAAGATTTAATTTTTTTTCTGATATTATTTTAGTGCTTAAAAAATCAAATGATGATTTAATAGTTGTATTTGACCAAAACTCAATGAAACAAATCTTCAATGGGAAATGAACCATCTTCAGATTATCAGGTTAATGAAAGGCAGTTGGAGTGTATTTTTGCCACCCAATGGGAAGGACAACAAACACTGCTATAAAAAAAAATGGCAGATGTTTCTGTTATTTTATTAAACAAAACCAAAATAAGTGACCTCCGTATTTTTTCAGTAATAACCATGTAAATAATTCAAGTGTGTTTTTATGTTTTAAGTACTGCACTGTAAGTGTGAAATTCAAAAAATAAAAAGATTGTTTTAGTTGATCAAGCTGAAAATCTTGAAGTTAACTTAAGCAGATTTTTCTTTCTGTTTCTTTAGAGACAGGAAAGGAATGGTTTACCTCATTTTTCAACTACTAAGTGTTTGCTAAATTTTGAGGATTAGTGGATGAATGAAGGCAAAGGGAGAAACATTTCTCTTACACTTAAAGAGGAATCACTGTAATTAATATGGAATTCCCCAGGTGTTTCTGACGCATTGCATCCAGAAGCCTGAGTAACTTCTCTCAATTCTTAGGTACTGTCAGGTGCGATCTTTGATCTTCGTTATTTGATCCTTAAAACTTGAAACCTGTGGAAGTGAAGGTTCTTTGGAACCTCATCCTACAGTGACAGAGGGCTACTTTCCAGGTGGTGTTAGAAGCATAGACATACCATATTTGCTGCACTGCATGGGTGCTGCGTTTTTCACAAATTGAAGACAAGGACCCTCTCCCAGCAAAAAGATTACTATTTTATTGTAATATTTGTTTTATTGCAGTGGTCTGGAATTGAACTTGAAGTACCTCTGAAGTGTGCCATTATAGCAGTAGTCCCCACCCTTTTTGACACCAGGGACTGGTGTTCCTATGAGAATGTAATGTCTGATGATATCAGGTGGAGCTGAGGCGGTGATGCCAGCGCTGGGAAGTGGCTGCAGATACAGATGTTCCCTTTTCTGCCGCTGTATACCTGGTTCCTAACAGGCCACAGAACTGTACAGTCTTCAGCCTGGGGGTTGGGAAACCCTGCTGTACAGGCCTAGAGTTTGGCTGAGATGCTGGAGCTAGAAAGGCAGTTTAGTAGCTAGTGACGATTGGGCATCTAGGAGTGGCAGGTGTCAGCCAAGGAGGCCTTAATAGAGTTGTAGCAGAGCTGGGCTGCTGTGGCCGTGGAGGGAAAGGAGGAAGAGAAGCCAGGACAGGGGAGAGAGCAAAGCTAAGATTTTCAGAGACCCCGGAAGGAGAAGCCTGGGAGGCCAAGGGATCCAGAAAGGCCAGATGAGTTAGCCAGCAAAAAGATCTGCTTATGTGGAAAGTAGCAGTGGGGGACAGGAATGTTGTAGCTCATATGAGATTAAGGGACTGGGTCATGAGGAAACCAGTTACTCAAGAATCAGATGTGTTTCAAAGGCTTTGGTGGGAAAAGAGAGTTGATAATAGTCAAGCAGGTGAAGAATTACTTCGAGAGAACTCTGCATGTTTTAGGAGATAAGTGAAGAAGCCAAAGGGAGAGACTGAGTATGCTAAAACTGAGATGGGCATCATCTAGGAAACAAGGGGTTGGAGGGGAAGTCCACACAAACCACAGGAAGATGTCTGTGCCTGGCCCCATCATCGGATGCTAAGCCTCCATGGGCATTTCCAGAAAGTTTAGACAATGCTCGTTTGCATATACGAAGAGCCTTAGATTACAGATTGTGGATTTGAGTATCAGTATGTGAAACTAGGAGCAGAGAGGGTTTTTATATGATATGTGGGCATTTCGAACAATCATTTTTCTGAAACTTAAAGAACTTTGAGTATCGGGGATTGTGTTAGGACTTTTAAGTCTATATATTAGTTTTTAATTCTTGCGACAATCCTTCAAGATGAATACCATTGTCTCCATTTTACCAATGAGGAAACGGATATGAGATGTTCTCTGACTTCCCTGTGGTCACATGATGGTAAGTGGCTAAGCGGCCTTCACGCACAAGGCTGCTGGCCTTCGTGGACTGGCCTCTGTCCCTATAGCAATGGAGAAATATGTTTTAGTGTGTACCCTCAATAGATTGTGTGGTACTCAGCTATAAAGAACATTGACACCTTTCATGGAAGGCAATTTCCATATAAAAGTGACTGAGAACTGTTTGTCCACACATGTACATGTATGCACACATGCTTAAATTTCTTAACTGTGGGTCCTTTGCTACAATGCAGTGCACTGCATCATTTTTCACACTGTCCACTATGCTATAGAGGTTTTATTATTTTAATAAAACACTGGCAGATTTGATCTGATTTTTCTGGGTTGTTAGGACAGTTGTTTAAAAGGAATATTAGTAAGGCCAGTGCTGTGGAATAACCATATGAGCCAATAAGTTTGGCCACTTCAGGACATTCACACATATATCCCTGAGCTCAGCTACCACCCTGGGACTTGTTACAAGGGGATGGTGTCAAAACCATGCTCCTGGAAAAACAACTCTAAGCCCATGCCTTTGAATTATAATGCCATTCTTGTGTGTAAGAATTATTAATTTTCCCTGAAGGTTTTCTGTCACTTTGGAATTTGGGGATCTGTCAGTCTCTCTCCCTCTTTCGTGCATTGGCACTAGATGTGAGGTGGGGTCTGGGTTCCGGAGAATTGCTCTAACAGAAACTGATTTGCCTTCCCTCAGCTAATCCTAAGAGTGGCTGATGAGGGCCTGAGGAGGAGGTAAGAGGAGTTACCAGGTGGAAGTGTGTAGGGAGTGGGCAGCTGCTTGTGGACTAAAGTAGCACAAAGTTGGATGGTAGTGATTTACTATTTACTCCTAATTAGTCTAAGGATTTTTCCCCTCTGAGGTCACTGTTTTACTTTATACTTTCATATTAAGAAAGCCAAAACTCTTAAAATTTCATTGCATTGAGGAGTTTTTCTGATTCATCATAAAAAGCACTGGCAATTCGGCACGTTGGGCAGACTTTCACCGTCACACTGCCACCCATGCAGCACTAGGATGGTCCTGGCGTGTCCACACCTCTGAGTTTGCAATCTCAGGAGCAGCACATGAGCATGGAGAGGGTCTGTCTTGGACATGAGCTGGTTTTGGGGACACATTTTGGGAATGTGAGCAACTTAGAATTCTTCCTATGGGCTTTGGGCAGGATGGCTTTAATACAGTATCCAGTATCCAGGGCCTGACTTGGGGAGAATATCTCCCTGGAATGCATAGTAGTTTGTAACTTGTTGAGCAGCTTTGCGTTCATTGCCTTCCATCTTTACAGTGATGCTTGGAGTTGTTAGCCTCACTTTACAGGAGAGCACATAGTCACAAAGTAGCAGAGCCTAGATCTAAATCCAGTTATTATTTCCAAGCCTTAGGCTCTTCCCACTCCATTCCCCCATTGCCCCTTGCTATCTAAACCCACACTCTGGCATGAGGACCCTGAGGGAGGAAGGAAAGGAGGGAGTGTGTGTGTGTGTGTGTTGCCTGCTCCAGCATGCTGTGATGCTGGCACCTCTGGTGGGAAGGGAGGATATGAGGGCATGAGGCTTCTTAGAGCCCCTTTATGCGGGTTGGTGGTGTTTGGGTATACCAGCGGTAGAAACAGCACCATCTTTCTCATTCTTGGACTAGGCATTGTTTTCTTTCATGCACCATTCATGCTTCATGGCAGTAATTCCAGGTAGTTACATAACCTCCCACTTAGCTCACGGTGGTCCAGCTGACTGCTGTTAGTATTGGAGGCATTTGGGGGCATCCTGTGTGTGGAGCAGCTGCCTTGCTGGTGTATTGTGGGATCTGAGGATACCAGATGTAAGGTAGCATTTTTCCCCTGTATTTGCTGCCATCCCAACTCAGGGCTGAGGCTCTGCAGTCTGACTGGAGCTTCCTGCTCTCTGACACCAAAACTGAGTCAGGCTTATCAGCATGCACCCAGCTCTACCCACCCCACCCCCTTCTTGGGTGTGCTGCATCTCCGTGGAATTTTTCCTATTAGCACTTAAAAAAACTCATTCGTTGGGGGAAGGATCTGAATGGGGCCAACAGGAGGAGCCTGTGCTGCTGTGATAAGACAAACTAAGAATTTGGAAATTTGCAGCAGGTGTGGGTGCTAAGTGCTGAGTTTTCAGAACTCCTATAATCCTCAGATTCCAAGGGGAGCAGATGAGCATTCAGCGGGAAGAAAATTTGTCGATTAGGGAGCAATCTCAGCCAGGGAAACCTTTTTCTTTTTTTTCTTCTTCTTAAAACAAACAAAAACACTTAATACTGGGGGAAAAAATATAGGCTTACATCTTCTAGAGCCAATTCTACATTTTCTGCATCTCCAGGAACAAAATTCCATTTAATTCAAAACATGCCTCTTGTGTGTGTAGATTTGGGGGATTTTTTTCCCTTTCAACTTTTATACAAGCATCTTCTGATTAATTGGCTACTACGAGCCTTGCTCCTTGGTAGTGAAGGAAACTTGAATCAATTTGAGCTAGCATGGGAGAACACTTGCAAACACATGTGTGGAGGCATCAGACCCCAAGAGCCTCTTGTTGCCACTGTTGCATTTCCTGTGTTTCGTCTGCTTCCCTAGGCTCTCAGACCTTTCAAGCTTGTTCATTCAGTCTTTTCCCTCCCTAGGTTCCCAGTAGATAAGAAAGTATGTTTGTAGAGCCCTTTGGCATTTCCAGAACGCTTCCACGATAGTTTTTTATTTTTTATTTTTTTCTCATCACAAGCTCAGCCAGAAGATTAAGTAGGATAGAGACTGGGGTCTTGGAAGAAGAACTTTATGCTTATGGGCTACATTTACTACCTTTCTTATCTTTAAGAAAAAATGAATGAGATTCAAATAGAGATTATGGCCTTAAGAAAAACAGTTTGCTTCTTGTTAAACCCGTTTTAGTCTTATCTTCCGCTATTCTATTCTACTGGGTAGGCACTTGGCAAATGAACTAACGTTTTGAGGTAGGTGGAAAAGGCGAGGTGAATGGGCCAGGCAGCCCCTGAGGTAGCCCCACTGCGTTTGGCTGTTGTGGCCAATGCGTTCTAGAAGAGGAGATAGAAAACTTGGCTTCTGGTCTGACCCCTACATCCCCCTCCTCCCCTGCGCTGTGTAACCTCATTAAGTCCTGAGGCCTCTGACACACAGTTCCCTCTTCTCTGCATTGTAATCTGAACAATGTGTGGAGAGGCAACATAGCTGAGAGAACTTTCAAAAAGCGCCCTATCACACTCGTGTAAGGGGCACTCAGCAGGAATGGCTACCGAACACTCCCGTTCTCATTGCTCATTTGGAGCGTTGTTGCCTTTTGTCTGATCTTTCAGGGCTTTGAATGTGAAATTCATGCTTCCTGACATGTTAGAGACAGACCGAAGTGCTAAAGAATGAAATAAATTTAGCGAACTGTGATAATAATTAAGAAGATGTAATGACTAAAGTTGACTTTTAAACACGAAGTTAAACTTTCAGAAACTGCTTCGGAAGCAGAGTCAGCAGTAGAGTTTCTTCAGGGAACGTAGGTAAGTGATTGCAGCGGACTTGAGGTCCGTGCTGCAGTCACCGTGGGCACTGACTGCTGGTTCTGCAGGTGCTGAGTGCCTGCGGTATATCAACAAAGAGAAGTGAGCTGATGTTCTCGGTTGCTGTGAGTGGTGGTGGTGAACTCCGCGGATCCCCAGGCCATCTTTCACCCAGAAACGAATATGCTGCTTTAATTCTTTACTTTTAGGAAAAAAAGTCCTGTTCCTCATGTTGGTAATATTAAGATGTTACTAATGTTTCTTAGTATGAATAGTGTGGTAGGCAGTGTGTGCCACAGTTACAGTTAGTGCTTTATGTACTGTTTTTTAAAACCTAAAACTGACAAACTGCCAGTGTTCAGATTACTTGCAGACTGTCTCCAAAATGTTTTGATTTATTATTAGTTACAAGACTTTTTTACTACTCAGAATTAACTGCTTCTGTCCTTAGTGAAGCAGTTTTTGGAACTTATAAGTAGCAATGAAGCACTTGACAAAATGACGCAACTGTGACTTCTCCTTATGAAGAATGATTTTTCTGGGAGGCTCAAGAGAGGAACATAGTAGTTTTCAACGTGATAGTAGTTCACGCTGGAGGAAAAATAAATGAGTAAAGTGAAATTCACCAATGACTTTTTTTCTTTCCCTTCTGTTTTAAAGTGGTAATGGGTGCTGAAAAAAAAAAGTGGGGAGGGTTCAAACTAACCAAATTCCTAGTTTGAAAATACTGAAGAAGCAAACTTTTCTGGAAAATACTGAAGAAGCAAACTTGTCAGGGCCCAGCTGCTATTTTTACTTTTTTCCACCTAAGAAAATATTAGAAGATTAGAGAATATGCCTAGAAGTTATTCTTTGCAACATTAGCCTTTCAGGAGAATATATTCTGCTGTGCATTTGGTTAAAAGAAATTTGGTTAAGAGACCAGTGGTTTAGACAGAGCCTTCTCAAACTGGTCATTTAGATGAAAGGAAATTTGTTATGAGGTTTCTCACCTTTTTCCTAACTGTGTCTGCTGCATGTGTGGGCCTAATTCAGTGATCCTTTATAGAGATTAGCTCACAATCCATTATAAAACAAGGTTCTAGAGGTTTCCCTCTTGCTTCAAGTTGTTTCCAGTATCTCAACAGGGATGCTGTTAAAGAATCTTGAGATACTGGCCTAAAATTTTTTATAAACTTTTGTGGTGAAAATGCTACTTGTTTTTCTGCTAACTGAGGCTTTTCCACAAATCTTGAAAATGGAGCCCAAAAGCTGTGGCAGTGATTGCGACAGAACTCAGGGCGGGGTGAGTTTTGCAATCCAGTCCTTCACCGGGAGATCTTTTCACCATTGAAATGTTTCTTTGGCTCAGCTGGTTTCAACCCAGAGAGCTCTGACGTGCTGGTGGAATGAGTGCCTCGGGCAGGGAGGCGTAGGAGAGCTTTTTTTCTGAATATTGTGAACATTCCAGAATTTCGAATCTGGCCTGCTGTCCTGACAGTGTTCAGGTCTGGGATGTGTGTTAGGTGGCCTGCATCTTCAGTAACTTTCAGCTGGGGCAGCAACTTTACAGGACAATGATGCCAGGTCAGGGCCTTGGTGTGGTCATGGTAAGTGATGCCCTTTTCCCATCCCAACACTTTACATCATCTTCTGGCCATTCTCAAAATAACTGGGAGTCATTCTGTTTTATCATTTTAAAAAAATAACTAGAAGGATATAGTACAGATCTCTGCTCACCGATGGTGCAGGAGGGAAAGCAGAAATACTATTAATGGCTCATTTCCTGAACCAAATATCAAGGCATCCTCTAAACATTTTTTGTCAGAAGTGTCACTGGGAAAATAACCCATGAGTAGACTGTCAGATTTTCAAAATGCTAATTTATGTCTTTGATATTTTGCGTTACTTTACATAAAATGGCAATTTGAAGGTGGTTATTTTAAAAATTCTGTTTTGACTATCTTCCTTCATCACTGATCCATACCTTTAAAAGTATAAAAATAAATATAGGCCTGAATTCCCAAGAGAAAAAAATAATTGGTTGTGTGTCTGAAGAGTAATCTGATAATTAAAAAAAAAAACACAACCCTTTAGTTAAATCCTCATTTTGAAACTGAAAAAAACTCAGTGATGCTGGTTTTGCTTAACTGAGATATATTGTTGGATAGTGAAGGCAAGACTTTCTAGCACTCTGCTTTCGCAGCCCTAATGCAGAAATATATAGTTGGTTTTTTAAAAAACAGCTTTACAGAGATGTAATTTATATAAACTGTATATATTTTAGTTGTGTAATTTAATATTTTGACATATGTATATAGAGCTATGAAACCAACACCACAATCAGGATATTGAACATTCCATCACTCAGAAATTTCCTTGTACTTCTTTATAATCCTTCCCTCTAGTTTTTCCCCACACATCCCTCCTCAAGCTGATCTACTTTCCATCTTTGTAGGTGAGTTTTCAGCTTCTAGAGTTTTATGTAAACAAAGTCATACAGTATGTACTCTTCTATGTTAGACTTTTTTCATTCAGCATAATTGTTTTGAGATATGTCTATTTTGTACTATGTATCGATAGTTGATTATTTTTTATTGTTGACTAGTATTCCTTTGTATGTGTAAGCTACTATTTGTATATAGTAGTTATTTTGTAGCTGAGGACTTACTTATGGTGAAATATAGTATAAAAAATCATTTATATTGATAGTAAGTTTACCTCTCTGATTTTCTAAAGACCAATAGAGATGGTAAATACATAACATGTAGAACACTAAATAAAACCATTATGGAGTAAAAACACTTTTTTTTTCACATTTATAACCCTGGAAAATGTTAGATTAAGGCTACATAATTAGCATAAACCATTTTGAACTGGCAGAAAACTCAATGAGTTAAAGACATTATTTGAAGGCTATTGGTTACTCAGTTTCATTAAACAAATATTTTTGGGCAAGGCCTGTGTCTGGCCCAGGACTAGGCCCCATAGGGACACAGCAAGGAACCCGACCTCTTGCCCTCCAAAAGTTCATGTCCAATAGGTAAAATGAGACAAACAGAAATCATTACAAATAAAAGGTAGAAATGAGAATTGCAATAAGAGAAGTACAAATAGCAGATGGTATTCAGAAGTAGAAGAAAGTATTTCCAGCCAGGAGGAATGTGAGACCTTGTTTGTGGGTGGCGAAATCTTAGAAGGGCTCTGAAGGAAGATTTTAGTTAAATATATGCAGATGTAAGAGAACCCCAGCATAAGCCAAGAAAGAGCATGAGGAAGGGTCTAGAGGTGGGACATAAACAGGGAAGAGTAAATTGAGGTGTCAACACAGCTGGTTTCTTCTAAGGGCTATGAGGAAAAGATCTGTTCCATGCCTCTCCTTGGCATGTAGATGGCTGCCTTCCCTGTCTCTACGTCTTCCAAGTGCTTCCCTGTCCAATCTTTCTCTTTATATTAGGATACCAGTCATACTAGATTAGAGCCCATCCCAATGACCTCATTTTAACTTGATTGCTTCTGTAAGACCCTATTTCCAAACAGGTTCACATTTTGAGGTAAGGACTCCAACATATCTATGGGGGAAGAGATGAAGTGCAACCCATAGCAAACAAGGTTGAGAGTTTGGACTTTATCGTTTAAGCAAAGGGGAGTCATGGAAGGTTTCTGACCTGGGGCACCATTAGAGGTATGCTTTCAGGTGTTCATCTGGCAATGTGTACAAAATAGGTTTGCAAGGGGAGAGAACAGGGTGGGCCCGAGGTAGATAAAAGGGGCCTTGTCAGGAGACTGACCACAGTCCATGCCGGACCTGAGTAGGCGTGATGGGAGAAGCAGACAAGGCTGCAGAGAAGGTGAAAAGCAGCAACCCATTTTGAATGGCAAGGTAGCTGTCTCTGAGCTTCATGTACCACAGCACTGCACAGGTTCTGAGGATATGTAGAGATCTGTCACAGCCATCTGTGTGGTCTGTTGTCAAGAGTATCAATAAAAAAGACCATGCAGTTTGAAAGGAGGCAAATTAGTTCATGGACTGTCATTTGGAGAGTATAGCAGGATTGCTTTTATCCATGGGACAATCAGGAACTCATTATTCAGCACCTTCAGTGATCAGAAACCAACTATAAACCGACTATAATCTTTCATATGGGCAATTGAGTCCATTATTATAGAAGGAACACATATTTTTAGTCTTAATGCAAATTTTTGCCATGTATATACACTGTTTATAAGTTTCATTTATATGAAGTTTTATAGTTTCACAGTTTTCACAGCTTTGTCTAATTTTGTTCTTCCAATCTTTGGGAGGTAGAATAGGGGCAAATGTTATAAATCCAAAAATTTTTTTTGAGGAAACATGATTAGAGAAATTTTGGGGTCTTATCTGATATAATTGGTCTTTGGCTGAGTTGGAACTAGAATGGTCACTGTTGTAGTGGACAAAGAATTGGATGTTATTCTCCATACAGTCTCCATATAAGCATGACCATTTCCTATTGGATACTATTGGCTCAAGGAAAGCCATAGTGTGGTCCCTGGGTACCACCTGGTCAGTACCCAAAGGATGTTTGCTGAATGAACCAAAAAAAGAGAGCAAGTGAGTTGTTTATTTTTCTATTGAGACTTAAAAAAAAAAAAAAAAGAGCAGTTTAAGGTTCACAGCAAATTCGTGGGAAAGGTGTAGAGGTTTCCCACATACCCCCTGCCTCCTCTCATGCACAGCCTCCCCCATTATCAATAACCCCCTCCAGAGTGGTGCATTTGTTACAACTGATGAACCTACACTGACACATCATAATCACCCAAAACCCATAGTTTACATTACAATTCACTTTTGGGAGAGCATGTGTGTTTAACTTGTCATTCTTCCCATTGTTAAGAATCATGTGCTGAGTTCAGTTTTCAGTTTTCAGTCACAGAGACCATAAGTTTGAACAGCTGTCCATGGTTTATGTTTTTAAAATTGAAATTGTGACATACATATATAGTCTTTGAAAAAGTTGTTAATACTAAATGAAAATGAAGTGGCTTGCATCTAAAAGAGGGATTTGGGATATGGTAGATTCCAGTTGAAGCAACCAAAGTAATGATGTAAATTGTAATTTAGATTCCTGAACTGACTTCTCAGTGTAACCTTTAAACCTTTTTTTTTTTTTTTTTTGCCAAGTTGTAAGTGTACATTGACTCTCTATGATGTGAGACAGCTTCATTTTGTGAAGGTTCAGGTGACATAACTATAAAGAATGGCTTAGTGTTATTGGGAGGACACAGTGACCAAAAATAGAATTGCGTTTTGAGAAAGTTAAATACCAAAAATACAGGGAATTATTTTAAAGATTAATTTTGTGCCTTCTTTGAAAATACCATGCTTGCTTATGTATTTTATTTGGAAAAACTGAAGGAAATTTTAGTGAAGTCTTTGAGTAGTGGGCCAGTTTACGCCCCAGCTTGTTAGGAGGTTGGGAACCACTACTTACACCACAGATTTAAATTGTTTTATTTCTTTAAATAAAATGACAAAATAATGCAACTCGTGTAATTTTTCTTAAAAAAATAAGCATGATTTTAAAGAAATGGAAAGCAAGCTATATATATTTTCAACTCATTAATAGATGTCAGTTTGGCCCCTCTTCATATCAAAGTCTATCTATTTGTCTCCATCCCTTCCAATTATCCAGTTTAGTAATGAGTTTGTCCTTTATTCAAGAGAAAGCAATCCATGGGTCAGGGCAGTTAGTACAGGGCCTCACAGGAGCAGAGCATGCTTCCCTAGGGATTTGGGCATGTTGACCTTAAACAAATAGTCAGATATTTCTCCTGCAAAATGGGTTTACTCTGGAACAACAAAGAATTGCAATTTGGGACGTGTGGTATAAAGGTGAACCACCTCAGGTTCAGAGAATCAAAGGAGAGGAACGCTCTTTTAGGGACTTTGGAGAGGCAATTATAAACAAAGAGTCCATGGGAAGAAACAGTTTGAAGTACAGTGACTTCTTGTTGGCTGAGTTATGGTGGTCTCCCATTAGCTGAGCTGTTACAGGGCCAGGAGGACTCTTTTCTTCCTCCTGCTATGGTAGTAAAGTAATATCACTTCCTGTTGGAGATGCAAGGTACATCTCTTACTGTGGGGTCAGTCGTGTCCATCGGATGACACATATGAGTTTTCTAGCCTCCCAACTCCATTTTAAATGAGGTTTCTGTTTATTTTCATAGGCAGGAGTGAGTTTTATAGAGCATTAGAAGAGGCAGTGCAGAAACGACATGATTGGCTGGGGTTCCATATCTGACCTCATTTAGAAAGATCAAGGAACAAGGAAATACATACAGAGCTTAGAGTTGGCTTGGCATTTGGGGATTGGCTGACTGGATACACGGTGTTTCCGGTTAAGCAGGGCTTTTTCAAGAACACGCAAGTTTGATTTGCTGATGTGATACCTCTGACAGCAGCAGCTCCTTCTTGGGCCTAGACATTTCTTTTAACACCTCTCAATTTACAGGAACTATGGATCCCCACAAGCTTTCCTCTAGTCTGGGAAAATTCCTAAGGCATACTGTCCCATAGCCCCTTCATACCTGGGTACCGTGGGGTTGACCAAGGTAAAGAATACTGTACCTCCAAGTTTCCTAAGAATAATCCAGTCCCACAAGCTTGCATTAGCAGTGAGGACTGTACTGAAGATTGTAGCAACATGGGTGGCTTTAAGGACATTGCAGATATCACTAACCTTAAAAGTCCATTGGACACCCCAAGTCTTCTTAAAGTTCCTCCTCATCCCCCACCCTGACCCCAAGGCATACTCCTCCATTACTCTCCCCCCATTTAAAAGCAAATAAGCAAACAACTTCATTTTGTCTTCCTAAGTAGCTCTCTCCCCCATTCCTACTTGTGTGAACCTTAAGGCTGTGGGTTGGGGTGGGGTGGGGTGTGGCAGCATCTTCCAAAGAAAAACCACTCTCCTCCTAAGTAGAGTGCAGGTGACTGAGACGTGTCCACCTCACTGTGTTAAGTGTGGATTTAAAAAACAAAGTAATATTGGGTTAGCATGGATAACATGAGGAATAGGCAACTATGCTGCAACTTTTTGGTCCTTCCCCCCCACTAAGGTCATAAATTAGAAAAGAAATATAAGTGTTTCTTTGTTTTCAATTCCCAGATTATTATTTTTTTTAACTGAGAGTGAATTGGCCCAAAGGAAGAAAATGTTTTTATATCTGCAGAGAAACTCATACTGTCTCTGGGTCGTCTAAGCTTCTAGGTAACTTTCAGCAAGTTATAGGTGTGGGCTATGTAAGAGCTTGCCAACTTCCATGGTCTTTACCCAAAAGTCTGAAATAAATACTGATGGGAAGTCATAGCCAATTCTCTTTTAGCATCAGAAAGCAATATTGAGAATGTTGGATGGCCCGCTGCAAGTTGAAGAGTGTCTGGAGGATGTGGAGTTGAGGAAGAAGAGAAAGTCAAGAGTGATTGACATCCTTACGAGGGAGATGTGGTTGTTGCAAATCAAGTCAAGAGAAACACAGGAAAAAGTGATTTTGAAATTATTGTGACTTTATAGAATTTGAGGAAATAATTTTCCTCTTAAAAAAAGAGGAAACTATCAAAATAGGGTTATTCAGTAGCTCTGAAAGGAAAGATGTGGATCCCCAAACCACGGAAAATCATATTTGTGGTGAGCATCATGTGAAAGGCTGAGGACAGCAGACATTCTCATGGCCTGCACTTTGGGAGCACTGAGCATGAGTCCATGGGGAGTGACGGGAGGAGAGCCTTCTATGACTCTGACTCCAGGAATGAGGCAGCAAACATGGTGTAAGTTTGAGGAATGGAATAGTATAGAATTTATTTGGGGGAAACAGCCTGCAGCAGCGATGGCCTTTCCCAAAAGAATTCTTTGAGGAAATGTGATTCTTCATGAATCGTGGATTTTTCAGCCCTGCAGAAAGCTGGGGCCCTGGGGGACGCCCCACACCTCGGGCCTTCCTCCCCACTGCCACGGCACAGGCTTGAGTTTTGTAATGTATCTCACAAAGGGAGGCAGTTAAATCTTAAGAATGTGGACTCATTGGAACTCATGCATAAGCTGTATTTCATGATCTGGACATGCACTGCACTTGGAGATGATGTCATTTTTAGCAATGCAAGTTTGTCAGAAGGAGGATAATGACTGCTCTTACAATAAATCTAAGTGGCAACATCAGTGCTGTGCAGCCCAGTTATACTTAGCCTTGCAGCTGAGCCACTGTGGTTTTCTTCAAACGCCTTTCTTTGGGACTGTAGAGTTGCTCTGCCCTCTGGGTTAAGTGGGGTGCTAAATTGTGGAGAATGGTGGGGAAAACTTCTATTTATTACACTGTGTGATCAGGGCAAACTACTGAGAAGTGAAGAGGATTTTAGGTTTTGAATTCTAACTTACCATCCTAAGTACCTAAGGAGAATTATTTCAAGAGGAAACGGAAAAGTAAGCAGCTTACAATTGTGGTTTCTCCAGCAAATGTCTCCTTTGTACTGGGAAACAGACAGTCTTTTATATATACATTTTCATTTTGAACACATTGCTTTGATACAAGATCTGTCATTTTAAAATGTGTACAAAGCTCTATTGTAATCTGATTTTAATCAGGGCTCATCAATCTGATTTTTAGAGTCATTGGATACATTTTGTATTTCAGAAATATATTCGCCCAAGTATCCTTGACCCAGGTAGGCAGTTAGTTTTCCAGGCCCATGGTGCTCCTTACCAGAGGGAATCACGTTTTCTTTCTGGCTTCCTTTTTCTTCTTCACAGTCCCATTCTGTGCAGAAACACACATGCGGAATGAAGCAAGAAGAGTTGGCTCCACGTTTTTGGGGCAAGCCAGTGACTGCAAGAAGGAGAGCTTACTTAGAAAATCTGTTTTGGGGAGAAATCCCGGTCAAGCGAGTGTCCCCAGTGGGGCACTGGGCTTTCAATTTGTGCAATTTTAGTGCCTGTGTTAAAATTCAGGTAAATACTAAATGCCAGGAAACGATCCTTACCTCGTAGAACAGCTGCCTAGATGATCCTCTGCCAGCGATGTGTGGTTATTTTGCAGAGAAATGTTCTACTTGTACTTCTGGGGATGTGGGAGGAGATGGACGGGTGGATGTGAGATAGAAATCCAGAGATGAACAGATAGACGTGTGCCCATTGCTGTTCCCTTGACAATCTCATGACTCTCTCAGTTAGCCCTGTCTAGTGGAATTTTCTGCGATGATGGAGATGTTCAAGCCTTATGTGGCTGTTGAGCACTTGAAATGTGGCTAGTGCGACTGAGGAACTAAATGCTTAATTCTATTTAATTTTAATTAGTTTTAGTGTAAATAGACACATGTGGATAATGGCTACTTTATAAGACAGTGCAGCAATAGGTCACCTGGTATGTGATTCTTATCCAATTCATCATGACCTGGACTTTGGTTTGGTTCTGAGAGTAGTCAGGAACTCACATCTGCCTGGGGTTACACCTGAGGATAACTCTGGGGCTTTTAATACGGACATTGGACTCCCTAAAACCTTGTCAAAAGTAGACTTAGTATCATTTATTAATTATTGTTTGATTAATCGATTGTTGATTGATTAATAATTGTTTATTGAGCACTTACGATAGGACAGACACTGTGTTAAAAAGTGGGGATGTAGAGAATAAAACCTGCAGGCACTCTCGCCCTAATAGGTCTGCGGGGAAGATGAACATTGAACAAGCAAATGCGAGTGTGAGCTGAGCATGTTTAGGAAAGAGGTCTCACCTTGATTCAGTAGGAAGGAGTCTTTGTGGACTGATGTCAAATGGAGGCAGTCATTTTGTCACAAGCTGTTTAACAGGGTCACTTACGGTCATGTGGTCCCTGAATTCTGGTTCACCTTTCTCAATCCTTTTCTTGCCACCTTCCTTCTCTTTAGAATTTCCTTGGGCTGATCTGGTGTCTTTAACACAGAGGCTGAACTGATAAAAATGGTGAACACTTGTTCCACCCCAAAAAAGATTTTGGAAAGAGTTGGGGAACATGAGTGTGGTCGAGGCAGGGGTCGGGGCAGGCTCAGGCGGTAGAGCAGCTCATTGCCACAGCCCCCAGGCACCCTAGGGTGCCCAAGGCAGCTGTGGACTGGCCTCAAGGAACATGAGCTGTTACAGTCCCCACCAAGACTGGAGTGAGGGCCAAGGCTGCAGCCTGAGGCAGTCCTCCAGCTCTCCCAGCGCCGCCTCACTGCGCCTTTGGCTGTTGTTCCCTGGGTTTGGTGGCCCCCAGCTGGTTGCAGTGAGTTAATTGATTCAGTAAGTATTTACTGAGGACCTCTATGTGATCACAGCCCGGGGGCCCCCTGTAACACCTGGGTTGATTTGGCTCCATTCACTTCCCATGCCTGATGGTGCAGCCCTGGCTGCTTCCATGGTGCCAGTGCCCAGGGCATTGGGTTCCCTGGGTCTGGGGCTGTGCTTCTCAACTCTGGCTGAGCTTGGCAGTTACTCGGGGAGTTTTTGAAAAATACAGATGCCTAGGTATCCCTTGTCCCTAAACCAATTAAAATTAGAATTTTGGGGGGTAAAGGCCTAGGCATTTTTGTAAAGCTCCCTGGCCAGGATGTTTTCCTGTGTACTGGCTAATGGGGGCAGGGGTCTGGAAACCTTATTGGGTTCTTCCCCATCCTCTGAGGATGCTCCCAGCTGGCTACTATGGAAGCAGAAAGCCCATTTCTGAAGGGAAAATCCCAGTAGGACTCTGGGGCTGGAAAACCCCTATCTCCTCCCCTTACATCCCCCAAATTGAAGCCTGAGGACCCATGGCTGCCTCTGGGGTCTGTGTCATCATGCACAGAGAATTAGGAATGAGAATGTTCCCATGATTAGAGGTGGCCGCCTGATCATTTCCAGCTGTCACCAGGAAGGCCTCTTCCACACACCGGACCTGAAACCTTAGAGATGCTGTCAACCTGAACTCCATTGCCTGAAACCAGAAACCCTAACAGCAAGCCAGTTAGGGGAAGGGTGGGAGTGGGGAATGTGTGTGAGGGTGGAGAGGAAGGCGAGAACTCCAGGGAGCTTTCCTAAGTTATGAGCTGGCTCCAAAATGTAACTGGCTTTAAAGAAAAGAATGAAGTGTGTTGGAAAAGCAAGAACTTTCTTACACCCAGCTCAGCAGTGAGGGGTTAAGGCCCCCCCAGGTGGGGTGAAATGGCGTCCCTCTTCCCAGGTCATCCGAGCCTTGTTTTGCTCTCCCAGTCCCGGCTCAGCTGTGTCTAAGGGTTTAATATGGGCTGTCATCTGCTGGCACATGAACAAAACCCAAGAGCAAACACATTTTTACATTCGATGTTAAATGCTCAGAGGAACCAAGTTTTTCTGAGATTACACATTTTTCTAGCTTTATGCTGTACTGGAGTATGCAAAACAATGAAGTGGAGTTTTTCTTTCTTTCTTACGGTTTCTGGGACTACACAAAGGATTCTTTTGGTAGATGGCTGGTATGGAGCTGAGGGCTTGTATGTACCTGGACTAAATTAGATGCTCAGGTGAATGTTTGCTGAATGGGGACAGTGGCTACTTTCTTACTCCGATGTCTGTCTAGAACATATCTGGATGAGTGAGGCTGTTTCAAATTTAGGGCAAGTGCCTCAGGGACTTGCTGCTTCTGCATGCTGGAAGGCTGTGTGAGGTAAGGGGGAGACCACTTGGGTTTAAATCCAAGCCCTGCCCTTCCTGGCCTTTGGAACTTGGACAAGTTACTTAGCAATCATGAAACTCTTGTTTTCTCATTTGTGAAAAGAGGAAGATCTGAATGGAGGACCAATTCATCGGAGCACTTCTGCCTGTTCCCCCTGTGGGGGAAGTGGTGGGAATGAGAGAGAATGAAGCGCCTGGGACAGAGGTCTTACCTTCCTCCTTATCCCCCACTTTTTGAGTAGCACTTTTTTTCTGTTTATTGGGCTTTCTCTCCATTTCTTCTTGAAAAAGACACCTACCGGACCTTCTCAAAATTTGTATGCCTAGGCCCCACCGCAGACCAATCAAATCAGAACCTGTGAGGGTGAGACCCAGGCATCAGCAGTTTTTCACAGTTCCCTGGTGATTCTGATGCATGGCCACGGTGAGGACCACTGCCTTAAAGGCAAAATGAAGCAGGCACGGTGAAAGGTGTTGGGACCCTAACACTTGGGGCAGCGCTGTCAGCGGGTCCCCTTGGAGTTCTGAAGGGACACCTGTCCTGTCCTGGTAGTAGAGTAGATACTTACATTTGAGGTTTTAGATGACATCGTTTTGACCCTCGTGGAAGATGCTGAAGGTCCATTGAAGGTCCATTACATACAGTAATCTGTAATTTTCTCAGGAACCGAAATTTGAAATCCACCTGCCACAGGGCTGGTGCCCTAGGGGAAGTTGTTTGGCTGGTGGCGCATGGGCTGCAGGCCACCTGGCAGCTGGTCTGCCTGAACCCCGCCACACCCCTAGCAGCATACAGCAACCCTGGGGAGGTGATACAAAGGCTCTTTCTTTCTGGAAACTGGCCTGCCAAAAGACAACCAGCTGCTAGAGCTGGCGTTCAAAATGAAAAGGGATGAGGTTTAGGAGGCTCATAGTTCTGAGCCAGAAATAGAAGTTGGGTTAAATTAAGGAGTCTGCTTGCATCTGAGCTGTGAGGCAGGGCACCAGAGTGCTGCTTGTCTGCAGCCATCTCTCTGAGTGCCCGGGAGCTGCTGGATTGTCACTGTCTGTTCTAGGCCCAGGCCCAGCCGTGGGTCTGGAGGACTTTATAGCTTGTCACAAAGGTCTCTATGTGATATGTAAATGCATCAGGGAATATGTGCTTTTAAAGCGGAATTTTGAATGGTCCAATTCTTCTAATTAGCTGTATGAATAGGGCATCTTTAAAGAGATCTGAACACAAATAGCTGTCTTCAAAGGCTCCCGGCCTGCCACCTTTGCTAGTTTTAGGGAAAGAGGGTGCCGAGATAAATACCTGGATGCAATAGGAGACAAGGATGCTAGGGATGTTTCTTCAAAACATACAACAACCCTGAGTTACGCCCGAAAACATCTCAACAAAGCAGTGAATTATAGAACATAAGTTTGTTGGTGAAACCAAAGCTCAGTTTATAAAAAACGTCCACATCCAACGGGAATCGTGGGGTCAAGTTTTTCCTAAGTTGTCTTTTCCCAGGCTATTAGTTGGAGGGGAGCCAGGTGCAGGTGGATCTAAGTGTCGGAGGAAAGAGGCCAATAGGATTTTGGCTGAGCCCAAGGTCAGTCTGGAGAGAGCCGGCAGAACCCTGAGTGTCCTTGGGTCCTCTTCATTAGGGTCCAGCTATGGGAAGGCTAGATTTACTTACAACAGCCAGTAAAGAGAGGTGCCACCCTTTTCTTACGCAGGTATCGTGTGAACTTCAGACCCAGATATGTCACCAAGTACAAGATGGTGACACAGTTGGAATGGAAGTGCTGTCCTGGCTTTAGAGGAGCAGACTGCCAAGAAGGTCCCAGAGACCCCATGAAGACTCCACGCCCCACTCCCACTCGGCCTCGAAACAGCTTAAAGAAACCCACAGGTAACTTCTTACCTGTGCTTGGCTGTGCATGGGCACCACTATCATTACCAATGCTCTTCGAACAATAGGACTTAAGATTTACCTTGTTGAGCTCTCCAAAGTCTTCAAAGAACACAAATATATGCCTGCAGTAGATATATGTAGCACACAAATATATTTGCAAAAGCAGTAGCAATTGGAAGACAAACTTTGCAAGTAAACGGCTTCGTTAATGGCCAACTTATGAAAGCCAAGGCTTTAGAAATCAGTGTAGGAGATGCTGATGGTTTCAGACTTGTGTAGACTGAGGCAGAGATGAGAAGATGCAATGATGCTTTGTTTGTTTTTACTTTACTTTCATCTATAAGCTCCCATAAACCTGTATTTAAAGGATTTAAAATTGTTTTTTAAAAAATAGGTAAATAGAATCATTCTCATTCTCTTTGAGAATATACAAAGCTAAGCCCCATGTTAGAAGCATCCAATGAGGTTGTTCTTAAATTTGTTTCTGAATTTTAGTTTCTTCAAGTGAAGTAGAACAAACCCAATAAATAGCTGAGAAAGCAATGATCATTTTCACCTACAGTACACCTTTGCTTTTAAGTATGACATTAAGAGAGTGACTTGTATGGATAAATTTTTTTGGTCTTTTTTTCTACATCATTTTATCTTTCCTCTTTTTCAAGTTGAATTAATAAATTTGACTTAGATTTTCTCATGAATTAAATGTTTAAGCTGTTTTGAAATTATCATAATTTCCCATGAGGTGTTTCAGTTTTGAAACTGGCAGTCTGTCCCAACATTATGTCTAAAATAGATTTTCAAATAATGTTTTATTACAAAAGGAATGTATATCAATTAAAGAATGTTTATAGAACATAGGAAAATATTAAAATATACATAATCTCACCACCAAGTGATAACTACTGTTAATATTTTGTTACAGAACATTACTCTTTCTGTGTCAGCACATACATTTTATGAAAGAAAAATCTATATTTCATAAATATTTATTGAGCTTTATCTAGGTACTTGGAAAAAGGAAAAAATAAGGCAAGCATAATCCCTGACCTCATTGAAGGCAACATTAGACAAATAATTACAATAAATCATAATAGGTATTATGATAGATGGGCACACATGAAGGGGGTCTCTTGGAAGACAATAGTTTATTTCTGTTTTATTTAATTTCAGTTTTCATTTTATAAAAGTTTAAACATGCATGTAGTTTAAAGAGTCATGCAGCGTTGTAAGGACTACTAGGAAAAGCAGTTATTCACCTCCTCCACTTTCCCTTTCAGGGGTAACCACTTTAAATGCTTCAGGCACTCTTTCGGAATTTACCTCCATATCTATTGACTTCTCATTATGGAAGGTGAGGATTTGACTCCCTTTCATCTACTCTCCAATGCACTGCTCCTATACTTCCATCTTTTCCATACAGTTATACCATGTTTTAATTTATTCAACATTTGCTGTTTACGTTGTAGTAACTATGTAAATGTTTACAGCTGTAGTGTACTATGAATATGTTGCCTTTCGTACACAGTCTTTTGATTTCTGTAGAATTAATTATCTTACATTTTTCTTTGCTTGGTTTTCTGTTTTTATCCCTATTTTAACCCAAACTCTCCTGTGATTATCAAATGTCCTCTCATTATATTCAGATACATTAGTTTTGTCTTCCTTAAGAAATCTCTCCTAGAGCCTCTCTCCTGCCTCACCTGGACTTCCTCTTCCTGGTTCACAGCTGCCGACCTGTGATCTTAACTCTCCTATTGAATCCTTGTTTCTTGTATTCCCTGCTTGCTCTTTCTCAATTTGCTCCTTTTTTTTTTTTCCTGATGGAGCACATCTTGTAGTTTCATGAGATGATTGGATGGGAGATAAACTTTTTAGTATTTTATAGTCTGAAAATATTTTTACTTTAGTTTCAGGATTCTAGATTGGAAATAATTTTCCTTTAGAATTTGAAAGTATTGTTCAATTTTCTTCTAGTTTACAATGCTTCCAAAACCATTCTGATTAACTTTTTATGTGTGACGTGGTTGTGTGTGTGTGTTTTGTCATTTTGTGGGATTTTAAAAGGGAATGAAAGGAAATGCTTATCTCAATCCACTATCATTTTAAAGAACATGCTATTTTTAGAACTTATTTTTTAACTTAATCAATAGTGAACAACCTTCCATGTCATTAAATATTCTACAGTGTCATTTAATGGATTTATAAAGTGTGATTATTTGAACGCACCCCCCTGCTGATGGTCATTTAGATTGTCTGTATGTAAGTTTTCATTTTTAGAGATATTTGAATAAGCATTTTTTCCTGTTAAATGTTTGGATTCATCCCTGATAATTTAATAGAATTAATTTCTAGAAGTATAATTGCAGGGTCAAGAGGATTCTGAGTATTTTGATACATATTGCCAAATTATCCTTCCATGAAGTTATAGCAATTCCCACAGTCACCAGTAGAATATGAAGAAAGATTTCCTTACATCCTGATCTTCCCCTACCCTCCTGCCCTTTGTTTTTATTTCTTTTGCTCAGAATAGCATTTCACGTGTTTGTGATTCAATAACTTTTCTTCTTCTACTGTCTTAAGATAGAATACTTTTTCAGCATGGAAAATAAGATGTTCTTTACAGTTCTCTGCTTGGGAATTTGGCCATCTGAATTTGAGTCTTAGTTTTACCACTAAGTTGATTTTAATAGTATCAGTTGTTAAGATTGTATGCAAAAGTTTAGAGGAGTTAAAAAAAATGAATGTTGAAGTCAACTATCTACAACATTCTAAATTTACTTCTAGTGTTTTTCAGTGTACATTGATGGATTTTATTCCATTGCAATCTATTTTGTGTTTGACTTTATCTACTTTAGATGATATGTCTTAATATAACCTGCTGGCTCGTCGACATTAACCCCTTGCTAGTATTCCTCATATCCTACTGTGCATTCAAGGGCATGGTTTGCTTCTCATTCACCTGTTGCCTCAGGTTTAGATAATCTCCTTTTTGTTTAATTTATTTTTCTCTATATCAGTTTATTTTTACTTTATGAGTCATCACAGTCATCTTTATAATATTTATTTTCTTTCTCTTGGACTATTCCCTTGGGAGTGTATTTCTCAAAGTAGAATTATCAGAAATACAACGTTTGTATACTTTGACTTAGTGAACCTTCCCACATATGGCCATGTGGCTCGTATTGTTAGGAGATGCCAATGGAATCAGTAACTATATTTTTCTTTTGCTTTTAGTTTCCTCAACTGCATAATAATGGTAAACAATGTCTATGAAACTCTTTTAGCATAGGGATGTTAATAAAAGTAAGAGAACATTCAGGGGTTACATGGAAGATAACTTACTGCTCATATGATGTCATATCACTCAATAGCTCAATAGGATGGATCTCGATAAAGTGGCTTCTTGTGGTTTTACAGTAAGCAGTCAACCATTGGGGTGTGGCTACAGTTCATTAATGTGGGGATGATAAGTTCATACAATAAAGAAGATAAAGAATATTTCCCTTCAGGATGAAAGAGACTATTGAGTATCTACGATGTGCCATGTACATATTCTCTTAACCCTAGAAGGGGAGAAAGTACCTCTGCTTTATAGATGAGGGATTATAGTTCACAGAAGTTAATTAACTTGCTCAAGGGCAGACAGTAAACTGCAGAGGCAGAACGCAAGTGAAGATTTGTTTGACTCAAAGCCCATAGTCTTTTCCATTCTACCACAATAATTACCTGTGATGAGAACAGGTCTGGAAGTGAAGGTTTCAGTATTCCTTAAGTACCCTGTTTATTGTCTTTGCAGAAACTGCGTAAAGATAGAAAATGTTAAGTCATGCCCAACTCTTTTTTTGTGACAGACAATGAACCAAGCCACATCTCAGAGCCCAAGAAGACTTTGTCACCGACTCCGGCAGCAGAACTAAGTCAGACAGTAGACCCAAAACAGGGTCCCCAAGAACTTCAGGATAAGAAAATCCAGGTGCTTGAGGAGAAGGTTCTTCGACTCACAAGGACAGTTCTTGATCTCCAGTCTTCCATTGCTGGAGTGAACGAAAACCTCAAACATAGCATTCAAGATGATGCCAGCAAAATGCTGGCATCATGGCTCAGTAACTTGCACCCCCAGCCAGTGCCTGACAGTGCTATTGGTGGAGATACAGAAACAGTCCAGCTTCCTGGTGTCCTCAACAATAAGGAATCAGGCATGAAGGACATTAAGTCTGAATTGGCTGAAGTCAAGGATGCTCTGAGGACCAAGAGTGACAAGCTGGAAGAGCTGGATGGGAAAGTGAAGGGCTATGAAGGGCAACTCAAACAGCTCCAGGAGGCTTCCCAGGGCCCCACAGTGACCATGGCAACCAGCGAAATCTACCAAGCTTATGTTGATAGTAGAATTGATGCCCTGAGAGAGGAGATAATGGAGGGAATGGACAGAAAGCTGGCCGATCTGAAGAATTTGTGTGAGTACAAGCTGGTTGGTCTCCAACAGCAGTGTGATGACTATGGGAGCAGCTACCTAGGAGTGATAGAGCTTATAGGAGAGAAGGAAACAAAT
This sequence comes from Eidolon dupreanum, assembly GCA_028627145.1. Classification (NCBI taxonomy): domain Eukaryota; kingdom Metazoa; phylum Chordata; class Mammalia; order Chiroptera; family Pteropodidae; genus Eidolon; species Eidolon dupreanum. Next base: position 50,281,534 of record CM053504.1, on the reverse strand, counting down.
CTGAGAAAAGAAATAGGTGAACTTCGAGCTCAGCTACAGGATCCTTCAGCCCAGTCAAATTGCTGTGATGGTGAAAGGAGTGGTGACTTTGGGCAACAGATCAAAATATTAGACCAGAAAATTGAAAGAGTTACTGAAGCCACAAGAATGCTGAATGGACGAATGGACAATGAGTTTGACAGACTCATAGTTCCAGAGTCAGATGTGGACTTTGATGCAAGATGGAATGAAATAGATGCAAGGATCAATGTGACAGAGAAGAATGCGGAAGAACATTGCTTTTACATTGAAGAAACTCTCAGGGGGACCATTAATGGAGAAGTGGATGATTTGAAGCAACTTTTTGATCAAAAAATACAGTCTCTGGAAAAGCGTCTGGGGAGCATTCTCCTAGAGACAGCCAACAGCACTGATGCAGAACCCACACCCCCATCATCAGCCCTACCAGGTATGTCAGGGGCTGGGAATGAACAGGTCATAATGGAATTAAATCGCCTGAAGGACAAAGTTCAAGTTGTTGAGGATATTTGCCTGCAGAAATTTCAGGGAGAGCTTCATAAGATAGAAGATACTTTGCCCGATGGAGAAGACCACGCAGTGGGTGACAGTTTGAACCTTTTGAAATCTCTAAATGACACGATGCATAGAAAGTTTCAAGAAACTGAACATAGCATCCAGAAACTTCAACAAGATTTTAGTTTTCTTTATTCTCAACTAAACCACACAGAAGACGACATGAATCACCTTCAGAATCAACTGAGCAAGTGTAAAGAAGGTGAAAACGCCGGAGTGGGTGGATTTTCTAAGGGGAGTGATCGAGAAAGGGCGGTGGAATCCCTCCCGTCTCCCCAGGCCCCCGTGGCACGTTGCTGTGGCCAGCTGGAGGAAAGGTGGCACAGGCTGCAGAGCCAGGTCCGTTCGGAGCTGGACACTTGTAAGGAAAATACGCATGGGGTCCAGAGGGAGTTCTCCATGGTTGAGGACAGGGTTTCTCAAATGGAGAAAACCTGCAGCAAACTGGACTCCATCTCAGGAAGTCTTCAGAGGATAAAGGAAGGGCTTAACAAGCACGTCAACAGTCTGTGGAGTTGTGTCAGGCAGATGAATGGGACACTCCGGTCACATTCCAGAGACATTTCTGGCCTGAAGAATTCTGTCCAACAGTTTTATAGCCACGTTTTCCAGATTTCTACTGACTTGCAAGATCTGATCAAATTTCAACCATCAGCAAGTAAGTTAACCTTTACAAAGTCGTTTCTTGTATGTGTCTGCTAGATTTTGGACAGTTTGTGGAATTAACTACATCACTGCTCCCAAAGTGTGCTTCTTAGACTGGAGCCAGTTTGTGAATCATTTGGTATTGGGTAGTAATGAGATAAATACCAACATTGAGAGTATGTATTTAGAAACATTTAAAATAACTTGACATCCTGTAGCATTCAACCACATGCGTGTGGCCTACGTTCAATAACTGTCTTCTGTCTCAGCACAAATCTCCTTTGTGTCTCCCAGAGTTGAATGCCGACTTATGGGGTCCATAAGGACTTGTCGAGGGCCAGCTGTGTGCCCAGAAGGACCCCACTACCTGACCTGCCCTGTCCCTGTTTTCTTTTTTTTCCCTCTCCTCCCCTTTGGAACTTTATCACCTTTTTCACCTTGCTCGGCTCCAGGTGACAGGGTCCCTTATGCATTGAGGCCTGGTGTGAGCCTATAGTATTTTATGGTTGGGTCCCAGTTGAGACATAAAACCTGATGAGGAGAAATCTGAAGCATGAGAGGCCGACAAGCCCTGGCCTGGCTGGGGAGAGCAGAGGTCAGGTCCTTAGGAGGTGTGGGGAGGGTCAGAGGTAGTCAGAGATAAAGGATTTATAGATAAGGAGTCACCCAGGCCACCAGGAGCAGGAAGCTGGCCAGTGTCAGGCCCACTATACCACACTATTTATAACTCTCCCCCACCTCACCAGGCCCATGGCACCTCCTGTATCTCTGATATGTGGAATAAAGTTCACAAGACTATGTATGTTTTCATAGAGTGATTGTCCCTTGTAGTGACAGTGCTGTCTGGACAGTGCTTTATAATAACAGATTGAACCAGATATTTCCAGTTGATTTGCAACTCCCAGGCAGTGTGGGATGCTGTGTTGCTCTTTCACACTTGTCTGTTGAAATAGGAGTTAGAGGTGAATGCCTTTAAAAAGAAAGTGACTTCCAAAAGAGTATCCTTTTGGAATGAACTCATTGTTGTGAATGTGAAGTGTATGGACTTTTGGGAATTTCATTGATTGCAAAGAGCCAAAAAGAACCAAACAGAGTTTTATCTGTCATTGTATGGCATCCAGGCCAGGAGTTCTGTGACCTGAGTATCAGAGGTCCATGGGGGGGGTCAGGAGTTAAGGTCACAGTAAAAGTCACATGTCAACTAGTAAGCAAAATATTGCACACCTACTATGCACAAAGGCTCTGTGCAGGATGTAGATGAGTAGCACGATCCTCACCCTCAAGGCATTTTCAGTCACTGTGGTGAAGACACACAGAGGTCTGCAGAGAGAGTGAATGAGGCCATATGTAAAGGCCCAGTGAGCAGGGTAGGGTTTAGTCTTTCAGTTAATAGGATCTTACTGAATGAACTCTTATTGTGTGGTAGGTAATGAACTATGTGTATGGAGTATGTGGTTGACAATGTATGTGACAGTGAGAGTCTAAGGAGAAATGAACAAACAGACAGAGATGGTCACAGGAATGGGTGTGTGGGTGCACTGTACTTTTGGAGAAGCACCCACGGCCGCTGTGGAAGTTGAGGAGTGCTTCTCAAAGAAGAGAGCCCCTGAGCCAAGCCTCCAAGGTTGGGTAGGTTGATGGTTCAGAGGCTGACAGGGTGAGGAATGAGGTGCAGTGATGAGCGAAACTTCTGGAAGTTGTTACTGGAGCTAATAATTGAGGAATGGGTCTGGTTCAGAAGAGCAGCAGGAGGGAGGGCCTATCTGGTGAGGAGTCGGTGTATTGCCGTATAACAGCCTACCCCAAACCTTGCTGGCTTAAAGCAACAAAGTATATTGTTTTCCACTATTCTGCAGGTCAGGAACTTGGCAGGGCCTGGCTTGGCAGTTCTTCTTCTTTTGGCGTCAGCTCAAGTCACACACTTGGCTGTAATCAGCTGGCATTGGGCCCAGCTGGGCCAAGCCATCCAGGAAGACTTCATTCACACGTCTGTACCTCAGGACTTCTCCACTTAGCCTTTCTCTCTCTCTCTCTCCCCCATGAGGCTAACTTGGGCTTCTTCATGGCATGGTAGTCTCAGGGTAGTCAGATTTATTACACAGCAACTGGCCATAAGGGAAGGTGAAAGCCGCTGGGCTTCCTCCAGGCTAGGCCCAGAGTTGGCATGGTGTCACTTCTGCCACATTCTGTTGGTCAAAGCAAGTTGCTCTTGAAGGGTGATGTGGCTTGTACTTGTTGAGAGGGAGGGAATATTAATGATAGTCTTCATATCTACCCCCATGATCAAAGCGCCAGGAGTGAGAATGCAGAATGTAGCAGATACAGTAGCCAGGGACTGGATTGCTAGACAAAGGATGCAGACTCTGGTGTCCCCACTCAGTCCACTACCATGTCCACGGATCTCGTTCTTTTCTTCAGAAGCACCCCCAAAAGGGACTGAATTACCCAGGAGGCAGCCAGTAGGGGAGCAGCGGGGTTTCAGCTGATGCTCAAATAGATCCAAATTTCTTTCATGTCCTTCCCATTAGTGCAGATGTTTGGTTATTTTGGGGAACAAAAGGTCCATGACTTTCATCTAGGATTTGGGCAGGTGCCTACTTTCCAAAAGGTGAAGAACCACTGTATTTTCATTATTATCTTACCTTCAGCTCAGTGAGGTGGGTGTGATACTTCTCTCCTGGCCCCTGTATACTCCCATCCATTCATTCATTCAATGAATATTTACTGAGTCATGTCCTAGTGCTGAAGTTTCACCCCTCATGGATCTTCCACAATAGTTGGAAAGACAGGCAACGCATAGCCAAGCAAATACAGATCTGATTTCAGCTAGCGATCGATGTAAGGAAAAGTATAACAGAGTAAGGTGATAGTGACTAGGGAACAATGTATTTTAGGGGAGTGGTAAGGGAGGGTTGCTCCATGAAGATAACATTTGAGTAGAAATACAAATAAAATGAGGGGGCAAGCCCTGCAGAGATCTGTGGGACAAGTGTTCCAGACAGAGGGAACAGCGTATTGGAAGGCCCTGAGGCAGGAACGAATTAGCCCTGTTTGAAAACCCCAAATGCCAGTTTGATCAGGTCTGTGGGCAGGGTGGAAGGCAGTGAGAGCAAAGAGGGTAGCAACCAGATCATGTAGCATTTTATAGGCTATGTGATAAAGGATTCGAAGTACAACGAGACACTGTTGAGCCAAGAAGTGATGATTATTTCCCAGGTTTATAATTCCAGTTACTCCATATTTTCTCTGTGACTTTGGGCAAATTATTTCTACCTAATGTCTTACTTTCTGCATCTATTAATTGGAAATAATATTAATACCTCAAAAAGTTGTTATGAGGATTAATAATCCTAAATGGAGTATCAAATAGTTCTTGGTAAACACTCAATTAATATTACCCACTATTTTAAGGCTCTGTCCCATCTAAGGGATGTTTACTCTGCCCCCTTTCTCTTTCTACAAACCCCCAGGCTGGAGTGGCCTGTCAACACAGGAATGCAGGATGAGAGATCTTAATGTTTCTCTAGAGAGCCAGAGGGCATTTTCTCCCTTTTTCCCTTTTATTTTCTTCTTTTCTAAATTAGAGGTCAGGTAAGAAGTGTAAAAATCCTAGAAATCGCCCCTTCCTAGTATTCAGGATTCATGTCCAAATACTTTCATTGACCAGAAGCTTGACACTTAGGGCTAAATGAAGTTCTAAATGACAGACATTCTTAAGTCCTTTGTCCTGTCTGATGTGGCCGTAGTGGTTTGGCCCTCTGTGCTTGGACACCCTGATGCCTGTTTTCACAGATGGGTGGGGGCACTGGTCCTTCACCCCTTCTCATCAGCACCATCTCTCTTTCCTTTAGTCAGCGTCCTATCCCCAAGTTGCCCAGTTTCACCCCCACTGTTGGGTAAGGAGTCTCCCTTCCACCAACAGCTTGGGCGTCTGCCCCAGGCAAGGGTGAAAGGCAGAGTCTATTTTCTGCCTGGGCCCCAAGACGGCCCTGGCCTGATTGCAGCCTTTGACACCCCGGCACATCCCAGCCTTCTCGTGATCTGACGTAGGTGCTAAGCCTGGCTGGACTCCAGTGGTTCTGCTGTTTCTTTTATGGTTGGGAGGGAAGGGGAGTTCCTTGTGTTGTGAAAGCTGGGGATGGTGGGCAGACAGATATTTCTGTGTATCAGGGAAGCTCTCTTTCCCTTTGTCATGGTTCCAAGAAGGACGTGCCTGCCTAGATGCTACAGTCTCGTTGCAACATCCTCTAGTGACAAAGCACTACTTCCTTTTCCAAATCACCCACATCTTTCTTCTGCTCATGGCTTAGGGTAATTTCTCATAGTACTTTAATTATATTAATAACATTTAATTTAGGAGAGTTTCAGATTTAAGAATCCCACGTTTATCAAGTTGCTTAATTTAAGATGTACAAGATGTGTAAAAAGGAAAAAGCATGGATTTTACAGATAATTAACCATAAAGCCCAGCCAGGGGAAGGGTAGCTTGATAATACATATTATGATGGTTTTGGCCCTCAACTTGAAATCAGGGTCCGTTTAGGCCTAAGACATGGTGGACATGGAGTTTTATAAATATATAAAGGCTAAATAAACTGTGTACACTTGGACCATACTGACTCTGGACAACACACACCCTTTGACCCCGTGGGCATCTGGTGTTTGAAGTGCTCTTTAAGTTGGTGTAAATAGCAGCTGCTTTTTTCCATCTTAACCTTGAATTTAGAAGTGCAGTGCTCTGAGGACTGAGACCTCCCATAGCAGCATGCAAAATCCTCTGGGAGCTTAAAAAAAAACTCCTGGGCTCAGTCAGGAGATTCCTGCTCAACAGGGATGAGGTGAGACCCAGGAATTTGTTATTAAATTTATAATTAAAACAATAGTCCCCTAGCTCTGGTCCTGGGAGTGGAAGGAAAGCCACCTCAGAGGCAGAAGGAGACAACAGCCCAGGACAAGCTACACCCAGAAAGAAGAGGAGAAAAAGGAAGGAGGTTAGGAAAGAGAATAAAATCACCGACTTTGACAACTGCCGTCAGCAAAAGGGAGACTGTGCATGTGTGAGTTCATTTACTGACTCTGTTCTGTTTGTTATTGAGCTGTCCCTCCTTACATTTTGATTACTGCAGCTTTATAGTAAGTCTGAAAACCAGGTAGCATGGATCCTTTCTGCATTTCCATATAAATTTTAGAATCAACTTGTGAATCTCTACCAAAAAAAAAATTTCTCAAGTGATGCTGATGCTCAGACAGGCAAGACCTCCCCGCACCACCACCCTTGGCCAGGATTCAGATAGTAAATTACTTTCCATTTCAAGTGTATGGCCCCAGATCTCAACACATGAAACTAAAGCCATATCTACATTTCCATGTTGTGCTGTTCAGGAGCATAGCCGCGCTCCCTTGTTTAGCCTGAGTCCATGGGCTTTCCGTGTGGTCACGTCTGGACTCACTTGCTTGACTCAGCCCACTGAGCTCGGCCTTCTGGAGGGAGGGTCGGTGTGGGCCCTTCCTGGTGGAACCAGCACAGCGCTCCCTGGGACAAGCAGGAGCGTGTTTTCCTCTTCATTCTGAAGAAGACCAGAAACACCATTTAGGCTGCCATTTGCTCAGAGTAGAACCATCCCAGTATAAATACATGTTTTCACTTCCTTTGTTGTCAGGAGAAGAATTCAGGTTTTCTGCCAGTTGTCTCCTCAGCCTGAGAACCTGTGCAAGCCCCTCAGTGCCTTCCATTTAGGGGGCATGCCCCCGGCCTGCTTCCACCTTGGCCTTCCCGCAGGGAAGATCAGTAACTTTCCACAAGAAGCCCATTTCCCGTAGCCTGCCCTGTGCCCGTTCAAGGTTCACAGTTCCTCTGAATTTCCTGATGAACAGGTATTTGTTGCACCTCAGTCAGTGGTGGTGACCTGTGGGCTGATTCCCAGGAATTGAACTTTTGCCTCACGGTGTGGTAACCGACTCTGAAAACATCTTACATCTATCTTCTTAGCTGCATTATGTCAGCATTTTGATGGATTTTTTTTTTAAGCCGGAAGTCCTGATTGACATCTTTAAACTCCATCTACAGTTGCAGCATTTGGTTTACAGACACCCTTCAGATGCCAGGCAGGTCAGATTTCACCTCCCCTGGCCTTCTAATGCACTGCACTTCACTCTCGCAGTGTTTTGCAGTTAGGGAAGCTCACCTGTACACATTACTTCATCTGACTGGCACCAAATTCTGCCTGGGTGACAGGAGGCATTGCAGGTTTGGCCTGTGGAATGGAGGAGGTTGATAACTCAGTGATCTTCCCACAGCCAGACCTTAAACACAGACTCTGACATCTAAGGCCAGTGTCTGTCCCCCACAGATGCTTGTTCTGTGCCAAGACACCACCAAGTTGCCGGGAACATGCTAAGGAGCTTTAATTTTTGCAGTTTAGATTCACATTGCAGCTGGCCTGTCTCCAGGGTTCCCTAGCTGCTGCAGGAGGCAGACAACCCAGGCTCCTTCAACAGAGTGGGGGCGTTGGTCTGGTGGAAGACATGTATTCTTAGAAGAGCAGCCTCGTGGATTATTGGGGATTTTCTTAGGCAGGTCTTTGTTTCAGTAAAGTTAAAATTGGCTTTTATTAAGAACTTTAAAGGAGAGGGAGTGGCTTTTACTATTGGTTGTCAGGTCCATCCTCAGTAAGGCTGTGGCCTTGCCTGATCTGCTCACAGTGGCACCAGGCCACACATTGGCATCAGGATGGCACCGTGGGGCAGGTTCCTGGAACAAGAGCCAGCACATGTGTGGCTTATTCATTTCTTACCACTCATGCTATAGATACAGGGGCAGCAACACTTGGCTCTTATGAAGACCTCAATTCAAATGGTCACTCTCTGAATTACAAACAGATGTTCAATTCAGAAAGATATCGACTGCCAGAGTTATCTTTCCAGAATGAGCAAAATACTGTACAGTCTGTTTCAACTTTGTAATAAACATATGCATCAGACACACCACGTGACCTTGTGGAGTGAGCATGAGCTGGAGGGGCCAGGGCTGGGGACCAATTGGCTCCAGGGCAGCTTTCTGTCTCATTACTGCCTTTGCTGTGATGTGATGGGAGGTTTGGAGCATTCGGCTCTCCATAGCAGTCGTGGATGGACTCCCCAAGGAGATAACTAGAGGACATTTGGCCCAAGCAGTATATTTGTTCATTCTTTTCCCTCTGCCTTCCACTAGTATGACAAACCTGGGTGCTGATGGAGTGATGACTATAAAAGAGAGAACTGTCACCATCTCTGTGAACCAGGATCACCCTAATAAGACACCAGACTGCAATTGTTGGCAAAATTAGGGTGCCAAATTTAATGGCTGGCAGGAATTTGGGATTGGCCCATAGTACCTGCCTTACTTCCAGGCTTCTTTCATTCATCAAACACATAAATGTCTCACTGCCATGGGCCAGGCCCTGTACATAGCCCTGAGGATAAAAGATCATTGAAATGTGTCCTCAAGTGCTCATCACCAAGTGAGAGAGGAAAGATAAGAAACTGAAAGAACCCCTAGAGGCTCAAAGAGCTTCATGGTTCAGAGGCAGGATTGTTCAAGCCCTATTGGGCAGATCCAGGATGGCTTCATGGAGGAGGTGGTATCTGAGCTGAGACTTCAGGGATGGGTGTGTTTCAGTGAGGGAGCCAGAAAAGGCCATTTAAGGAGTGTGAACAACAAAAGCAAAGGCACAAAGGAGTGAAGCTCAGATGAGAGTCAGACACCAGTGAGTGCACTGAAGCCTGCAGGAGGAGATGGCAGGTGGTGGGGACACAGGATATCAGACATAGGAGATTTAACTCAATTTTATGAGCAGTGGAAAACAACTTTTTTTTCCCCACTGAAGAATTTTGAGCAGGGAAAAGATCACTAGAATCACTAGAATGCTTTCTAAAGAGCACCATGAAAAAAGTGTGGAGGAGCCAAAAATATTTCAGAATTAGAATCAGCTGGACTTAGCAATTGATGGTGGTGAATGTGTGTGAGTGATAAAGGAAAAGGAAGAGGAAAATATGACTAAGTGCCTGAATGAGGTGACCAGGAGAATAACGGTTGATGTCTTAGAAAGATGCAGTGGGGATAGGTAAGAAAACCAGGACCAGTTTGAAGGCCTGGACTTTCCTATTTTAAGGTACTTTGCTGACTGAGGAAAAATATTTTTATTTTTAAATTTTGGATGGAAACTCCGAAACTTGGGCTAAAAGGAAGGAGCTTGTGGGGAGGAAGGAAAGAGGGATGAGATGAGAATGATGTTGGATGGAGCAGTTCCGAGAAGGGAAGGTAGGTGGGCGCTGGAGGCACAGGCAGAAGCATGTGCCCTGGGAGGAAGGACAATCTGAGTGAGGAGGAAGAAAGAGAAAATGGATAAGAAATAGACTCAAGCATGCTTGGATTGGAAGAGGTAGGGTAGAGACAGGTCCTTGGTAAGTGTCTTTTATGATTATATTTTATAAAACTAAGTAGAACATTACTGAGAAGCTTATAATGAAAATCAGCATTGCTGCCCCCACTTCTCCTCATTACCCTTCTCACTTTCTAGGGGCAGCCACATGCAACTCTTTGAGTTACTATTTTGCCCTTGATATTTGCCTCCATATTTCTAAATTGATTTATTAGCTTTAGATATCTCTATAAATATTATATGTAGTATTTAGACATTATATTATTTATTAGACTAATATACAAACAGTCTATATATTAGGCTCTTTTCATGTCTCTCCCTGCTTCCCCTTCTCTTGCTCCCAGTGGTTATATCACAAAAATCAAGTCAATATTTATGCTATTATGAGTTTAAAGAGCTCAATAATAGCTAAATATGATTATGTTGCTTTTTATTTTGCTCTTCATAGTAGTGCATTCTTATTTGGTAGATTTTCTGTTTCTATTTTGGATTCTTACCCTTCGACACTCTCTCAATATAATTTTCCACAGCAGAAAATGTCAGATATTTGTCAACTCCATTTATTAAAACAAGTGACCTCCCTCTTGGAGTTCTTTCCTCATGATCCTATCTGGACCACTTATTCTTTACACTTGCTATAAGACTTTCGACCTGAAACTTCCTTCACTACCATCCTAGAAATTTCTTGAACCTCTTTCTTATCTGTGACTTTTTACTTCATGTTTCTTCCTTTCATGGGTTACTCCCTTGTTTCAGTGGAGCACATTTTCCAATAGCTTTTTAAGAAAGGGTGCTTGAGAATTTTGTTTTGTTTTAAAACATGGCATGACTGAAAATATTTTTATTCTAGTCTCATAATTGACAGACATTTTGGCTGGGTGTAGAGATCAAAGTTAACAATGATATTCCCTGAAGTTTTTGAGGCAATTGTTCTCTTGTTTTCTAGTTTATAAATAACATTGTTGTTGAGAAGCCTGATGATGACCATCTCATTCAAAGTAACTTAAATTTTTCCCCTGAAAGCTTATAGGATTTTTCTTTCTTTTATTTTCTTTTTTTCGGCTTTATTGAAATATAATAGACAATTAGTTATTTGTATTTATGTTGTACAATTCAATGAGTTTTTTTCAGTTGCAGTTGGCATACAATAGTATATTAGTTTCAGTTGTACAGCATAGTGATTAGAGATCTATATAACTCACAAAGTTGTCACTCCACTAAATCTAGACCCCTCTTCCCCCTTACATATTTATGACATTATTAACTATTTTCCTTGTGCTACACTTTATATCTCCATGTCTATTTGTAACTATCCATTTGCACTTCTTAATCCCTTTGCCCTTTTTCACCATCCCCCCAAGCTCCCTCCCATTTAGTAGCCCTCAAAGTATTCTCTGTATCTATGAGTTTGTCTCTGTTTTTAGTGTTGTCATTGTTTGTCTTGTATGTGAAATCATGTGATATTTGTATTTTTTTTTATCTAACTTACTTCATTCAGTACAATACCCTCTAGGTCTATCAAGGCAATATCTTTTTCCATCTCTTTCTTTTAGTCTCTGTGTGTCTTTTAATCTGAAGTGAGTCTCTTGTAGGCAACATATGTAGGGTCTTATTTTCTTATCCATTCAGCCACCCTATCTTTTGGTCAGAGCACTTAATTCTTTTCCATTTGAGGTACTTGCTGATAGGAATGTAATTATTACCAGTCTTTATTCATGTTTATGATACATGTTTTTTCTTCTTAAAGAAGTACCACCAACATTTCCTGTAATACTGGCTTGGTGTTGATAAATTCCTTTAGCTTTTTTTTTTGTCTAGGAAGCTCTTCATCTGTCCTTTGACTCTAAATGTTAGCTTTGCTGGATAAAATATTCTTGGTTGTAGGTCTTAGGTTTTCATCATGTTGAATATCTGTGCCAGGCCCTTGTGTCCTGCATAGTTTCTTTTGAGGAATCAGCTGCCAGTCTTGTGGGTGCTCCCTTGTAGGTAGGTAACTACTTTTCTCTCACTGCTTTTAAGAGTCTCTCTTTGTATTTAACCTTTGGTATTTTAATTATAATGTGTCTTTGTGTGGGCCTCTTTGGATTAATCTTTTTTGGGACTCTCTGAGCTTCCTGGGGTTGTATGTCTATTTCCTTCACTAGGTGAGGGAAGTTTTCCATTATTATTTCTTCAAATAGCTCTTCAGCTTCTTGTTCCCCTTCAGGTACCCCTATGACCCAGATATTTTTACATTTAATTTTGTTCCATAGACTCCTTAAATTATTATTATAGTCTTGGTTTCCTTTTTCTTGCCATTCTAATTGGGTGTCCTTGGCTTTCCCATCCTCTATATGAGCGGTTCAATCCTTTTCTTTATCCACTCTGTTGATTCCCTCTGGTATACTCTTCATCTCAGATAAAGTGTTCTTCATTTCTGACTGGTTCCCTTTTATAATTTCCATTTCCATTTTTATGATTTTTTTATCTCTTTGTTAAAGTTCTCATTGAGTTCATCTACACTTCTCCTAAGTTCATTGAGCATCTTTATAACCATTGTTTTGAAATCCGCTTAGATTACTTGACTCCCTTATTCCTGGATCTCTGTTCTGTTCTCTGGTATGATTTCTGCTTCTTTGTCTTCCCATTTTGGCTGCCTTTTCTTGTCTATTTCTATGTACTAAGCAAAGCTCCTAAGTCTCCTGGTCTTATTAGTGTTGCTTTGTATAGTAGGTGTCCAGTGGCACAGTCCTGAGAAGGGTTCAGCTGCAGACCAAACTTAGCCCAAGCCTCTGCCCCTCCAGGGCCACCTGTTAAGATTCAGCAAGCAATCCACAGACGCTGTGCTCAGGAGGCCATGCTAGAAACCGAGGCCAGCTGCCACCAGTGCGAGTCTTGGGGTTGGCTCAGTAAGGAGCACTGGACTCACCGAGGATACAACTGGATGTGGCTTGGGTTGGGTAGGTGTGGCTGTGAGTCAGGAGGTGAAGTTTTAGGGACTCCTCTGGGCAGAGCGACCTCTGTTATCCAGTTCAATGATATCTCAGCTATGGTGGTGCATTGTCTGCACACTGCGAGCAGGGAGGGCTCAACAGATGAACAATGGATACCACCAGCACTTCTGCCTGGGAGAAAGCCCAGGGAGAAAGCCTCACCTCTGGCCCTTACTCCAAAATTTTATTGTCCCCCTGTAAGTCCCTAGTGCCCTCTGAGCAGCCAACCTGGCACTGGTGCTCAGAGCAAACAGGTCCATCACCATGAAAGTCCGCTTGTGGACATGGCTCCTTTAAGAGGAGTCTGCAGCTGCTGGCTGCCATTGCAACCTCTGTCCCACTCAGCCACTGGGGACTGGGCAGCTTCGCATTTTTGCCCTCTCCCACCTTTCACCATTGAAGTTGTAGGGCTTCTGTTCATTTAGATCCCAGGAAACTCCTTGCTGTTTGCTCCGTGTTTCTATCCCAACTTTGGTATGATCACAAGAGGGATGAACAGAGCCTTTTTCCTGCCATTTTTAGGTGCCTCTGTAGGATTTTCCTTTATCCTCAGCATCTGAATATACCTTGGTTTGAGTCTTTGATTTAATAGTTGTGCTGGAATATTTCTTCTTCTTTACTCCTGAGAAATTGCACTGTATTTGATAATCCTCTTCTTACCAACTCATCATCCCTACACCCCAGCTTTTCTGATTGTTGTTGTTGTTGTTGTTGTTTACTGAGGAAGAAAAGACTTTGGGGTTGACCTCAAATTTTCTTATGATTTCACTCCTATTTTCTACTATTTTGTCTTCCCATTCTGCCTTCTAAAGATCTTGATTTTGTCTACCCACTCTTTCATTGAATTTTCTTATTTTGGCAAGTGTATTTTTAATCAGCAAAGGCTTATCCTTATTCTCTAATTAGGTCTTTTTTATACCAATCTATTTGCATCTTGGATGGTGTCTTCTGTTTTTCTGAGGGTATTCCACATTTATTTTCTTGCATTGTCTCTTTTTCCAAAGTTCCTTTTCATTAATTGGTTAGATGGCTTGTGTTGGTTTTTGTCTTTTACATTGGAGGCTTTCCTTGCACTTCAGGTGATCTTGACTGTGGTTCACATTTAAAGGTGAGGCATAGACAGGGTTTTGTGCCTGTGGGCTTCACTGTGGAGTCAGTTCGAAGACTCCTCCTATCTCTGAGCTGAGGTGATAAACAAGTGTCCTGGAACCTGAGTGAGGGAGGGGGCTGGGAGCCTCCTAATTCAGTGTGCAGACTTTGACTTAGTGTTTTCAGATTGCTCTCAATTCTTGTCCTTCACTGTGGCTGGTGTCCCCTTATGTCTGGAATCCCTCCGCCTGCTTCTCTGTTAAACCCAGCAGCCCTTCCAGCCAGGGTTTGGAAGAGAATTAAGGCCTGATGTAATTCCATGAAATGGCACGAATTAACTTCTCTGCATCCAGAATGTTATTAGCTGTGTATTAACCTTGGGAGAGTTGAGAAAGTAATCACTCGGCTCATTCTCTACAGGGCTTAATTCTGTCACCAAGCACTGGGCAGGAAAGGTTGTTTGAGAAATAACCTCCCTTTGGGGATAGAGGTGGGTGAGCAGCGTGGCTCTGTGGGTAGTCGGGAGCATTTGTTTGCTATGCCATAGGTACCTTAGTGACTGTTAAAGTTGAATTGGACAATGGGTCAGAATGCCATCACTGACTTTGTTAGGACAGACTTTTATAGCTTTGGAACCTGGGTACTGCAGGCACCAAAGGAACCAAGGAGGTGGGGGAAGTGACTTTTGAGGGTGGAATCTGGCCAGTCCCATTTATTCTTAGATGCCTGTGGGCCCTCAGGAAGGCTTCCTAGTTCCAGGAACATATTCATTGGAGGAAAGGGCAGAGCTTCCCGGCTGTGTCACAGCACCATCTCAAGAAGGCAGGAAAACATGAATCAGGAGGTTCCTCTGGTGGAAATCCCCTCCATTGGTGATCTTCAGGCTGTGGTGGCAGGCAAGGGGTGTCACTGCTCCTTTGGCTCTTGTTCCTGCTGTAGACATGTCTCAAGTTCCCTGACATGTGCATAGGTCACCTTGGTGTCTGTACCCAGGAGGCCCTCAGTTTCTGAAGCCATCCACAGTGACACTGAGACTAGCTTGTTTGAGAGAATGTAAGTTTGCCAGTGGCAACAGGTTTGCTTCAGTAATTTGGGATTCATCTACAGTAGCATTATGCTCTGAAATCAGGAAGTTTCGGGTGCCGGAGCTAAGAATGGTACTGTTTTGGAGTGCAACCCATCATGTAGGGAGGCTGAAAATCCTGCTTCCTGGGCAGGGGGCTCTCGGGACACCTGAGGGCAGCTTGCCCCAAGGTCCCCTCCACAGGTGTAGACAGGCCGTCTCCACGCTGTGGTGGCTGCTCTTGTGTTCTCCAGCACAGTGCCCATGGCTTCACTGATGCTAACACGGGGGCAGCCACCCAAGCACACACCTTTAGTCTCACAGAGGGGCTATGGCGGAGCAGTCAGGCCTGAGGTTTTTAACTGTGTATGTCTCTTCACTTTCCAAATGCTCAGCAGAGGAGCCCTCAGAAGCGCCCCCGCCTCCATCCCGAGGGAAGGCCCCGCAGGCCCCCGAGAGGCCTCCACAGCTGGCAGAGGCCCCCACGGAGCCATCTCATCCAGAGCTGACCCCTCTGTCACCGCCAAGGCCCAGTGCACCCCCACCTCCCGAGGACCCTGAACGACGGCTGCACACAGGCCAGCAGCCTGTCCTGCCTAAGAGGCCCCCGCAGCTGCTGCCCCCACCAGCATGGCCTGGCTGGACAGGGCTGCCCTTCTTGCCTGGCTCCACTGGGGTCTTTATGGAGACTGGGGAGGCTGGGCCTCCGGGGAGGCTGGACGTGTCCGGGAAGGGCCTGCCCCATGGGGTAGATGGCCACACCAGGCAAATGTCCGTTCCCAGTGCTGAAGGCTTTGCTGGAGCACCAGGTGAGTAAGGCTCATGGCTGCTGCTGCTGGACACATCTGAACTGCAGAGGGCGAGGATATAGGAGGGGCATCCTGAATCTCAGGGGTCTGCTGCAGGGGCTTTGTGGGTCCAGGGGCCAGCCTTCAGGGGACAAGGTCCAAAACTTAGTTCTCCAAAGGTGCTGAGGTCCTGAGGGACCAGTTTATGATAATTGAACCCCCAGAGCCTGGGGCATTCCAGGGATAGTGCAATAAAGTACACTTAGAGTTGCCCCATGGGCTGGAATACCTGAGTCATGGGACGGCTCATTGATCTTCCCAGCAGGAAAAGTACCTGGGAAACCATATGTGTTCTGGGAGCTGGTGTAGCAGCAAAGACAGCTGCATGTCAGAGTGGGTGGATAGGAAGGTTCTAGCACAAATCCCAGCTGTGTCATCACAAGCTTCCACACCTGAGGTTCAGCCCCTTCACCTACAGAGTAAAGATAGTAATAGGACCTCAGGAAGTTACTGTGAGGGTGGAGGAGGGAAGCCTAGTTCAGTGCTTGGCTAGTAAGTGCTCCTTGTGAGTTGTCAGCACCACTGGGGGCAGGTGGTGGTGGTGGGGGGTGACGGTGTTGGGTAAAGGGAGCCAGCATTCGTGGGATCCCCACTGCCTGACAAGAACTGAACCAGGTGCTCAATCTCCCGACACTTTGAAGTTGATATTATTCTAATTACAGATGAGGAAACTGAGGCTCAGGGCTAAGGCATGTAAACAAATAGTGCTGGACAGTTTGTGTGTTTTATTAGTTTTATGTATCATGGATGCTTATACATGGTTGGGCTATTGTCTGTGCATCTATCCTTCCATCCATGCATCCGTGTAACAAACACTACGTCCCGTCTAGATGGAGGCAAAGCCTGTGAACAGACAACACTAGAGGGCAAATGTGCTGGCTGGCATTTGAGTCTGATCCATCTGTGGACTCCTCTGTGGCTTGAGAAGCCCAGCATCTCATCTTTCTCCTTGCATTCTCCCAGCCATCATACCTTCAGGGCCATCTCTGCCCAGGATAAGTGGGTTAAGAAGGAAGCAGGCACTGCGAGCCCAACTATGCCTCTGTTTCTAGGAAGACAGCTTGGAGTGGGTGCCCTTGCTGTATGAAATAGTGTGAGGAGCATGGAGAAAAAGAGGGGCTCCCAAAAACAAGATGCTGTTTAGGATTTTGTTTGATATTCCATTCTCATTTTTTTTTCTAGGATACCCCAGGTCACCTCCTATAGCCTCCCCAGGTATGTTTGCTGGGAGACCAGGCAGGAGGCTGGTTCTCCTTGGCATGTCCTTCTTCCTCTCTTCGGGCTATTAGTGCGGGTTAAAACCGGGGCCCAGCCCTTCCCTGCCCACTAGCTATGGGACAGGGTTTCTGCTGACTGCAGTGGACTGAGTTCCCCCCGGGTTTGCTTCCCAGAGAGGGTCACAGTCATGCCTGAGACAAGGGGTTTTCCCTCATGCATCATCCCAGCTCATGGAGTTTCCTGAGAAACTGTGTGGGCCTCTGCCTGGTGTGGCCCTGACCAGCTTTCTGGAGTCCTAGTTTAAGCAGCTCCCTAGACTATTCTCATCATCCACTCCTTGACCACTCCTGTCCCCCCAACACACACACAGATGTATGATGCACAAAGCCTCCCACCTCTGCACACAGCATCACATTGTCTGCTCTCACAAAGATATTCAGTCTCATAGTCAGCTTCAGCCCCCTTTGCCACACACACTCCCAGTGAGAGCCTAACTAACTGCCCAGCTGCCCTCGCTGCTGACCTGACAAGGTCTGTCTGGCTCTAGAGTGTGAGGATGGTTTGTGCCCGTGGATACTTTACCACTTAAAGGCAAAATAAAGTGGTGAGACCGCCTCTCGGCACAGGCCCTGACCATCTGCCTGTGAACACGTGTCCTCTGTTCCAGGGCTTGTGGCACCTTCTCTGGTGTCTTTCTCTGCGGGGCTCACCCAGAAGCCTTTCCCCAGCGATGGGGGCGTCGTCCTCTTTAACAAAGTGCTGGTCAATGATGGAGACGTGTACAACCCCAGCACTGGTAAGTTCTGAGGGGTGTGCTCTCTGGGGTGCCGGGGCGGGAGGTGCCCCAGCAGCTGAGGGCCCTGGAGGGGGGGAGCTGGCAGTGTTGCTGTTCCCGTTGTGGGTTTCTGTGAAGGGGTTTCCAGCTCACAGGCTGTAGGGAGGGTGGATGTGCAGTGACGTTTCCCGGTCGTGAGGTCAGCAGACCAGCCTCCGCCATGGGAATTATTGCTCAAGTGATTGTGGAGCTTGTTAGCTTTCCCAGCCTCGGCCACAGAGAGGTTCTCTTTCTTGCAGTCTGTCGTCCTCACACCCTGGGACACCTGCCCAGCCTCCTTCGGGAGATTGTGGTCTATGATGAACACAGCCAGAAAAGGGACAGCGTTCCTTCCAGCAAGGCAGCCCTGGGTGTGGGGTCTCCTGCCCTGAAATAGAATTGTGTTCTGGATTCTGCCAGCAGCAGCCATGTCGCCCCTAGCCCATGAGAATAGTGAGGACAGAGGTCACCTAAGGTTCCTGCAGTACAGGTTCCCTCCTTCCTGCCAGCCTATCACTTCAGGGCCTGGGCTTCTGTCCCCGGGGTCTGAGGGCACAGCCCTTTCCATCAGGCCAGATATGGGCATGTGGTCTCCTGTGTTAGGGCCCATCTGGCCCACTGATGTCCCCCGAGCTGTGCCTGGGGCAGATCAGGGCTGAGCCCTGAGGGAGGTGCTCAGGCGCCAGGTGGCCTGGGGATCTTTCCTGGGGAGCATGGAGACCTCTGAGGAGAATCTAGGCTCTGGGACTGTCAAGTGCCAGCAGACCAAGGTGCCCACATGGTGCTCCCAGAGCCTGCATGCATGTGACGGTGGATTTCTGGAAGGCTGTTGGCAGATGGAATCAAGTTCTTTCTGGGCAGATGTTAGCCATCACCCTCATGTTTGCCCTGCCTGGCCACTGTCAAGTTAAATCCCACCTGTTCTTAGGATGGTGGCTCTTAAGTGTTAGCATAAAAGTCTCCTGCAGAACTTGGAAAAATGGGTCTTCTAGGCTGACTGGAGGGAAGCTCAGGACCATTTCTAAGCCACTCCTGAGGCTCCAAGATATACAGGCTGCCATCTGGCAAGTGCTGCTTTGGCTTTCAACTCAAGTATGGCTTCCTCTGGCACCCTCACTTCCTGTTTCCTTGGTAGTGGACAGCTTGTCCACTCTTCAAGTCAGGGGATCTTTGTAAGCAGGGACGCCACTCCTCCCGTGATCCTGGGATGTCTAGTACCTTTCTCATTGAGCAGATCCTCGGTAAAGGAAATTCTGGGTGACCCTGAGTGAGGCTTCACCCCAGGAAGACTCTGAGGGAACATGAAAGCCAGGTGTCTCAGTAAAGATTTCTGAGACTCTCAGAGTTTTAGATTTCTATTAAAAGCTGGGGAAGAGAGCTGGGTGGCCTAGCATTTTTCAGGGTGGACTGAAGACCCAGCCCATGATTCCTTCTCAGCTCCAGACCCGTATTCTGTCAGCTCTTGGATGTGAAAAGCAGAAGGCAGTGAATCTCACAATGAGGATTGGGTCAGTGGCAAAGAGC
This sequence comes from Eidolon dupreanum, assembly GCA_028627145.1. Classification (NCBI taxonomy): domain Eukaryota; kingdom Metazoa; phylum Chordata; class Mammalia; order Chiroptera; family Pteropodidae; genus Eidolon; species Eidolon dupreanum. The sequence continues at coordinate 50,262,368 of CM053504.1, read as the reverse complement.
AGTGCATGCTAAGGGGATCTGTCACCGGGTGGGTATAGATGGGCTACCTCCCCAAGCATTAACCTGTTGCAAAAAGCTGTGCTGGAGTTACATCAGCATAGGTGTCTGCCTTCTTCTTCCCAGGGATTTTCACGGCTCCATATGATGGGCGCTACCTGATCACAGCCACCCTCACTCCTGAGAGGGACGCATATGTGGAAGCTGTCCTGTCGGTCTCCAATGCCAGTGTGGCCCAGTTGCACACAGCCGGCTACAAGAGAGAATTCCTGGAATACCACCGGCCCCAAGGAAGTTTGCACACTTGCGGGGGCCCAGGGGCATTCCACCTTATTGTGCACTTAAAGGCAGGAGATGGTGTCAACATTGTGGTGACAGGGGGCAGGCTGGCTCACACGGACTTCGATGAAATGTACTCCACATTTAGTGGGGTTTTCTTATATCCTTTCCTTTCTCACCTCTAGGGTGCAGGGGAATGAGAGAAAAGAGTTGTAAGAACTGGAAAGCTTTAATATATTCAGTTTATGTATGTAACTGGAACACTGGTCTAGTTTTCTAGACATCCCACCACTTCCCTCAAGGTAAAGAAAGGCCTTACCTGGCTGTAGAGGCTACCATACCTTAGAGTTCCCCTGCAGGCAGCACGTTCTCCAGCAAGGTTAACATGGCCACCAATTTGTCACTCCGATGGGATAGCTGAAAAGTTGGACATGCCTCTACCTGTAAGCCAGGTCCCCCTCATCTCTCACACTTCTGGCTCTGTGCCAAGGGGCCTGAGCTGGGCCTATAGGGTGCCAGCTGTGGAGACTCAAACTGTTATTCTGTAGGGCTAAGTCGTAGAATCACATCCTGATAGAGAAGGAAGAGCTGCTGGATACAGGCCTGAGAAGAGGCAGGCTGGCCAAAATTGGTACCTGTGGCTAGTCTATGAGAAAGCAAACCTGTCGCCAACTGAGTTTGTTTACACAGCATGCAGGAGAGAAGTTTAAACACTGAAGTGCTGAAATGGCACATGGTACCACTCAGAGACCTGAGGTTTACAGTCTGGGCTGTCCCGGGTTTAATTCACCACTGCTCACCTGGGCCTCTGCGCAGGGATGCACGAGACTGTATCGCTTGTTTGGCTCCTTGAATGACAAGTACGATTTAAGTGCAGAGACAGGGAGTGCCAATAAAGATGTAAAACCACTGAACCATTTCAAGTTACTTAAATCTGGTGCCTTATAGATTGAGAGTTGTTACTAAAAAGCAAACTGCAGAAAGGTAATTGACTTTTTGATGGCCACAGAAAGCAAGCTTGAATAAATTAACCTCAACCATACAAGTTACCCCACAGCATCCGAGATGTATACTTGGTTCTTTTTCTGCTTATAAAGACAGATAAGATGTGCTTGAAGGCCCCCATGTGAGCCACACAGCGGAAGAGCGGCTCCTCCAGAGGATGCTGAGAATTCACATCTCATCAGCAGCTGCCCAGGCTAATGAGAGCACTCAAGGCCCAGCCCACACAGATGCAGCTTTAACTAGGGTTCCTAGGCAACGAGAGGCCCAACATAAAGCTTGAGTACACGCTGAAAGCTGAGATCATCTGAGAAAAGCAGGCATCTTCCCATGGAGAGCATGTTGTGTTCCAGGGAAGGCCAGGCAGATTACTCCCTTCCCAGCAGCCACAGAAACCTCTAGGCACACCAGAACCTTAGCACCTGGGGTCTCCGCTCATCAGATTAGTAAACTGTTTGTCAGATCAGAGCCACTGGTGGAGGCAAGTCCTCTATAGCCTCAGGGAAAGATCTGGACCATAGACTTGTTTCCCTGGCCTGGCCTGAATCAAGCCACCAGATACACTCATGCTATAAAAAATACTTTGTGTTTCCAAGACTGCTAGCAAATGTGATTACAGGGTGGCCACTGGACACTGCAGAGAATAGCCTTCTTCACCCCCTCAGCTAGGGAGCAGTGACCACGAACCTGAGAGTTTGCTGTTTTAGTATTTTAAAGTCTGGGACTCTCTGTCCAGGAGCAGGATGGAAGAATGGCATCCTCACCCCTTTCTTCAGATGGGAACTGGGTAAAAGTGGCTGTCAGAGTATTACTGGTTTCTTAGAAACGACTCATAGGAAAAACTCCAATGCAATGGAGCATTTTCAGGAAAACCCAGTTGGCATGTGCACACGCTTTTGCCCTCTTCTGCCCCCTTGTAAAGACCATACTTGGTGCCTAAGGGGACATAAGCACAATAGTAGAGAAGGCAGGGATGAAGAAGGTAGTGACTACTTTTCATTTTTTCTACTCCATAGATAGTTCTCTAGAGCACCACATAACACTTGGTCCTCCTCTCAGTGCATCCTGGTGACTCATTAACTGAAAAGGTGAATTTCAGCTATATCTCCAAGACAGGCAAAGTAGATGGTCTCATCACAGCAGGTCCTGCCTTCACTTTGGGATGAAATAGGAAAGAAAGCTAGATTGTGACTCATTTAGGAGAAGCATCTTTCAAAAGGGAAAGGCAGAAAACACAAGGTCACCTGTGAGCAGCCCCAAGCTGTGTGGCTGCAAATGAGACATGTAAACCAAGCCCTAGGACTTAATCGGCTACAGGGTTATAACCTCTAAAATAAAGTTGTTGCTGAGAAAAAGGTCAGGGCACTTCTTAAGGTAAGCAAAGGGAGGAATGGGACATTTTTTCTCCCCTGCATGGAACATTAGCAAATGGCTTCATTTAAATGATTACGAACACAGTGATCCCAGCAATAAAGAGTACAAATCAATGCAGACTGCATTTGAAATCATTCCCACATTAGCACATTTAGTTTTCTTAGTGACCATATCATCTTTTCAACTGTTTCTCACAATCTGCAGTTTGAAAGGAAATGGGTATTTGTGATCTGAGACAAACCCAAATCCACACTTGTAAATCTAAAACATGGCTTTGCACCTATCTACTTTCTAAACATATATACAGGTCTTCCCTGTACTGTCCTATCAAAGGGGAAAGGAAGAATACATGCAAATGAAGGGGTGCAGAGAACAGCGGAAGGAAGCTGCAGGTGGGACAGGCCGAGAGCTCAGGGATGGAACCTGAACTGCTCCCCCCTGAAGCACTCAAAGCTGTTTGGAGTAAAAGCCATTTCCTTTATAATCAACTTCTCTGAGCTCTTCCTTTGTCTCCCCAAAGTCCACCCCAAAGAGCGCCGGTGTCCTTCCCCGACCTCTCACCCAGCCATCACTGCATGGCAAAGAGGCATGAAGCAAGAGCTTTCCCACACTTGAAGGCACACCCTCAAAGAGGACTTCTGGGATTCAACATGTTCAGCACATGCTGCATCTGGCAGGGTCTGGCACAAAGATGCTCATTTAAATAATACGTGGGATGTGGTTTTTGACCCAAGATCACTGTGACTCTAAGCTGATGAAAACATCAGGATTGGTCGGTAGTACTCACCCTAAGAAAAGTTTTAATGAAAGGTGGGGTGGCTCTGAGTGGGACTCTCAGGGGACCCCTTAAAGACTAAAGGGTGGGACAGAAATACGCCTAGAGAATACCAGTGAGAACACACCAGAAATTACATATGTATGAATGACTCATTCCCTGGCAGAACCTACAAAGCAAGAGTTTAGTTCCTGAGAGTGAAGCCTCACTTTTGGAGTTAGGTTTTTATAAAAACAAGCACCCAAACTAAGTCGTTTCTGTACACAAATTTAAGTGTCAGCAAAGATCAAAATGCTAATTTATGGAAACTATCAATTTCTGGCAAGAGTACAGAGAAGATGGTTTAAAAATGTCCTCTGAAGGAAAGAGTCAAATGCATTCAGTTTTTGTTTGTTTATTGTTGTAACATTTTGTTTTGAACATCAAACACTGCACCAAAATATGAGCCATATCTTAAGACAATTGTCTTTGCCATAACTGAGAGTACTGGACTGATGTTTACAATTAATTTTTGTCAACTTAAAACTTATTAGTGGCACTGCTATCTAATAATCAAATACTTCATCATAGACTGTAATTATTAAATTAAAAGAACAAAGTTTCCCTCTCCCTTTCCTTCAAAACAAACCAAAAAAAGTTTTCACCTGGAAAGAGTACTTACTTTAAAAACTCAATTTTAAACTAGTTTCATTAAATCCAGCATGCTCTAAAAGAGGGGAAAACAAGACTTCCCAGAGTAAATGATATTGAAAAGATGTTAAAAATCCCTGGAAAAGTCTGTTTTCACCAATTTGCAAAAAAAGAGAAAGTTTACTTATCTATTTTTAAAAGGTCTTGTCTGCACCTTCAAGAACTGTGTGGAAGGCCATGCGCGGTCTTACAGGGCACAAGTACTTCCAGCCATTGACTAGCTGTGGTTCCCCAGACATTCTACCTGTGACTGTTAGCAGCTTTCATTTTAGGACATCACAGTAAGTAGTAAGCTTCTCTTTTTCCCAGTTGAAAACTATGCAGATGCGTTTAAGCGAGCAAACAGTACTCACACACAGAGCTACGTGGGCATGCTCCAGCCCACACGTACACTTCCTAATGCCTGGGAAGATGTCCATGCCAAGGGTGAACAAGCTTCAGATATGAAAGTCAGGTTGAACTGGGAAATGGGAAAGGGGCCATGGCCATTTCATCAGTGAAGCAACCAAGAGGATGACTCAGAAGGGCTCAATCTTTCTGCAATCCCCCCGTGATACTGTCCTGAGAGCAGCATGTGGCTAATGCTTCATTTACTCACTATCGTAAGGACCTGTGTACAAACACACTCAAGGGCATCTCTCTTTCACAGAAAGAACACGTCATTTGTACCAAATGGCAATGGATTTTCAGCACAAACAATACTTTCATAACACTACAGTTAATAGTAATCATCTACTTTTCAGCAAGAGGGACTCCTTTAAGGAAAAAGACTCGTAATTAGTGTGCCCACTGGATCAATCTACAGTGATGGAATGACAGTCTAGCACTCAGGACCACTGGGACGGAGGGACTGGCTGCCATCAGTGCAGGCCCAGGAGACCTGGGTTCCCAGGTTGGACCTGCTAAGGCCCATGAGTCCAGAGAGAAAGAAACTGTCTAGTCAAAAACCCTTTAAAGAACAATTTAAAAAGGAATACAGAAGGTGTATATTAAGGTTTTCCATCCGGCACAACTAAGCTGGTTAAATGCATGAAGCTCATGTTCTTCTAAAGCAAACATGGTCGAGGACACTGACAGCACCTATGAGGTGAAGTAACTGCATGGCTGCCCTACTAGGGACTGAATTCACTACCTGGGCAGAACTTCACATAAACATAATCTAGTTTCCCTAACCTACTGTACATAAACAAACTCTTTAAACTAGTCCCTGACCTACTTAAGGCGGGAAGGTTTGCACTGGAGGAAGTGTATGTCACTCCCCCTCCGGGAACATGCGCCTCCAGGTTCTGCTACTGAGACCATGTTTGAGGCCTTCACCATGGTCTCTGCGTGTCAGGGCCTTTCAACTCTCCAATCTGGAAAAATAACCACTCCCATTTCTCCATATTTACATTAGTATTATTTTGGGTGGAGCACACTAAAAGGAGGAAAGCCCCCAATACAAGTATAGGGAGAAGCAGAGCCGGAAATGGAAACTGTCCCGAGCGAGGTGGTGCCTGCACCCGCAGCTCTCACTCTGCTCTGGAACTCGGCTCACTGCCTTCTCACCAACAGACCTGTGTTTGGTCATTTTTGGTCCCCTGAAAGCCGCCTAACAATTCTCTTGATTCTAATACTGAGGTGATTCTCAACACTCAGCTTGATAGCTCCAGGGTCTCCCAGATCTGGAAGGGTTTATGGGACAGAATCCTTCCCTGATGTGTCTGCTCGGACTCTGACAAGAGCTCGTTACAACCAGGCTGGAAACTGAGCTGCCAGAAGAAGGGGGGAGAACAAGGCCCTTCCGAGAGCCAGCACAAGTACACACTTGCACTTCTAAGGCCTCCCTGAAAGCAGAGCTGTTCTTTGCTATTTAACCAACTCCCACTGTTAGTCTTGTTCTTATAAACATCAAACATATCCCACAGAACTGTTTCTTCTGGCTAGTCCAAGACATAACTTAAGGGTCTCCCATCATGGAGCAGTCAGATGAGAAGGTGATGATCTGAGGGGCTTTTCTCCAGAAGCCCCTGTCTGTGGGGCTGGGATGTGTGGCCTAGGCCCCCACCCCAACAGCTGTTCCAGTTCAGTGCAGCAGGGAAGAAGGAGCCCAAAGAAGAAATGTGTGGACGGCTAAACCAACATCACGACCTGGACCTGTAGCAGTTCGGTAGACCCTGATACCCTGAAGAAAGCTATTGTTTTAGAGAGAACACTTTCAACTGCCCAGTAGAAATGATAATACTTTACTTTGTGCAATATTTTGGTCCACTCTTATTTAGCTTCTTTCTTCCTTTTAAATTATGCAATTAAAGAAGCACCCAGCACACAACTCGACACAAAGTGTGTGTGAGGATCGACCAGTGACAGGAGCCCAGGTCTCCAATCTCAGGTCTGAGCGCCCCTTACTTCTTCTGCTGGGGCACGAAGTTGCAACCGGGATGAGCCCGGGAGGGTGAAGGAGATGGCAGTTCCAACTCCAAGAGCTCTCCTGGTCCCTGCTGCTGCCCGGCTGTCAATACGGGTCTTATCCTGCACAAGTGGCTGGGAGGGGGGCCCAGTGCTCTCTGTCCAGCAGAAGTGCAGGTCACCTTCCCTTGTTGCAAGGTGAGCGACTGAGGACCTCCCTTGGAGGTGCTACCTCAGGCCAGGTCATCCAGGTCTACTTTGGGGATTGGGTCTCGCCAGTAGCAGAAGGAGCTGAACTCCGGGCATGGAAAGGCAGAATTCTGTTCCTTATTGAGAAGTGGGAACACGTGCTCCACGAGCTCGCTCAGTCTGTGATACCTAGGAGAAAGGATTGGGAAAGTAACATACAAACAGTTACTGTGAAGTTGACCTAAGAGCACAGACTGCAGGTTGTAAAGCTAGTAATTCAGATTCCTCAGATGGAAAGGATCTGAGATAGGCCTCCATCCCTTCCTGGGGTATAGACTTCCTCCTCAGAGTCTAGGAGCATCAGCAATCCCATAGAGGAGAAAACACCAGGCAAAGAGGAAAGCCTCCAAAGACAGATACAGTTCTGATACTTTGAGTGAGGCTGACCCTGAGTATCTGTCTGTCCCTAGTGTCACCTTGGCTATAGAGCTCTAGGTTAAGAAGCAGAAACACACTTACGAGGACTTGTTTCCTTTGGTCCTTTCTTGTATTAATTCACCCTTGGGGTTCACGGTGAATATTCTACAGTCTGGAACTCCAACTTGTGTATAAGCATAGACATCCTGGAGAAGAAAATATCAAGCAAAGTGATTACAGGGAGAATAAATCAGGAGCTGCTTTTCCAGTCCCTTGTGAGCTAGGACCACAGAAACAGCAAACTGTCTACAGAAAACACGCAGAGCTCGGCACTGTACAGCTTTCCACTGAAACTGAGCTTTAGACAAACACAAACTAAGAGTGAAGTCAAACCCAGAGAACACCTGGGGAGTCAGGAAACATGGTCACCAAGGAGACACCAGGGGCTGTGGAACAGGAAGGGCCCCATTGCCTGCCAGAGGCCAGGAAGCAGCCCCTTCAGCATGTCTAGGATCTGAGGGACCCTCTGAAGGGAGGTGGGTCCGGGAAGCATTAATGAAGGGTGAGCACTCATGCCGTGGTTCTAGGGAGGATCTGAAGACAAAGCTTAGAACCATGTAGAACGTGAGTGAGAACTGTCTGAGGAAACTGAAACCACAGACAGAAAGAGAAAGTGCCCTTTATTATACACCAAGTACTCAGAAATCTGGAACAGATGAAGTGAAAACTGATTTAACAGAACAGTCATTTGCCTATAAAATTCATTTGAGAATTATGGCATGGCTATACCCTAAAAGGACATTTCTCTGAATTTTACCCACATCAGACACTTACATTTGGACGGTTTCCAAAGGCAGCATAGAAGGGCTGCTTAGACGGTGCAAACAGATTCCTGATGTCATTGAGACACTCAATTTTGAATTTCTCTGGTTTCTTTTCTATCACTTCCCTAGGGAAAAAAAAAAATTCAAATACACTCACCAAATTAAAAAATGGTATTCTTTCCTGTGTGTGTTCCTGGAAAGACTTAGTGCTCACAACTACCCAACTTTTTTAATACTTTGTAACTGTTATCTTTCTTTCTCCTCTGCCTCACAAAATCTCATGACTAACAAAATCTGATGGGGTCGGCAAAAGAGAAAATGACCACTCCTTGAACTTGACTTTCTGAGCCTGACAAAGACCAGGTGAGTTGTGACTTAGAATGGAGGAGCCATAGAACTCAGACACAGAAGTTCTTAAACAGGTACAAACCCTTCCAACGAGCCTGACATACAGTCCTCACATACAGTCCATTCAGGCCTCAGCCTCTGCTCCCCACACACTCAGAGTGGCTGCACGCTGGGGAGGTACCTGTGGAAGGCGGAGAACAAGCTGCTAGGGGACAACATCAGAGGGCCCCGGGGCAAGATTGTGCCCTTGTCATTGACCCAGTGCAGGTAGCCACGGGTCATGTCAGCCATGCCGATGGCACGGGCAGAGCAGTACAGAAACTTGTAGCCATTCCTGAAAGAGAATATGTACTATTTAGCTCATTGTGCTTTGGCTAAAGGTAAAAAAGATCACTTTCCTTTTAAAAGACTCAAATAAAGGTCCCCTTGTTTACAGTGAAAATAAAATTCCTGAATTTAACAGTAAAATAGGATTATAAAGATTTCACCTTTCCATAGAAAACACTATGGGGAAAAACGGAGGTTATGTGCAACTAGGAATTATGCTCAATTTACAAGTATCAATGTATCTTCAGCACCTAGTCCGTAAAAGCCAGGTTATAGAACAGACAAAAAACCTTGGACTACTTTTAAATAATCTGCTATAAAGAAAAGATACAAAGGATCTTATAAAGATAATTTAGAGAATGCAAAGCACTCTGTAAGCTAAGGAGTAAAATTATACCTAGGTAACTGACGTAATTTTCATATTAGAGCATTTTCAACTAATGCTTAAGACACTGTAATTTTTCAAATCAATTTAACCTTGTACGTATTAGGGTCTCACAAAGGACATGGCACTCTTTTCTCTGTTGCACTGCACATTAGCAGGTGGGATGGGAAACCTACTCATTGATGGAGTGGTAGAGCTTTGCGATACCCTGATGAGTCCAGTCTTTACCCAACTGTGGAAGAATCTGTCCCAAAGCATCAGACCTAAGAGGGTAGAAATAAAAAATGGTATTAGGAACCAAGCATATAAAGCCAAGTGTTTTCCTTTTTAGTAGTATACCAGATGCCAAAAAATAATGTGTGGAGGGGCGGCAGTAGGAGGGCAGGACAATCTATGAAAGTGATTCCGTCATGGCCTGGGCAACAGTGAGCAGTCTCCTGTAAACACCCACTGAAGAACTTCTCAAAGTAGAATCAGACATGAGAGCCAGCAGTTCATTTTCAGAGACAGTTTATAATTATACTTTCTCTTTTTCTCCTCCTTAATCTTAACAGCTTTCTAGATTTTTTTAAAATGCTAAAATTTAGAGACCAAATAACTAAATCTTTACAAAGTTATTTTTGACACTACACTTGTATGATTCCATCTATCTCTCTCCATCTATAAATTGACCCTGTGTGGACTGCACTCAGGATGTCTCAGTGCATTTGGTTTAAAATATACTACTGACAATGGCTGAGGGCCAGATGCCTGTTGAGGGAACCTCCCCTGCCCACCGCCCCACTGCACACTGACCTGCACATCCCTCCCTGCCACCCACCACCGGCTCTTGCTTACTTGGTTATTGTTCCATCAATGTCAGAAATGACAATCTTGTCATTCCAGTCCCACAGGTAAATGGTCCCTGCGCAACGGCAGGTACCTTGATACTGGGTTGTAATACTAAACACGACATCATTTGGGCCATCTTGGAGCTTCAGTTTTGCCTTTTATAAAAAGAATAAAATCGCAGAAGCAGAATTTTAAAAATTAGGTACATCACTTTGATGAGATTACATATAATTAAAATTCTCATTTTCCAATAGGTAGTCACTCAGATTGCTTAAGAAATGTTAAGTGAAAAAGGATCCTAATCTTTAAAATAGATAGATGTACATGTGTGTGTATGAATACACAAAGAAAAGAAATACATTAACATGCTAACTGGAAAAAAAGACAAAAGAAGATTATCTAAAAATATATAGTTTGGAATAAAGTCTAAATGTTTACAAAACAAGATGGTGTCTGTCACATTACCACACACACCTAGCCCAGTGCTGTGTAAACAGCTCACTCTCAGTGAGCTGGGCTGAGGGTGCCATTGTCTGAATGATGCTTGTGATTCCAAGAGACTTTTCTGATCTCCCAAACGCAAAACCTCTTTGCTTCTCCCCCACACCTAGGACTGTCCTGGGGTACACCAAGACCATTTCACAGTGAAAACAGGTGAAAAGTCAGGGAGTGGAAACAAACAGGAAGGAGGAAGTTGTGCCTAAATAAGAAAACAATATTCTTCTTTTGTTGTGGCTCTCAAGAGAGAGTAGGTGGCCCAGTGACTGGCTAGCTGTGTAATATTCATCTGGGAAACAGGTTAAAAATATAGATTCCTCAGCTCACTCCCAAGAACTGAGATGAGAAATCTCAGGTGGCAGAGGAAGCTGTGTCCCAGGTTCCCCAGGTGATTCTGGTGGTTTCCGGGGGTGGGGTGCTATTCTACTGTACGTGAACATTTACACAACCACACACCATGTTGTGCGTGTGGACAGAAGAGGAAGCAGGTCAACTTAAACAGTTACTAAGATAATCAGGCTAGATCCACACAGATCACACACTACTCACGATCTGGTCTGAGGAAAGGCGAAGAGATTTCTTATATGAGGTTGTGCTGCTGTGGCTCGGGGGCTCCATGTGGACGGGGTCCACTTTGATTGATTCTTCGAGCTCCTGCGACCCCTCGTCACTGGATGAGTCATCCTCAGTTGGCCTATTGAACATCAACCCAGTTATGAAGAGGCAATAGGCTGTTTTATTAATGCAAGTTTTTCACTTAGGCTCAAGAGAGGGAAGAGATGCTAAATGCATTTTAGGGATAGAAAAAGTTGCTCCCTCTGCTACTCTCCCACATCCAGCTTCCATGCCTGAATATTCATTTCATGAAGTAATAAGGCCACCTTCCTCCTCCCTCTCATGACTGGCCAGCTTTTACTTTCTGGCTGTGACTGGGCATTTTCTACTGTGACCCATGAATACATGCTATTAGATCTACTTGTGAAAAAGGATATGTATGTTTCAAAAGGTACAAATTAAATGCTTATGCTGATTTGAAAAACTAACATGAAAGATTTTCTATACCCCTTTTATTTTTAAATTTTTATTTAAAATTTTAAAGTTAGACATTTATACAATCCATGAAGTGATTTCCCCCTATTACTCTAGCACCCATCTGACACTATACACAACCATTACAATAATATTGAATTATTTATTAATATTATAAATCAATACTATTTATCTTTAAAAAACTATGGAAAAAAGGAAAACTTTTATCATTTAGTACATTCAATGGACGTCTCTCCTGCCTTTTTAAAATTTTATTATCTATTAGTTTCAGCTGCACAGCACAATGGCTAGACGCTTATATAATTTATGAAGTGATCCCCCAATTAGTCTAGTACCCACCTAACACTATACATACCCATTACAATATTATTGACTATATTCCCTATGCTGTACTCCACAACAAGGGAAACAAAAGAAAAAAAATAAACAAATGGGACTGCATTAAACTAAAAAGTTTTTGCACAGCAAAGGAAACCATCAACAAAATGAAAAGACAACCTACTGAATGGGAGAAGATACCTGACTATAATACCTCTGATAAGCGGTTAATATCTAAAATTTATAAAGAATTCATACAATTCAACACCAAAAACACATAATCCAACTAAAAAAATGAGCAGAAGACCTGAACAGGCATTTCTCCAAAGAGGACCTACGGATGGCCAATGGACATAAAAAGATGCTCAAAGTCTACACCCCTTTTAAAAGGGCAAGGAAAATAGTCTCAGACTACTAGGGACTTAGAAAATGGAAGTTAGGGAATGGAAGGAGAAAGAATTTGAATGGGGAAAGTACACAGATAGCAGAAACAAGAATGGGGTATATTGTGGCACTGCCTCTCAGAGCCAGCATGCTACTTCTTCCGAGAAATAAAACAGACCCACAGCAATCTTTGAGAGTCTCTTTTATATCTCTACTTTGTGCCTAACAGGAAGCCAGGGAGCAGGAACACTGGGACAGTCCATCTTAGGACTCCTCAAGATTCCCCCTTCCCAAAGGCCTACACTTCACAGGCATCCGATTCCATGATTCCAGGATGGGAGTGAGGTAGTTAGAAGGCAGTGATGAGTATATTTATGCCTCTAAGCAAATAATACTTTTATCATCTGCTAGCTAAGTGGCACAAAAAGCCACTTATTCATGTATGTCCATAGGAGAAAGATATTTCTAAGAATTAAACAAAATTGTCAAACTCAACTTGAATGCAATGACCAAAGCGGGGGTGGCCCAACTGCTGTGAGCCTGGAGGAAGAACAGGGTGCCCCTACCTGCCACTGGCTGGCTCCTTTGCACTCGATGGTAGGTCACAGGTCGGTGGCACCTCAGATTTCCCTTCTTTGGCCTCTGGCAGCTAAAAAGCAAGATAATAATGGCAAAGTGCAATTTTTTCCCGTAATGACAAACAAAAATTCATCAGCTGCCCTCTCCAGGAATGAGCAAAACTGCTTTCTGAATCCACAGTTTAAAAATGCTCAAGAAAACAGACGGTCTCTAGTTTGAGCCAAAGGACAGAAACCTGATAGAAGGCATATGCTGCTATACAAAAGCTGTCACTACAAAGCCACAAGTAAAAATTTTAAAGAGCACTATTTCAAGTCACAAAATAAAACACAACTGGTCCACTCATTAGGTTCATGGCAGGGACACTGAGACTACAGAACTTAAGTGACCGATGCTACTTCCTCCTGTGTAGGACGGTAACAAGCTCTTGTTCTATATGGAAGGTAATGCAGCGAAATGGAAAGAGCACAGGTGTTGAAGTTGGAGTCAAGGTCAAACTCTAGCTCCATTCCTCACCAGTTATGTTCCTCTGGTCAAGGCACTCCACCTCTTTGTGCCCCACCCAGGTTCTTTAACCGTATGATGGAGAACTCAAACTATCTATACTACTGGGTGAAAAGTTACATGCATAAAGCACCTAGCATAGTACCTGCATGTAGTAACTGTTCAAAAATGGCAACTGTTGTTATTGTAAAAGAGCATTATATAGCTCTAAAGGACCTTTTTGTGCTTGACAGTTTTTTTGAATAAATGAGATACACTTCTTTTTAGCTCATGGAAAGGACCCTCCAGGTTGGTTACCTGTTTGGTCATGCTTTCTCTCTTACGCCAAAACCACCAGCGACCGGATTTCTTTGGCATCTTATCTTTGACCCAGGACTCAACTGTGGCCTAGAAACAATCAACTTGGGTTAGTCTAGCAATCTGTCGGTCACAAAGCACCTGACTACTACTTTCTACCATTAGCCTGCAGGATGGTGCCTTATCATGGAGTATGAGCAACGATCACCACACTTCCAAGACTCCTCTACAGTTTTTAACACCTACAGAAAATGGAAAGTGTCCTCTTTTGTGGCAGTATGGCTTTGTAGCAGATCTGCAGTATGAGACCAAGTGGTCTGGCTATGGAGGGGCAGCCCCCTCTTAGGGGGCTGGCAGCTGGGCTGCTCTCATTTCTGTACCCTTAGAAAATATGGCTCCCCTGAGTTATGAAGACCAACTAGGTTGATGATGTCTTTATGCAGGGCAGATTTAAAGCAAACCTTCAGGTTATACATAGAGGTTTATTAGCCACAATTTGATCTAATCACACTCATGTCATGCTTCTGGGGGCCACATTACTCTCTTCTTGCTGCTTTTTTCCATGTTAATGAGAGGGATTTTTTTTATTCTATATTCAACAATTAGTAAAATCTCTCAACTTTTATATACAATAATAGCAAACTGGTATAAATATCTAGTAAAAATGACAAAGATGTGGCAGTTGAGCTAATTTCCTATATTTTGGGCATGCAATCATTTGAGTGGGCACAAAGAACTCTTTAAATTTTTTATAACATTAAATAAAACTTTAAAGAGTACCTAATTTAGAAATATGCATACATGGATTTTTCTAAGTACTCTATGCTGTATATACTTTTGAAAAGGAAAGAAATGGCAGATCATCTCACCTTAGGCAAACTCTTCTGGAATACTTGCAAGCTAAGAATCATGGGAGCAGCCAAAGCCCAGTTATAGTAACTGTAAGAAACAACAATTGTAAAAACCATTACACAGAGAGGGAGAGAGAGAGGGAGAGAGAAAAGAGGGTAGGAAGGGAGAGAGGAAGAAAAAAGAAGGAAAGAAGCAGAAGGGAGGCAGGGAGAAAGATGGGGGAGAAAGATGTGTAGAAATTCCTTATTCTTTTTAGTAAAAAGACGATCAGCTAAATTTTTTGTTATATGAATAATCTGTGCTTCAAGCCAAACTTCTCTGAATGGAGAAACAGTAAAATCTACAAAACAGAATCACATTTTAATGCTTCATTTAAAAATGAAGTTGAGGCTTCACTTTTACTTCAAAGACTTTGCCTATTAGCTCATTTATATGAAATGATATGTTTCATAACAAGAAAAACTGGAATAGTTAAAAAGGGCACTTGGAAAAAACCTTGCAAGAGTATTTAACAATTACAAAAACAACAGTATTTACCGGTTATATATCCGTATTACAAGGTTAGGATTGTCTATAAGTCCAGGGTTCTCTGCAAATTCATGATAAGTAATGATATGCTCCATGAATTTTTCTGCAATGTAAAATAATAATGATCAATTTGGTTAGAGTTTAAATTCCCAATATCATAATACTCTCTGCATTAAGGGGACTATAGGATAAAATAGAATGTCCTTTCTTAAAAAAACTTTTTTTTATATCTATCAAAAACACAATGTTAAGACACTTTTCTTCCCTGGGACAAGAAAAAACACTTTCTAACCTTCCCCTTCCCCTTCCCACCACTCCTTCCCTAGTTAAAGAAGAAAGAAAAGAGGAGAGGGGAGGGGAGGGGAGAGGAGAGAGAACGAACTCAACAAAACCAGTACAAAGGGATATGCCAGACTTTTAGGAAAGGAGATTATAGATGTGGCCAGAGAGAAAGAGTAACACACACGCACGCATGCACATGCTCTATAACTAACAAAAACTGTAAGTTTCATTCTTATCAAAGGGAGAAACTCTTTACTGGCAGGCAACTGCAGAACCGAGGAATATTCGTGGAGGTCTTACAGCTTTAAGTGCATACTACATTAGAAATAAAACCAAAACATTTTACAACTGCTTGGAGAAAAAAAAACAAACATACACCAAAATTTGGCTTAGGGTCTATCAAAAAGTAAATCCTAAGTTTTTGCAGAATGAATGAGAATTTTGTATGAATTTTTATGCCCTAGTCCTAAACACTCTTCAAACTAAAAAAGAAAATTTTCACTGAGATTGTTCCTCCTGTTAATTTGTATATTATTTACTTTTACTTGCCATTTCTGCCTCCTCCAATAACAAACTCTACATAAGTTTCCAATACTTTTTTTAAAGTGTAAATTTTATAATTTATATAAATTGTAAATTTTCCATTCCTCACCCCCTATATTTTTTTTAAGTGATGCCTTATGAAGATTATAATAAGAATATGACCTATTTGATTTTGTTCCTGGAAGGAACCACCGGCCATAATACACTCTTAATTTCTTGCAAAAAATAAAACAAACAGAATTAAGACATGGGGAAGAAAGAGGTATAATGAACACCCTGTGACCCCAAGAAGAAAATTATTAAGAAAAAAAAATTGTAAGGTTTGGGGCACCCAGGCTGCCACATGCAAGCCTTCAGTTGCTCTGAGGGTGAGAGAAGACAAAAGATGATGCCAGTCATAAAAAGAAATCTTTCCTTAGAGGAAAATCAACCAAAGGCCACCAGCCAAATTGAGAAAATATTAAGAAGAGTTTAGTTTACAAAGGTAAAACCAAAAATGCCAGAGAACTTGAGACAGATGCTCAATACACACTTGAGGCCTCTAAACTACATCTGCTGAGCTACTTCCCTTCTCCTGGGCCAGCTCTCAACACTGAGACAGAAAGTAATCCCTTCTACTTTTTGCCAGAAAGACCATTTACTCAGAGAACAATCAATTTTCACAACTTCAAGCCCTACTCTCCTATCTAAGGCCCACTGTTTTCCAGGAGAGCAGCTGCGCCCCAGTCCCAGATACTTCAACAACTTCACAGACAAAAAAATGGCATAGCTTGAGCTGATCCTGGCTGCTCAGCAAACAAGGCAGCCTGAGACCTCTCAACCTCTTAATGTGAAGTGACAGCCTTTAAGGCATACTCCTCACCCAAGCTATTTATATGTAATGCCACCCAATATGAGGTATCTTAAGCAAGGGGTTATGGGTCTTACATTAAAGGGAGACACCTGTTAACTGCATAGTATCACTAAAGGATTCAATACTCCGAAATAGCTAAACAGCAGGTTTTCAATCAAGTGATGACCAGGCTGCTTTCTCAAGTGAAGGTAGGGCATGACTGCTAAGTGTACCTTTAGAAATTTCTCCGTTCTCACTGAGGCCCCCACAAAGGGAGAGGGTGACATCGGGCAAGTCCATGGCAGAATCCGAGAGGCACTCAGTGCCACTATCAGCAGCTGCACTTCCCACAGACTGTGGGGACTGGGAGCCAGAGAGTGTATCAGACTCAGGCCACTGCCTGGAAGTGGGGTCCAATTCACTGTGGGCGGGGGACAAGGAGAGAATAATTTGCTTTATTACAACTTCCTGTATTCCCAGCTTACTAAATGTTTCTCTGATGGCTCAAACCAAATAACATATCCCCTTTAAAAAGCAGTAGATTAATCTACAATCAGACATGTCTTTTCTTAGGTAGTAAAAAATAACCTATTAGCACTACTGAGGAATTAACTGTGAATACAGTAAATATGTCATGAAAATCACTATTAAGTTATTCACAATAACACAAACATTTCAACTATAGCCTTTCTGGTTTTAATTAACAGAGTGAAAGAGTTATAAGCAGTTATTTATATTTCCATGAAGAAAATGACAGGGTAATTAAGAAAAATCTGATGTCTAGAAACTTTTTTTCCTAACTTACTAGAAAAAGCTGTGGTACTATAGACATCCTGTAGAGAATTACTATAGTCCAAGGCTGTATTATTTTTAAAAACAAGACTTTTCTAAATTTATCTGTTACTCCAGAAAACAAAGAAATTAAGCCAGAGAATATTCTCAGGAGGCTAGACCTACCGCAAAAAAAAAAAAAAAAAAAAAATGTATTGAGAAATAAACTAGAAATAAACTGTTTTTCCATTACAATGAGGGCCTCAAATAAATAGGATATTCAATATTTTCATTTTTTTAAATGAAGCACAGAAGCCGGGTTTTAGATGGTGACCTTAAGGGAATCTTTTTGAAATGGAGCATTAAATTTGAGAGAAAAAGAACAAGAAAATGGCATCTTAAGTTTTTTAGTCATGAATGTTTATTGCTCTACACCTTTTGAATGGATGTCACACTGAAATACTGGTTTAGAATTTTCCAATTCTTTTATTTAGAAAGCCAATATATTTAATGAATGCAATTAATATATGCGGTCCAGGGTACTTATATGATCTTTAGGGAAAAAAATCCCACATTTGAGCAATAGGTGGCAGAATACAGATGTCATTAACTAGAAAGCAGTTTCCAGACCTATTGTTTTGCACTTAAACAAAAGATTCAGATTTTTGGAAATGTTCTCTCTTAATAGCAATGCACAGCCATATCACAATATTGAGATTTACTCAGAAAGTTCTCTTCACTGGAAATGATAAAAAAAAAGCCAAAGCCAATGTAAGGCAGCAAAGCCTGCTGTCAGGCTGGGATGGAGGGGGAGACTGACTCCCATGGGTAAAACAAAGACAAACCCCTCATTTTTCTTGGGTGCACAGCTAGGTCCCAGTATAGTCAGGTGTGGCCACGTGACCAGATGACTGAGTTGATGTGAACAGATGGGGTATGCTGTGCCCTTCCCAAGACTGGCTCCTGAAAACTCCCCCGTGTGATCCCCTCTCCTGTTCCTGTTGAGGACTTAAGGGGATGGTGGAACCTCTAGATAGAAGGAGCCTGTGGTCCTGAATCCCTGTATGCAAGGCCTACCAAACACCAGCACTAGAATATAGTTGACCTTTGAACAATATGGGTTTGAACTGTGCAGGTCCACTTATACAGTAGGTTTTTCCCCAACAAATATACAGTTAGCCCTCCCATATCCCTGGGTTTTGCATTCGTGGATTCAGCCAACTGTGGGTTAAAAATAGTATTTTCTGGAGATGCAGAGAGCTAACTATATGCATTATTCTATGCCATTTTATATAGGGGACTTACTTGAACATCTGAGGATTTTGGTATCCAACGGGAAGGGGAGGTGGCAGGGGTACCTGTAACACATCCCCTGTAGGAGGATAACTATATTTAAGTTTTTGGGGAGTTACAAGTTACAAGTGGATTTTCAATTGCATGGGGGGTTGGCAGTCCTAACCCCAGTATTGTTCAAGTGTCAACTGTATTATCGCATGAGTAAGAAATAAATTTCTATTGTGGTAAAGTCTTGAGTTTTATCAGTTACAGCAGCTAGTGTTACCCTAACCAATGTAACCACTAAATACAGGGAGGATGCCATGGGACTCAACATGTCACCAAATCCACAAGGACATAAAGTGATGTAACAAAGTTTAGTTATAATTAAATACTGGATATTTAGTCAAGATAACAGTGATATGATCATAACAAAACACGTGCTTATATGTATTTCAACAGCCTCACTATCTTTAAGTATTTATGAAATGTCTCAAGAAATCATTCATTCATGAGGTAAGAAGCTTACTTGGCGAATGCAATGATCCTAAACAGTCAAATTATAATAGAACACAGTAAGGTCCCAATCATTATTGACTTGCCCCATTTTTTAAAAGGAAAATAAAGGAATCTATCTTAGGAATTCCGATGTAAGCAAATGATTAAGGACTGGAAAATCTGAAAGCAATAATTCTAAGACAGCTCAGATTTTAACTTACTGATTGGAAAAAAATTGGGCAACGGAGGAGTTTCAGTTCTCTCACCTTAAAACCCCAACTATTACTTCAAATGAAGTAAATATTCAAGACAAATTTAGAGAACTATTACGAAGTTTTAAGGACCTTCCAAAAATATCTAAAAACTTTAAATACTTTCATATCAATCCCATCTATTTTAAATAAAAATGAAATACATTTTCCAATAATATATTTAAAAGTGTTTAATTATATGTGTCTATGGTTCAGTTATATTCAAGCCATTCTTCCGTGGGGAAAAGTTGTTTTTTGTAATCATACAATGTATTATAATGGAATTCCCCTAGGAATGAAAATGAAGTTTATCATATCTGAGGTTTTAGAGTTATTTAAAGGGAAAAATCATGAGGGAGAGGGAGGGGAAGTGACAAGAAGTGAGAGCTCTGGGGAATGTGGGGTGCACAGGCCAGGTGGAATGGTGGCTCCCCAGAGCCATGCTTGAGTTCAGAAAATGCTTGGGAGCTCAGACTCACTGAGGGAGAGAAGGTATTCCTTGTAAAATGTTTTTGAATAATGACAGATTACCTTTAAGACACATAAAAAAATAAAAGAAATACTAACAAACTTTCCCAAGCATGCTGAGTTTACATTAATGACTGTAATCAGTGCTAATCTGAAGTCATGTCCATTTGTACACCCTTATGTAGGTTTAACTAGTGTACCTCTTCTCATCACATCGAAAATTTCTTCATAAAAAGGCAAATTATTAGTTTCAAATCACTAGAGTCAAAACAACATATGAACCATTTTGAATTTTCCAAATCTGAGGCAATCATCTAACTTAAAGGACACTATCCTCTCACTCCTTTTTCTCTGACAAAATGTTTTGCTCTAGAAATAGCTAGAATATCTCAGAGCTGTTCACCCTTTAATATACAAGGAATACACTACCTTTTAGGGAAATAGAGAGCTGCAACTTCAGGTTCTAGAGCCTTTAAGTCATCTAGGTAAATATCATCAGGTCCCTGGTGCTGACTTCTCTTGTGGACACCTGTTTTTATATATATATAAAAAAAAATACCTCAGAGATAAGAACTTAATTACCATTCTTCATTTACAACTCTGCAAGGAAACAAAGATTTGCAAAACAATAAAAATGACCAGGATTTGAACTGGGCTTTATTTTTTAAAATGTCAGATACCTTTTTACTTGTGTTGGTTTTCAACCATCCATGCCAATGGAAGTGAAAATGAGTGTTACATGAGAGGTACATGACAGTTGCTCAATAAACATATGCTAATTTACTCATTCATTTGCTGTTATATATTCCTAGCCCCTAAATCATTTATAATTGATAATTTAAAAAAATATTTATAGTACAAATAAGCATGACTAGATTTGATATAATCACACCAGCACTAAGAAGCCCTTATTCTAAAACCATGAAGGAAAGGTTGTTGGGGAATAGGATATTCACATACTGCCGAAGTATTATCTTCTAATTGCAAAGGACAAAAATCCTTTACAATGGATAAAATTTGCAGACAATACTTTAAATAAGTGATCACATTTAGCATCACTAATAGTGAGACATTATGAGATACAATATTAAGTATCCAATATATCCCATAATCTTCAATTAAAAAATAAAAAAATCTAATTTTTTAATTAGATCTAATTAATCTAATTAAGCCTCTAGATCTGTACTGCCCACTACAGTAGTCACCAGCCATATGTGACTAATAACCTGAACTGTCCAAGTCTGATACAAAGTATGTAAAATGTGTAAAACACAGCAGATTTCCAAGACTTACAATAATAACGTAAAATTGCAATAATTTTTATATTGAATTAATGTTAAAATTATAATAGTCTGCATTGACTGGCTTAAGTAGAATGTATTACTAAACTTAATTTCACTTGTTTATTTTTACTTTTTTAATATTAGAATATTTAAAATTACATACATGGCTCACATTACACTTCTACTAAACAGAGCTAACTTCCAGTTGAAGGAAATATGGGGATGTTACCTTGAAAAAAAATCCGATACATCCAGAACGTAAGAAAAGTATACCAGACAACTGGCTGAGCTCTCAAATGGTCCATATCATGGGCGTGGAGGAGGAAAGAGGTGTAGCAATGTGTATATTTACGTATGCAAAAGTGTGTGGGGGGAGCGGGGAGGCTGTTCTAAATAAAAGATTAAACATAAAACCAAATGCAACATGTGAACTTTAATGAGATCTTAGTTTGGGAAAAAAAAAACACAAAGGAAAAAAACAGCTAAAAAGCTATTCTTGGTACATTTAAGGAAATACAAATATCAGTTCTTCAACTTGACAATGGTAGTATGGTTATACAGAAAATATTCTTATTCTTAGAAAGTATACCTTAAAAGAGAAATGTCATAAACAAATATAAAGGTAGCCATCACATACCTGAAACACTGAAACAATTTACTATGTAAATTTAGAGTACCTAATGCCATAAATTAAACAAACGATTACCTTTTTTCTTTGATGGCGAATCTACTTTAGCTGCTGGTTTTGATTCTGAGGGAGCCTCCACTAACGATGGGTTAGGAAGGTAGTCTGTATCTAACATAGATGAAATGTGAGACGGCTTAAAGGGAGGCTCGAGAAGGTCTGCAGCAGAAGTTGCATCGCTCATCTGCTTACACAGGGCTCTGGGTTTTGGTTTCACTATGGTGCAGAACATTTCTCCCATGGCAGCATCTTTCTCAACTTCACTTATGAGGTTGTCCTCACTGGGAATTACTCGAAAATGGGTATTTTCTGATGGTGTAATCGTAGCAGTCCTAGGATGATGGTCAGATCTCTCTCTTTTGTTGATCTAAAAAAGTTGAATTGTTTAAAAATTAAACTACTTTCAAAGGTGTTTATATAATCTATTTCTTAAGCTGGATGAAGGTAAATGTGATCATTTAAAACAATGCATTCAGTAAATACATCATTTGGTATGTGTGAACTACTTAATAATTAAAAGTGGGAAAAATAACTGCATTTTGTTCAATATCATATTTGTATAGATATCTGTATATCTACAGATATAGCTATATATATATAAAATTGCTCTCTCTATATATATAATTGCTCTACTATGAAGAATTCAACACTCAAGACTGAGGAAATGCAACAATTTTTAGATACTAAGGAGGATAATATTCATTTTGAGGGAGAAAACTTGAGTGCTATCTGAAAATTTAGCCTTGCTTGGACTACCTCCAAGCTTTGTTAAAACAATGTAAGATGATAAATTACAGTGTTGTACACCTGAAACTTTTGTGTTATAATCTAATGAATGTTACCTCCATTAAAAGAAAAAAGAAGGAAAAGTGGGCAGTCAAGATCAATGCAATCACAAATATGAGCAAAATGTATATTTTAAAGAAACTGGAAAGTCTAAACATTTTCTCTGCCAAGAGACAGAGATAGATTACTAACGTATGATTTCACTTATATGTGGAATCTATAAAGGAAAACAAATGAACAAACAAAATGAAACAGAAACAAACTCATAGATACAGAGAACAAAGTGATGTTGTCAGAGGGGAGGAGGTTGGGAGATCAGGTGGAAAAGGGGAAGGGAATTAAGAAGTACACACTGCCAGTTATAAAGTCATGGGGGTGTAATACAGCATAGGGACTAGAGTCAATAATATGGTAATAAATGGATATGACAGATGAGCACTACACTTATATTGTGGTGATCACTTTGTAAGGTATATAAATGTTGAATCACTATGTTGTACACCTGAAACTAATATAATATTGCACATCAACTCTAATTTAAATTTAAGAAAAAAAAATAAAGCAAAGTTGGGTTTATTCACATACACAAAATAAAATAAAAGCAGTCTCTCAATAAACAAATATGAAGTGCATCTTTCCAAGTCTTTCTTCTTTCATTATGAGTTGGCAAAAATGCTTTCACAATCAATTTCCTATTTAAAATTTCAGTGTGGAAATTTCAGTTTCTTTTAGGTACCTTTAAAATTTTCCTTACTAAAATGTTAATTAACCACCAATATTATTATTTACTAAATAGAAATACACAAAACAATGCTGGATTCCATCTG
The DNA here is from genome assembly GCA_028627145.1 of Eidolon dupreanum. Taxonomy (NCBI): domain Eukaryota; kingdom Metazoa; phylum Chordata; class Mammalia; order Chiroptera; family Pteropodidae; genus Eidolon; species Eidolon dupreanum. The sequence goes on along the minus strand of CM053504.1, from coordinate 50,239,031 downwards.
CTGTAAACGCAGGGCAAACATGAAAAATGTTTACTTTGAATTTACTTATGTGACCACATGAGGGCACTATCATCATTTAAGTTCATATTAGCTCACTCAGAATATCACTCCTTTACTCATGGATGAGAGACAGACTCTGTAGGCAAGTAAACTCTAGTACCTTGGTGGACTCTGGAAACCCGCCCCACGTCCACTCCATGTGAGATTCGGATCTGAGCAGGCTCTCGGCGGGTTTTACCTCCAGCTCTGAATCACTCTTAGGACATGCTGCTGGGGAATAGGGACTGCAAACATAGTACAAAGAAATGTGATGACTTTACAGCTAGGAACTTCAGTCTTGCTAGGCTCGACAGATTAAAAGAAATATAAATTTGAATATAGACTTTATCTTGCAGACATACTCTATTAATGGGAATGTCAATTATTCCTTCCTTTTGAGTTTAATAATAATAAAAACAATACCAACTAGTATTTATTGTGGACTTGCTAGGTCCTCTATGAACACTTTATATGCATTATCTCATCTGATTCTCACAAGAAATCAATAAGAAAGGTAATTTTACAGGAGAAGAAATGCATGGAAAAATTAACATAACTAATACATGAGAGAAGCTGGATTTGAACACATAACAGTTTGACTGCCTGTTTCTTCACAATGTTATCCAGAGTTATAGTTAACAGTTGACACTAAAAGATTAAAACCAAAGAATTGCAGAGGAGCAAATTCTATACAAATTATATAGATATACAGTGACCAACATGGTGAAAGTAAGATTAAGTTTAGGAACAAAATAATTATTAAGAGAAAAGGTCCATATTCATGTTAAAAGTACATATTCAGTACCTCTACTGTATGAGAGAAATGGGAAATATTATTAGTGTCCAATAACAGAAAAGCTCTTTAATATACTTCAAGAAATTGAGAAATCTCCAAAATACATACTTGTCCAAAGGAGACCAGTCTCCGTCAGATAAGGGGTAGTGATCTCCGGAGTGGAAGAGCAGAGGCTCCTTATATTCTTCTTCCTTTAAGGAAGGATTTGAAGATCCTCTGTGAAAGGGCAGGGAAGAAAGGGACAGGAACAACACTTATGTCAGCTTAAAAATATTCCCCAAATCTACTAACACATTGCCTAAATGATACAATTGAAGGTGGTCAAATAATTAATAACTAAACTTTTTAAAAGGAAAACATGAAAGCAAAGGGAGGGATTCACTGATGTCACCCTCATATCCCACTACAAGCACTATTTAAATATGGGATAAAGAGAGGAAGAAAGAATGTCATTAAAAATTACTTTTTACATCCCTTAGAGGTAACTGATTCAAAGGCGAGAAGAAAACTAAGGCTTTATGTGTATTTCATTCAATCCTTATGAATCTGAGGTAGTAAGATCGTATGTTCAGTTATTAGGTAATTAAGGATCTAGAGAAATTTAGTAACTTGCCCAAAGTAAAAAAGCTAGTAAGTCTCTGGATTCAAAATAATTAGGCCCTTGTTCTTTTCATTACACTCTCCTGTGTATTACAAAAAATAGAATATCACAATGGACTAGTGGTTACCCAAAGGATGGGAGAAAATAAAAAATAAAATGTTAAAAAAAATTATGCATATATAGTATGAAAAATAAACTGGCATTAAAAAAATAGAATATCAGCTGAAGACAAGAGCTATGGCTCAAAATTTTAAAATACCACCAAAACTCTTAAAAACAAGAACTTATTTCCTCTGTAGCCCAAGCATTACCTCAGAATCTTTCTTTACTTAGAATCTACATGATGTGGGTTGTGAAAATGATACAAAAATATAATAAATGCTTTTAAAATTCACACACAGATCTTGGAACTTTAGGTGGCTGAACTAATAGTAATGAGGTTTTAATTAGTTTATCCTTTGGTTTTCTTGAATTTGCAGAGTTAATATAACTAACTTGCCATATGAACTTAAAACATCCCTCAGAAGCACCTTTAGTTGGAAATTTATCACTTGTTCTATTTCACAACGTGAGATTCATGTGGTGTGCCATGCTGAAAGCTCTAAATCTAAAAAATATAAAGTATAAAGAAAAACTGAAAAGTATAAAGCACTATACTATACAAGTTTAAGAGCATCTCATAGAAAATTCAATGTTCTACCAAGAAAATGTTAAAGGTAAAATGAGAATATCTGTTATCACTTAATCTGCTAGACTAAAAGTAGGTCAAGGCAATCCATGATGTCTGTAAAAAGTCTTAGGCTGCAATGAATACAAGGGTACATATCTTTATCAATAACAGTTTTCATATTTTTAGGGTAAATACCCAGAAAAGGAATTACTGGGATCATGTTAGTAATTCCAATCTTAGTTTTCTGAGGACTCTCCATACTGTTTTCCATAGTGGCTGCACTAATTTGCATTCCCACAACCTCTCTAACACTTGTTATTTTTTGTCTTCTTGACTGATAACAACCATTGTAACAGGTGTAAAAGGGTATCTCACTGTGATTTTGATTTGCCATTCCCTATAACTAATGATGTTGAACATCTTTTCGTATGCCTGTATGTTCACTATGGTATCATTTACAACAGCCAAGACATAGAAACAACCAAAGTGTCCATCGAAAGATGACTGGATAAAGATGTCACACACACTCACAAGAATGGAATACTATTCTGCCATAAAGATGAAATATTGCCATGTGCAACATGATAGATCTTGAGGGTATTATGCTAAGTGAAGTAAGACAGAAAGGAAAGCACAAAAACTGTATGATTTCACTCATGTGGAATATAAAACAAAAAGGAACAAATAAACAAAACAAAAATTCCATAGATACAGACAAGAGAATGGTGGCTACCAGAAGAAACAGGGTAGGAGTAGGGCAAAGTGGGTAAAGGGGGTCAAATATATGGTAATGAAAGGAAACTAGACGTTCTTTGGGTGGTAAACACACAAAAAAATACACAGACATTGATTACAATCTTGCACACCTAAAAATCATATATTATTAACTAATTTTAATAAATTTTAAAAATTTATTGAAACTATTATTAAAAAACAAAAGTCTTAGGCTCCCTGCATTTAGCTCCCAGACATAACTTGTAAGCAAGTCTGCTTTGGTTGCTTAAAAGTAGATGCTTTTTTCTGATAGTGTGGTCTCTAATCCTCCATTGTTATTGCTGGGTATTTTAAGTATTTCCATCAGTTATATATTTGCACTCAAGAATGTGCTACCACACTGTCCACTTTGAAAAGTCTCTTCCCTCCAAAATACTATTATGCCTACATCCATGTTTTGAATACACATAAATCCACTCATCCTCTGAAAGGACAAACAAGACTTCTGTACCATACTTAAGCCAAAAGTCCAACTTAAGGAAGAAGGTACAGGGACTCATTAGGTACAGTTTATACAATGCCCTGTGTAATTTAAAGCTCTTCTATTTCAACCAATGAGTTTCTTCTAGACTGTGCAACAGAACCTGCTTTAAAGCATGATTCTGTCTTTTATCTCCCTCCTTCAAGGAGCCTCCACTAGCCTTAATCCTGTAATGCATGAAATTCCTGAAAAGTAAAGAGTTTAAATAGAATGTTGCCTAGCAAAATAAAAACTAATTTTAGGTACCTTCTCTGGAAACAATTCCTTTCCTAAATGGTAGAGGCTGAGGAAGGTAAGATATTTGAGTTACAAATTCCAATATCAAATAATTCTAATCTCACAACTGCAAAAGCAGTACTTTCTATTTTTTCTCTCAGATTCTTTAATGTGCCATTTAATATGCTAATACTTTCAACCCTAAATATCTTCCACCAAATTGTTTTAGAATTTAAACGCTGAGCTGGAAGGGGCCTTGCAAACCACGTAGTTTAATTCCATTATTTCACAGATTAAGAAACAAAGGCCTGGAGTGACCAGGAGGCCACTGTTCCACAATCGGAAGTATAACTGGTTCAGTCTCCTTTTTAGCTCAGTGCTTGTTTTAGTGCACAGAGACCTGAACTGTTATGACTGTTACATCTTGTCTTTTCTTTTTGAAGTCCTAATTTCTATTGGCTGCATAATTAAGTAGATCCTATTTTAAGGAACTTTCAGGAAAGAGTTCCTCCAAGTGACAGCATCTATGATTTACTGGTAACCTAAAGAAAAAGCAAACCACCAAGCTCGTGAAAATTATTACAAGGCCCTAGTTCACATGTGTTCTGACAAGCAAGATTCTGGCTCAGAGAGAGAAGTTGTCATCCATGTCGCTGTCAATCAAATCAGTACACCAACAGATTTGGTTGATGCAGCGCTTCACACAATCTGGAAAAGTAAGGCATGCACTAATATTTCTGCAATGAACATTCAGTTGCAATACGCATTTACAAAATCCCTTCAGAATAATGATCCCTGTGCATTTAGTAGATGACTGCCTATGTTTCAGAAAAGTTTTAATTTCCCAAGCTAAAACTGCAGGTTGTTCAGGCATTCTAAACTGAGCTCTGTTATGTTATATAACAAAAGATTTTGTTGAATACTCATCAGGAAAACTTTGAAGGTAAAAGGTTTACTTCAGTGTCCTTTCTGGTGAATCATAAAAGAATTTTAGTTGACAAAAAATACCATGAATGAAGGCACTTAGGGAGTATTGCAGTGCTAATCCAAATAAAATTTAGACGCATACTTCAAGTTTTTCTCAAAAGAATGTTTCTTGCCCACTAAACATTTTAGGAACTGTTTACATGTTCCTAATAGCACCAAAATCAAGCAATAAAACATTCAAAGAGTCTCCTAGTATACTCTCTCCTAGAAAGGGAAAGATAAATAACCCTTAAGAGACTGAAAACAGGAAGAAAAGAATGATAAGAGTCTGTTTTTAAGAAATTGTGGTACTTTTTATTAGCTTAAAATTCTTTGGGACTCAATATAAAAGGAGAGTTTATAGCATTTTAAAGCTCTTCCTAGATAGTACTTTGATACTGGCAAAAAAATTACTCAAATTTGTTAATTTATTTAGGATTTAAGATTTTTATAAGTATAGTTTACACTGGTCTGTAAAGTCTAAAGTACTTTTTGCTTTTTGCCTTTTGTTTAGTTCTAACACTAAACAAGAATCTGCATTCTAGAATTGAAATCAAAGTCTATATTCAGTGTTGGAGGGGAAATAACATCATAAATATGACAGTTGATGAGTAATAAAAGATAGGCAGAAAAAGAGTTCATGTATTAAAAATTACTATCAAATGTAGAATTTTGTTGCGGAATTTACAGCCCAGATTTTAAAGTTTTAGAAAATGAGTTAATGGTTTTTACAAAAAGGGATTGTACTACATTACTCATTAACAGTATAATTATAATATATATAATTAATAGTGCAATTTTTTTCCCCAAATTGACCATTTAAAACAAAAGCTTGGTAAATAAAGCATATACTAGCTCAGGGTAGAGTTTACACTTGATACATATTTGGTTTCCTTAACTAGAGAAAGAAATTATTTTCCCTCTTTCCCAGATGAATAGAACTTTATTAGCACTAATTTTCCCATAAGTAGGGCATGATCTCTCTTTCAGCAGGTGATGTGAAAACATACAAGTGGACCAGCATACATGTTATAATGCCATCCTGCACCAAGTCCAATTAAAATAAAGTCTAGAAATTCAGGGTCATTTGTGAGCAATGGCTTCTTGTCCAATGGTCACCAATGAAGATAAGCACCCCACTGACACACCTACAGTCCTTTCAGTGCTAAGGCAACCACTGAGTGGAACAAGTGGAAGATTATCTTCTAAAAATTGAATATGGAATGAAAAAAATATACTCTCTATCCCAAATTGTTACCTTTAAACCCCAGACAGTGCTGACTTGAAACCTGGCACATATTTTGAGCTCTTCTACTGAGCTAGTACATAGGTAGCGATCAAGATTTTCACACTTAAAAAAAACCCCAAAACAAAAACCACCTTTCTTCTTCAACTTACTAGGATGTTTTGACGATAAACTCAAAACAACAATTCTACAATTCTTCAGGAACAGGTGAGATACCAAGCACAAAGACCCACAGAGTTGGCAAATACTCCTGATGTTTATACCTGCTCACCCAGGGGCAAGTCACTAGTTCAGATCCTTCTTTACTTAGCTTTTGGAAAATTACTGGATGAAAAGACACATTGCCAGTCTGTTTCGATGATATTTTAGCACCAAAGAGGATGTCTGATGGCAAATTTTGTACAGTTGCAGAAAGAAAAAAATGCCACAGCTTCTCAATTCACCTGCACTCTTGCCATAGCATGCATGCACACCCAGCAGCTGCACAAGGAGCCCTCCCAGACCAAGAGCCCTACCTCGCGGACTGGGCCCCCTTGTCATCATCAGAGCTCAGATCCACATCCACGGTATCTTCTGCAGCAGGAGAAACAGCCTGATCTTCCTTCTTACTGTCCTGTTTGCATTTCTTTCTCCTTCGTTTCTTCTTTTTCACAGAACTTGGAGTGAAAACTGGCTCTGTTTCCAAGATGTGTGATATGTTGGAACTCTGAGATGGTCTTTCATTTCCACCTGATTTCGTCAAAAGGGTGTCAATATCTTTAAAGAACTGATCTTCAGTAGGAATTGGTGAAGTGGCAAGGTAAGCAGGAAGTTTTTCCTTAAAGAGAACATGGAGAAAGAAAAGTTGTCCATGGCAAACTGGACAGTGAATCAAAATAATAATGAATACTTTGCATATCTAAATACTCTGCATATTAGGGAATACATAGTTCCTAAAAGTAAGAAAGTCATACTGAACTAGAGCACTGCCTGCTCTATTCGAAATAGGTCTTTACTCTTGCACACAGCTCAGTGTTAGCTCATTTTGGTTCATGTAACTGAATACGTTTGAAGAAACCATTATGCCAAGTCAGCATGGAACACATGAAAGCTATAATTAAAGCAGAGCCAATTATATTTCTATAAAGAGAAGTTCAAAGCAGCAGCATTCTCAGGAAGTGTTACAAAGTACTCTGTCAAGAACTTGCAAAGAACAGTAAGAACAGGACAAAGTAGAAGGCAAGGATCAGGAACACCCCATCAGATAAGGAGCAGAAGGGCAGGTAAGTGAGGAACTATGGTAAAATTTAGGGTGGTTAATGCTTGTGTTTCCGAAATTAATTGAGGGTGAGAAAGGCGACTGTAACAGAGATAATACTCTGTACCAAATGAAATTAGTGGATTTTTAAATCAAAGTATTTACTGTTTTAGGAATTCAAAAGAAGAAAATAAGTCTCAACAGTTAGAAATAATTAAACTCTTATTTTAATATTAAATAAATAATCAAATCTAGTGTTCAGGGAATTCTTAATCATTTGCTTTATTCCTTTGTATCATGGAGGAAATGAAAAGTAGATATAAATTAACCTTAGATGATTCAGAATACTCAAGTTTTACACAACAGTCCTGAAAATGAGTGGGTTTCCATAACCGTTTTAAATTTGGCTTTGGTAAACATATTACTCAGAAGCCAAAGTTTTATTTACCCAAGCAAAATCTGTGTTCACCAGCAACATACATCTAGAGTGAAACTGTGACAACAGGATATTATTCTGCAAGCCGCTAAAGCACCCAGGTAACAGGCTGTGTGGCCTCTGACTTCCACGGCCTTTTAATTCAATGGTCTTTGTTATAAAGTTTACTTGTAATTCTTAAAAGCTGTTTTGTCTCTGGTAATGTTTCCTAGTTCTACTATAGCATTGTTTGTGGTATATTCATACTATGGAATACTGTACAGCTATTAGAAGGACAGAGTTAGATCTGCAACTACTGACTTGAAAAGGATATTGATGACATATAGTTAAATGAGAAAAATCTGAGAGAAACAAAAAGCACATAAATGGAAGCCAGAAAGGTTTTGGTAAAGTTTATCCCTCTTTAAATCATGAACTCCTAGAGAGGGGGGGCATACTTTATTCATAGTATGTGGTATAGAGTAATGATTTCGGTGCTGTCAGATGAATTAACTTTATATATTTTTTTAATTTTAAAGAGAAGTACACTTTACTAAAGAAAATGTGGCCCATTAGGTTATACACGGTATAGGAAAAAAAGGCTAGAAAGTTGACCTTGCTAAATAAGCAGTTTCAAATGTAATCATAAGAACTGATCATGAGAACCAGTTAACAGACTATCAATAACCAGTCCTCTTCCTTGCTGTAAAGCCCAATCAGTATTATCGATTATATGGGATTTTAAGAAACACATAAAAAAAATCTTATTCTTGTAGTAATTCAATCTTTTATTCTGCCTTTTGCCTCTTTCTCTGATGAGAGAAATTCTGTTTAGGGTAAGTAAATGCAAACAAAGTAAAAAAACAGGTAATTAAGGTACTAGTAAAATACTAGTCTGGTGAGGTTCCCCTCCATAATCATACTGTCTCAATGCTGCTTTGCATAGTAGTATTAAGGTGTTGACTTCTCTCTAAATTAAAAACAATCTCATTCTGCTATTGTTTATTTTTTGGAAATTTTTTTTCTTTGTCAATTTGACATTAAACTGGAAGATCGTGTTCAAAACCAAAAAAATAGTAGTCCTGTATCCTTCATAACTTGAAATTTATCATTTCTGCTACCTGAGATTTTATTCTTTCTGATGGAAGATACAACATTGTTAAGAATTTTTAAAAAGATTCACAGTAAATCCATCAAGAACAGTTCACCACAATTTGAATCAGTGGATACAAAGGAGGGAAAAAGTAAGGAAGAGATTGATTTTGATATCGTGTGTGTGTGTGGTGGTGGTGGTGGTGGTGGTGGTGGTGGTGGTGGTGGTGGGGGTGGTGACAACAAATTGATTTCTTGCTGAAAGAAGCCAAACATGTAATTATCTTAAAGGGTATAGGCCAATTAATTTAAGTCCCCTGAGACCATAATAAATTCTATGACTATTCATGTTTTCCAAATTTAAAGGTCACATGTATACAAATACACAGTGTTAAGAGATACAAACACCTTAATTACTTAGGCAAAACTCAGTGTATTCAAGTCAAAGTGTAAACTGTAACAGAAAGAAAGCTCATTAAAGTAAGATGAAAATATGTGCCTTTCCTTTTACAAAAAGATGTGCCTTTTTTTTTTTTTTTAAACAAAAAAAAGCAAATACAAAGGCCTTCTGCATTCTCTTCATGCTCTGAACCTGGCATGGAGAAAAGTTCCTCATTCTTCTATCTCCTATATGACAGCTTAGTTCTTCAACCTAAAACTAAAGCTTGCCTAAATCAGCAACAATCATCTGCACAATTAACCAGGAAAACTGAACATTTCTTTTGGGGGGCATGCACCAGAGGCATGAACAAACTGTGTAAAGTGAATGTGACCAACGAGGACTTACATATTCCTCTTCGGTCTCCTCCACAAAGAAAGCTTCTCCATTGTCACCTAATTTCATGTGAAGATCCACTGCATCGCCATTGATTTCTATATCAATCTAAGAGTAGAAACAAATTTAGCATTAAGAGTCTTTTATTGGAGCTAAACTAAGCCTAAATTCTGAGTTCTCAAACCAAACTTAGTATTAAGGTTCCTAGAGTGACAGCCCCAGAGAAACACTGTTATCTGTCTCACATTCCATCCCTAAAAAACCAAACAGACCTTGGTGGGATGGGGAGGGGATGGTAACCAGGGACTGAAAGAAAATGTTTTATCGTCTATTTTTATAACTTGTAAACATTTTTAATTATTTAATTCCCAAATGTCATAAAATGGGGAAAACATCTTTGTCAAGAAACATCTGAGCACTTTCAGGGTTATAGCACAGGTAGGTCTCACCTTGTGTGGTTCAGATAAACACAAATTAGTCTTTAGGCAACAAAGAAAAAATATTAAAAATATTTTAAGAGATGGTGTCAAGTTGGAATAAATGTTTCCCAAGGTGATTATTTTCAAGAGGATATTCATTTTGACATACTACTTCTATAAGCTGGTTTCTAAAACAGCACTCATTTCCATATATTCTTACCTCCCACATTGCAGCTTGATCTTGCTCAACATATATGACTGAGATGTTAAAATAGAAATGATTTACTTTTGAGAAATATTGGCTATAGTAGACATTTGACTTGGCATGCTATTCTTTTGGTAAGAATATCTCTGGTGTCCTATGGGTATCTATCCATCTCCTATTTCTGATCATCTATTTCAGGTGTAGCTTCAGAAAGTGCAGGTGGGGCTCTTGTCCAAGCCAGGCCAATCAATACATTCCACCCCCAGCTATAGTGACTGGTCCCCAAGATATATGTACTCTGACAGGGAGACTAAACACTGACACTTCTTAGGAAAGAGATCTCTTTCCACTAAGGCTGTTAATTGGAGTAACCTGTAGGCCATCTTATGTTAGAAAGAACATACACCAAGGAAACCAGAGCTGAGAGGTGGGGGAAGAGAGAGTTCCGATAACACCTTCAAAGACTCTAAAGAGAACCATGATTAATTCAAATGCTCCTGGACTTTAGTTATACAGGCCAATAAATTCCTTTTTGCTTAAGCTAGTATGAGGCGGGTTTTTGTCATCTACAATGGCAACTGCCTTATCTAATACACTGGGTTATTTAACTTTGATAAATAATCAAATCATCAGTTTTGTGTTAAATCAACAAAATACATAAAAATATCAAGTACAGGTTTATCTTCTGAAATTAAACTGCTGCTTTACAAAACATACTGGGAGTATTGGTGCTTGATCAAACGAGAACATTCCAGTAGCAGTGGGGGAACTTATAATACTGCATCTCTCTAACGAGTGGCTTTACAGTGATTATGATTTTAAGTTCGCTTCATAGGTATGAAAATTGGGGTTGTAGTTTAAAATCAATGAACTGCTTTCCTTCATCGAAACTGACCTAAAATAAGACAAACAGTTGATCCAGATTGCCAGAGTATCTAAGGGCAGACATGGTTTCAGTTTTATGGTCACTGAAAAGCTGTGTTTTGGTCAAACAGACAGATTTCTTCCCAAACATATCTTTTGAGTTTCTGGGATACCAAAGGAAGAAGTGGAAAAGAAGAAATATTCTTTTTTTTTTTTCTGTTTCAACAATAGACTTCAATTAAATTCAAGGGTTTGACAAAATATTTAATACAATGATTTGTGTAACACTGTACAGAAGCTATATTACTTTCATAATGAGAGGCCTACAGCATGCAGAAAGAGGTATCTTACCTGCCCGGCTGCCACTGCAGATGCACAAATGCTTATTATGTATATATTAGTTCTGTTTTGAAAGGCCAGAAGACTTAACCAATTTGATCAAAAACTCAGATCACAGCAAACAAACAAATAAAGTCTTGTAAGTTGTTTTACAAATAAATCCTTGCACAACTAACGGGAAGTTTCAATGCATAAACAGTTTGCTGCTGATTCTCCTAAATCAGATATAGTTTGAAAGTACTACAGCTTAGTGTTACCGGAAAGAAAATAAATTTCAAAGAAATTAACTGTGACTAAACACTGTTTTACAAAGGAAAGTTTCAAAGTCACTAAGTAAACTGCAACTGCTTTTGGTTTCCAAAGGGTGACTCTGCACAGAGGATGGACCACACAAACCCTGCTCCCCCGAAACGTGGCTCTCCAGTAGAACACTGATTTCGTAATAGAAAAATGAGATGTTTGTTTTGGGTGGGGAGAATACCTAGTTTGTGAAAGCCAGAAATTTTTTTCTTTCACTCTCAAAATAACCTAAATTTAATTAAAATAGAGGGAAATCTCTATTTTAAAGAATAAGATCACCTATGTGACATAGCCAAAATCTGAAAATAGATGTTTTCAACTTATACTAGTGGTCCTCTAATGCTTCTGTTCCAGAAAATGGTGTGGGATCTTTCGTTGTGCTTTAAAATCCTGACACAAATCTCCCTCTATTGTTTAAGTAGATACTATGGGGCAAGAGTGGCAATAAAAATACTACTATGTACCTGCAAAAAGTTTTATTATTAGCTTAATTTTCTGACTTGACATCAGATATCCTAACAAACCTTCCAGTTGCTCCATTACCTGAAGGTAAGAGAATGTAAGAAAAAGGAAAGCCAATAGGATTACCATCTCTTTAAGAGAATCTTTCAATAAATAAACGATAATCAGCCTATGGCCTGGGGGTTTGCATTTCAGTCATATTTGGAAAAAAGTCTTGGTATCAACAAAATTTAGATTACAAATAATATTTTACAGCTCTGTCAAAACAATCATACAAATCTGGCATGAATTTTGTTTAAATAAGTGTTATGTATTCTAGTCCCAGTCTATTCCATTGAGAATGGAATAATATAGTTGTTATGAAGGCATTACCCTAAATATTTTAAAGTGCTATGTAAGGTAAAGGAAGTTTTTCTAAATATACCCAACATCCCTGTTTATAATTCTAGTTTCTCTGTTCTGCTCTTCTGAGCTGCAATAATTTTCAGCCTTTTTTTTCTTTTGGAGAGACTTCCTGTAGTAGGGCTTTTTAAATTTAGAAGTAATGTCAAAAAGCAATACATAAAGGCTGACTTCTCATATCAGTGTCTTTAACATCATACAGGTTTAAAATAAATAAAAGGCCCAGAAAGCGCACAGTAATGGTTTGTTTATTCATTGCTACCACTTAACTTCACCCTCTGGGAAAACAGGCTGTACCATTCACTCACCACTTTCTCTTTAGATCTCAGGACTCCCAGCTTCCCAAACCGAACGTGAAAAGGTGAACACTGGTAGGTGCCATCCTGCTGCCGCACCACAATGACGTCGATACACCCAGACAAAGTGGCTTGGTTAATACCCTTGTAGAGCTCCTTCACAGTGACGATCACCTGCCCAGCCAGCTGTCCCACATAATTCATGGTTTGAGACTACAAAAGACAAGAAAAAGTGAGATGCAATGTGGATCCGATGACAATGACAGAAAAAACCGAAGTGACATACAGAATTGCTCATTTGTACACCAGATTATGTACCATTAGTAGTAACCTTGTGATTTTGAACCCGGTAGTCTCATGCAACTACTGCAAGGATAATCCTAGATTTTTTATATCTGAAAGGTTGTCCTAGCCAGGGCATGAGGCATGCAAAAGTTACCTTTCCTTTCCCATCATCAGTTATAGTGCCAGCTGCCATTAGAGTTCAGAACATGCATAGAACTATGAAAGAACCCAGACCACAACACTGCCCTCCTGCCCAAGACTCTTAGGAATTCGCTATTATATTCACTCTAGACACAGCAGCCAAGCAAAAAAAATGACTAAAGATTATCCTCAGGAGAAAGCTGCTGAAAGATGAGAGCTAGGTTTTCTAATAGGATATTATGGTTCAGAGAGATGCTAGATTAAATAAACTCTAGGGAGCTAGACCGGGTCTAACCTATTTAGAACATTACTTTTTAGGGAAAATCCCTTCAATGCTTCAGAACAACTCATTAGAACATATATTCTTGTTCCATAAAGTTAAAGCAGAGAAAAGGGTTTTAATCTTGTTCCTAAACCACAATTCACTATTCAAGTAAGGATCACCAGGCTGAAAATGATTCTCCAGAAAGGGTCAAAGGAGGAGGTAAGTGCATCTGAGTAGGATTACAGGGCCAGTAGGATTTGCTTTCTGTCTCTGTGCCCCATTACTGCTATGGTTGCAGCTAGAGCTGGCTTTATCTGACTAGCCATTTCTTATGCAAGGAAAGCCAGTGGGGAAGACTCCACAATTAGAAAAAGTAGCCGCCTGTGAGTCTTAAGTTTTTCAAATTTCATGTCCAGTTATGGAGTACTAACACATTTCATTCAGTAGACTCTTAGTATTATGCCAAGGCACAATTTAGCAAAAGTCATTCTCCAGGGGTCAGGATGGATGGAGATCAATCCGGTCTACAGACCCTCTCTCTACAGCTCTGGCTAACCCAGAGGCTGACTTTCACCGAAACAAAGAACTTATTGATTATTCTCTAGGTTATTCATCAGAAGCACAATTGTCTCTCTAAACTCAGCTTTTGAGGTGCCTTGAGTTCAAAATTACATGCTCAGACTAGTTCCCACAGATCACATTAAGACCAGAGCTAAATTGGAAGAAAGAATGTCGTGCCCTTGGGAAAACTTAGAGGCCTGCCAGGACATCTACCTGTAGAGAAACTCACCCCACTCCACAGGTGAGTACCCAATTACAGTACTCAGATTCTCTTCAAAACATTTTTTTTTGCTCTTGTACACAGATGAATGTGTAATCAAGGACTATTAGTTTTATACCATAAAGCAGAACTACAGTAATTTTACCCTGGAAAATTTTTTGAATATTTTAAAGCTACTGTTAACATGGCCTCAAAACATGCCTACAGAAAAGCTAGCTTTGAGTCAAGTATACTAGCTGGGGAACTTACTACTCAATAACCAAATAAGGTGGTGTTCTCTATGTGGTAAACTCTAAAACAGTTACAAGTTGGTGATGATACTGGTTTGAAAATAACTGACTTGAATTCAATAGTAAGGCCAAATTAAGCACATATCAAGGGCTCAATAATTATTTTCTGAATGAATAAAGGAATGATCAAATGAACCATCAACAAATGAGTCTACAAAAATAAGGAACGTGTAGGGAAGAAATTGTTTCATCAGAATATTTGTATTACATCTCATTATATTTTTAAAAATTAATCTTTTTGAGATAATTGCAAACTCACATGTAGTTGTAAGAAATATGCAAAGAGATTCCCTGTTTCCTTTACCAGTTTCCCCCAATGGTAACATCTTACAAAATTCTAGTATCACAATCAGGATACCAACAGATTCAGTTAAGATTCAGAACATTCCACCACCACAAAGATCTGTCCTATTGGCCTTCCCTAACACCCTCACTCCGTCAATCTCTGGCAACTACTAACCTGTTCGTTTTTGTGATGTTTGTTATTTTTAAGAAAGTTATATAATAAATAGAATCATGTAGTATGTAACCTTTTGGGACTGACCTTTTTCACTCACATTTCTATGAAGATTCATCCAGCTTATTGTATATATCGACTGTTCCTTTTTATTGTGAAGTAGTATTCCATGGGTGTACCATAGTTTGTTTACTCATTCACCTGTCGAGGAATAGCTGAGCAATTTCAAGTTTTGGGCTATTATAAAGAAAACTGCTATAAGCTCTTAAGTAAAGGTTTCAAGTGTGAAAATAAGTTTTCATTTGACTGAGGTAAACACCCAGGAATGTGACTGCTGGATTAAATGAGAACTCCGTGCTTAGTTTTTAAAGACACTGCCACCAGAGTTGTTGTACCATTTTACATTCCCACCAGAAATGCTGAGATGCAGTTTCTTCTCAACCTTGCCAGCATTTCGCATTGTCACTATTTTTTATTTTAGCCATGATGACAGGTGTGTAGTGGTGTTGGTTTTAATTTGTATTTCCCTAATGGCTGGTGACACTAAACATCTTTTCACATGCTGATGTGCCATATGAGCATCTCATTAAATTTTGAGGAAGAGGGAAAAGGGAATAAACATCTTATTGTTCCTCATTTCTGGGGTCACAGTGTACAATTTTTATATATCAAGAATGTTTCCAAAAACAGAAGTGAATTTTTTTTCACTCTTTTACCAAAAGTATTTCCCAGCAACCTAGAACAGGTCCATCAGAATTTTGTATTCTGTTAAGTGATATATGTTCATGACATGCTTTTTGCTTTCCCAACATGTACGTTAATCAAACAAGTATCCAAGAAGTCAAGCTTTGTATTACTGCTCGACTGATGGTGGTAATTTTAAAATGAGTTTTGTTACAAATTTTTAAAAAATTCATAAGTAATTACATAGGCCTTAAAAGAAACTGAAAAAAGATAACTTCTATGCACCTATAGTTAGCCATAAACAAGTCTTATAAACTAAATGTGTAATAAGCTTACATCAACTAGAACATCGAATCCATAATTAAGTGTAACTACATCTATTCAAGATGCTTTTAATTACCATGGTTAAAAGATATGCTGTTACACAAGATACATCTACTGTGTAAATGAAAGTTGTTAAATGTAGAAAAACACAGGCTGTCAAACAACTGACTTTCTGTTAGCCTATAGATATAAAACAATTTTGTTTATGTTCTGAAGGCTGAGGGGAAAAAAAGTAAAAGGAGGCCTGGTGCTTTAACATTTACTATACATAGGGAATGACTGGCGCCCCAACCAGGTTGGGGGAGGGGACTTCCTCATGGCATCTGGGGAAAAGCAGTTGGTCACTGTATGCATGATATGTTAAACAGCTTCCTCTTTAAGCAGAATCTGGTTCTGTTGAACTTTACTGCCACATGCCTAGCCCAGGGCAAGCTTTATTAAAGTTCAGTGAGAACAAAGTCAGGCCTGTCCTGATCATAGCCTGGGAAAGCAGGACTCTGAGCAGGGGCAGAAAAGATACACCATTAGGTAACCCAGTCACATGTGAGTTAAACACACCACCAAAGACACTACCTTTTGAAATAAAACAAAGATTTTAAAATATAGCGAAACAATATACATTGTAAACTATTCATACTATACAGTAAATGATGAGGAAAAAACAGGAGAAGCAAAAATGAATTCAAGAATGTAGACTGACAAAGACCAAGGGAGAAGGATGCAGAAAGAGACAGATGAAAATTTAGAGCAAAAGCAAAGACAGAATAAAAAAAAAAATCATAACACAGATAGACATAAATATCCCCACACAGAAAGATCACACAGAACTGAACAATGTTCACAGAGCAACATCCCTCTTTTCAGGCTCACAAGCACAAAGGAAAACATAAAAATACATTTACTGATTCTTAGAACTGGAGGAATTTACCAGCCCAGTCTTTCAATGAACACCAAAAATGCTTCTAGCACTTCTCTGAAATATGGTAGTTAACAATCATCACAGTAGCAGCAACTACTTTTTTTGAGAGCTTACTATGTATCAAATTCTTAAGCTTATACATGCACTATCATCTCAGAACCACCTTTATAGGTATTATCTATTTTTAAAGATAATAAAATGGAGGCTTAGAAAGGTTAAGCATTGTTATGGACTGAATGTTTCTCCTCCCAACCCCCAAATTCATGTTGAAGCCCTAACCATGGAGGTGGGCTCTTTGGGAGGTAATCAGGTTTAGATGAGGTCATGAGGGTGAGGCCCCCATGATGGGATCAATGTCTAAATAAGGAGAGGAAGACACCAGAGCTCTGCCACCTCCCTCAACTCCCCTCCCACCATGTGAGGAAACAGTGAAAATGCAGTTGTCACAAACCAGGAAGAGGGCCCTCACTAGAAACTCAATGTGCCACTACCCTGATCTTGGACTTCCCAACCTCCAAAACTGTAAGAAAAAAATGTCTGTTATTGAAACCATGCAGTCTGTGGCATTTTGTCACAGCAGCCTGAACTAAGATAAGAGTCTTCTTAAACATCATATGCTATACTGCTTTTCAATTTTGGGATACTTACAGTTGACAGAGACACACTTCTTTCACCAAGTTCACAATAGTATCAGACAGCCCTTGTTATAATGTCCACCAGAATCACATTGAATTTGTACCACCCTCTTCTAAATGACACTACTAAACACGAAATAGTTTATTTTTATTATATGACCACAATAAGCACATTCTTATTCCTTAAAATATCTGAAATGACTATGTTTACTTTTGCTTTAATGACAAACTGAGAATTGTGTATGTCTTTTTTTTTTAAGGGTAAAATTTAATCTTTATTTACAAGATACTCACTGCAAGATGAAATACCACATAAAAATAAGAAACTCATTGAGAGAAGCTTCACATGGTATGTACAGTTTGCAACTATCCAAGTACAGTTTCGTTGTAAAAAGTGCTACAGTAACAAACCATATTTTAAAAGAATTGGTAGTAAAAAAAATAGACAAATTTACACCAAACATAGTATACAACGAACAACTTTATGCCTCAGCTGTACAATCTAAAAGTTAAAGTTCTCTGGAGTGCGGTTCTGAACTTGGAAAACATAACCTTCAAAGAGTTTCTGACATATTTTGATCTTCCTCTTCCTCTACAGAGAAATACTTCTCAATCAAGTTTAATGAAGCTTTGTACAAAGACTCATTTTCATGGTTTTGTAGAGTTCCAATTTTGTCCAAACTTCCGCATTCTTCAATCATTACACTAAGGTTCTCAGTTTCACCTAGTTTCTTAGCAACCTGAAAGATATTTGAAATGGCATCCAGAATAACTAAATTATGTTGGTATCTTTCATAGTTAAGTGGTTCACCAATGGTTCTATTATGCTAGTGACCTAGGTATACAATCTGTTCAACTGTCTCACCACTTGTATAGTTGGTCACAGCCCATACTGTTTCCTTTTATGTCTTAAAGTCTGCCTTACAAAGAACGTCAATGAGGAATGGGACTAATTCATGATTCACAACTTACTGTATCTGGTCTTGGCGACCAGCTGTGATGTTTGACACTGTCCACATAGTTTCCTTCTGAAGATTAGTTTTAGAGTTCATTAGCAGGCTGGGAAAGACAGCAAGTGCTCCCACATCTATTACAACCTGAATCTGTTCATCTGTCCCAGTGATAATATTTCCTATGCTGTTGGTGCAGGAGTCACAACTAATAGTTCAGTAGCTCCTAGGAGCTTCGTAAGTTAGGGTACAACTTCTGTTTTCATGACTATTTTAATCCACTCATTTGGTCCATCAGTAACACAGGAAATGGCCCAGCTCCTATCTCCTAATACTGGATGATCATGATGCAGGATTCTTGTTGCAACAAAGGTTTGAAAGTGTCCAGGTAATATTACATAAGTAATGACATGCTAAAGATGACATATTAGGAAATGCAAGAAGAGTCAACAGTGGATCAACTGCACCATACTTGATAACCAAGTCTCAGAAAACTGAACCATCACATGCAATGTTTCCTGGAGCCCATACAGCTTGTTCACTGATCTGAGCATGGAGCAATGCCAATAAAGAAATGAATGCTGGGATAGCACCTCAATCTACTGCATGAAGCCACCTCAATCTTGGTCTGTTCTGATGTTCTGAAAGCAATGTTAGTGAGGCCCCAAGCAAATTCAAACCAAATGGGACTACAATCAGTTCTACCCTCAAAGCACACAAATTCTGGATTCAAATTAGCCTGGATTATGTTGTCTATATATGGGTGGCTGTTTTTCCCTAGAAAGCAGTTTCCTAGCAGCTTGACTAGCTTGAAGCTGGCTTTCCAAATGGTTACTATTTATACCTTTGACAATGTCCTCAACAGACCAGTCTGCAGTGTGCCCTGGTTGTTGTGGTTTTCCTGCAGTGGAAAAGTACCATCATCAGGAAATGAGCTTATATTTCTCCTTTTCAGCATCTGGTCATCCTTCTTACCTTTCTTCAGCTCCACATTAACTTCTATTCAGCGGTGCCTCATTTCTGTACTGACTTTCCCCTTGTTCTTGAATCTGTTAAGGTGGGCGGCCAGTGAACTAGCATTCTTATTGACGAGCACGGTTATAAGACAAGGGAGAAAGCTACATAGCTAGCTCAGGCTTTCACAGCAGATGGCGTGGATGTGCACAGGCTGCAGGTCAGCTACCCAGAAAATGTCCACCACAAATAAACCTGACAGATGGTATGTGTATGTCTTTCTTTAAATGGGAGATCCAAAGCTAGACACAATGGAGCAGATAAGCCTGACGGATATACTGTGTACACAATGTACAGTTTGTGTTTGGGTCTAGGCACTAACCCCATGGGCTAGGTTAAGTTTTGGGAGCCTCCAAGAAAAGAAGGCACTTATTGGTCACTAAACTAAAACTGGAAAAGATCAGTAATAGCAATCAACTAAAATACTTATTAGAGGTCATGTGGCCCTTTCATGCATGAAATTCAATGGTGTCCACTACCAGATTTTTATCAAATACTTTAAACATATACTAGTGCCTGGAATAAATGCGTAGCTTTCAAATTTCAAATTTTACCAAATGTTTAAAGATTTTTTTAGCAGCTTTTCCTGAGCATCAGAGAAACTGAAGTAAATGATCACATGTAGTAGATTTATAAATGGAATGCATCAGTAAACAGGTTCAAATACAGATCTCCGTCCTACAAAAACTGCCCCCCCCAAATTACTGAAAGGTGATATGTTCAATCAAAAATAACTTTTGTTAAGGAAAAGAGTTAACTATAAAAATACAGGTTGCCATTAAAATAGTACAATTTCTAAATTGCTGTCAATACAAAATACATTTTAAACTACTTTTATATAGATCATCAAAACCTCTTTCCTAAGTTTTAAGTTTACTTTCATATATCTATTCTATACTGCATTACTAGTTAGCAGTAGTTACTACTGACAAACACAACTACAGTTGTTACTCGTCCATCATGTGTCAAGTGCTACGTTAACGTGAACATTACCTCATGTAATCTTCACAACTACCCATGAGTTTGGTATCAATAATCCCATTTATAAGGAACTTGGGGTTCAGAAGTGTCCAAGGTCTTCACACTAAGTGGTAAAGCCGATATTCAAACTCAAGTCTGATTCTAGAGCCTATGTTCTTACCTGCATCTCTAAGTGACAGAAGTGCCCTAAGCCATAAAGATAAAAGCCTTGATGAAACCCTTAGATTTCCTGCTGCAAGTGGGCTTCTTTAGCAACTGGAATATTTTTTGCCACGCCCAGCAAGTGGTAAATCCTGCCATGTCCAGCACAGCCCTGGAAAATAAACCTGAGTGGGAACAGTGGGAGATTGAGAAAAGAAAGAAGACAGAAAGCTGGGATCAGGAGGTCTACTGTCCACTGATGGTGGAGCAATGGCGCAGTTTTATTTTTGCAAGCTGCTTTTATACAAGAACATACAATTGCTGCTGGCTAAGATAAGATTATCCTCACCCAACCCACACCCTGCTATGATCTTTTGCAGTTGTGTCTGCTCGTGGCTATGAGTGTACTCCCTGCTTCAGAGCAACACCTCATTGTTCCCCGATCAGTTCCTACTTCCTCATTCTTAGGAGGATTCCTTGAGGCAAGGCACCACACAGATTGCAAGGATCTTGGCTTACAATCTGCTCTCCACAATTTTTACTTAATGCTACCCAACCACATAAATATTATGATTACAGAGAGTCCAAAGAAGCCATATCCACCCTCCAAGCCTCCTCTGCACACCGCCACAAGAGTTAACACTGATACTAATCCTTCCACTAGACCTGAGGTTCGTTGTCAGGAAGTAGACTTCCTGGGAGATGACATGATTGGGGCTTGTGGACAGAGATAACGGCTTTTACCCAAAAACTTGCCCTCAACATTTCATCTAAGTTTCTGCTCACAGACACGAGAAATGGGCTATGAGGGAAGAGAAACTTCTAGATACTTCAGGAAACAAACATCAGGCCACTGTTACCTCATACACATTCCAGCTTACACCTATGCTCCTGGACCAAACTCCAAAGCTTATATTTTGTATTTGAATAGCACTTAATATTTTTCAAGAACTTCTCAAACATACCTCATTTGATATTTAAAATGAGAATTTAGGTTATGCAAGGCAGACATTATTCATTTTACATTTAAACTGAGACAAGAGGTGTTGACTTTCTATTACTATTCACTAGAACCCTGCTTTACTTTGACTCAGGGTCCCAACCTGTGTTACTTTCCACTTGTGGATGAAATGATCAGACTCTAAAGGTCAGCTAGTGTCTCTGAGGACAAAAGATGTGAGGGATGAAATCAAGTTGTACTTAAGTCCCTATAGTTCTCCAAGGATCCAAGAGTCCCCTAGAGGAGGGTACCACTCAGCCTGGCTGTGGATTTTACTTCCTTGAAAGTGGGTGATGAAAGACAGCGATGGCACACATGGTAGCACAGGCTACAAGCTTCTACCTGGTCCTGGAGGGCAGGAGGTGAAAGTACTCTACAGTTTCTAAAACATTTACCATGTGCCCTGCAGACACTCTGGGGATCACAATGACCTAAAGGAGGTTACAACTTAGACACACTGAATGGAGAACTATACAAAAGAGGTGCAGTCTTTGAGCAGAATGCAGTGCCACAGTCACCTGATTTTATATGCTTGACAAAGAACCCAGCCTTTCTGGAGAAGCCACTCTCAGCTACTTAAATTCAATTAAATGCCTTACTTTGCACCTCTGTTTTTTCTTTTTCACGTCACAGCAGAATGCTAACTTTTTAATTTTAATTTTAATTTTATATTAACTGCCTTTTACTCTTTGCTTTATAAAATAAGAAACAGGAAATAGCAGCACACACCCACACACACACAAAACAGCCCTTGTCTCATTGGGGGAGATGGCCCCCAAACCTAGGAGCTCCACAAAGTAGATGGTCCATTAAGCCCATTTGATCCCCTTGAATCTAAAGTTCTTGAAGAAATGCTGACAGTTGCACATCTAAAATGCACTGCCCCAAATGTCTGCTCAAGTACATGGCAGGTGTCTTTCTGCCCCACGGTGCAGAGTGGCTACTGGAACAGGATTCTCCTTCATTTCTAGGACCATTTAGTTCCCCGTCTACAGAATCTGTAAACCATAACTCAGTGTCTCCCAGCAAACTTCCAAGTTCTTCAAACAGCCTTTTTTTGTCACAATGAAAAAGGAAGTCTGTAAAGGCCTTATCCAGGAAAGGTCCTTCAATGCAATACCTCTGCAGATTTAATTTAGAAACAACCACATAAGAAGACTGTGTAATTCCTTCAAGGCATAAAACAAAGACTTCGTAATCCACCTACCAAAACTATCCATTAACCTGGACTGTATCTGATAGGATTTATTTTCATACAGTCAAACAAAACTGAGCACCTGCCTCATGCCAGGTATCACAGTTAAGTCCTGATTATATGTAAAAAAAATTCTGCCCTCCTTCTCTCAGTGGTCCCTGGTTCTAACAAGAAAGAGACATAAAGACTGTCTTAATTTACATAATGCCTGTGATAATGCTATTTTGGTGAGAGAAAGGAAGAAAAAAATCTGCATGGGAGATTCAAGGAAGGCTACAGGAAGCAGGAAATATTTGTTTTAGCGAAATAAACCTGTGTGAGGGGTCTATTGGGCCAAGAAAAAGAGGTTCCGGTAGGCAGTCTTAGGAAAGAGAGAAGCGCACGTGGAAAGGGCATGCTGAGTGTGAGGCAAAGGTGAGATATGATGCAAGGCCTTGTACCCATTCCTCAAGTGTAACCCGTGAGCAACAGGCACCAGCAGTGGTTGCGGTCAGAGAAATGACATACATGATGACTTGGGAGTGGGGAGGATGAACTGGAGAAGAGAAGGGTAAAAGCAGACACTACTTCAGAAACTACTGCAACCCATTCAAGCAAGAGATGGCACAACTGTGAAGGCAGAAGAGGTTCAGTGGGGACTGAGAATCAGGAAGTCCTAATGACCACCCCAAGGTAGATGTTAATGGAAAGGAAGCAGTTGGTTAGGATCACCCCACAATTTCTAGACAAATCTAGAAACACATCTGGCACATAGTTGGGATTCAGTAAATATTGCTCAATGAATGAATGAAGCAACTTAGATATGGAAACAAAAAAGGTCAATTTGTAGTGAATTTCCTGTCAAAGCCAAACTTGAAGACTACTACTTATTCCATTGGTTCGAATTCTGTAGACATAAAAAAATCCTAGATAATTTTTAAAATGCAAGTTTCCTTGGATATTTTTTAAAAGTTTAATAACTGATTATGAACATGAGTCAAGTTAGGGAAACAGCTCCGTATAAAAGCAAGAGACCATCTGATAACGCATATTCTTCCTACTTCCAAACTCAGTCATAAAACGGACTACAAGGAGGCAGAAAGCTTTGGGGGTTCTCTTTTATATTTCTTCAGAGAAGATGTATAGAGGAGCTCTGGAAATCATTCTGAGCTGGTGTCTGGACTCAGAAGATTCCTTCCTGAGAGACTGAGACTTAGCCAGGATGTGGTATTCTGTGAAAAGCAATCCCACCATCTCTACTGTTTGAAGGCTGTTCTATATCTGATCCAATTCTGTTTCGGAATTTGAACAGATACATGATGCAATGGCTAGTTCAGAGGGTATTAATAGGACTCCCTGGATCACAATGATTTCCTCTCTGAAACTCAAACACAGGGGTAACCTCTCAGTAGCCATGTCTCTCATAAAGGACCCAGGCACTGGCATCAGCTGGCTGATAGGGTGTGGAGACATCTGACCCAAACTGGGCAGAACAGTTCTTGAAGTAAAAGCAATTAGAAACCGGTGGGGCTGAGCCACCTGAGTGGTGATCCAGAAGGCCCACTAGCTCAAGACACCAAGATGCCAAGCAGCCCTCTCATCATCAGTCTGAATGATAAAGGTCATAAAATTTTTTTGTTTGCTTGGCTTGTTTATAATCCAATTCTGACGTCAGCCAACAAAGGACGTAAAGACATGCTAATACTGATTCTGACTTGATAAAACCATGTGGAGAGCCCTGCATCACTCCCTCCAAAAAACACTCTGAAAAATCTGGACAAAAATACCCCAAATGTAACCCAGTGAAAGCCTTCTTCTACTGGACTCAGGGTTTTGTTGTTGTTGTTGTTGTTGTTGTTGTTGTTGTTTTAAAGAGAGGACATGAGGCTG
This sequence comes from Eidolon dupreanum, assembly GCA_028627145.1. Taxonomy (NCBI): domain Eukaryota; kingdom Metazoa; phylum Chordata; class Mammalia; order Chiroptera; family Pteropodidae; genus Eidolon; species Eidolon dupreanum. The sequence goes on along the minus strand of CM053504.1, from coordinate 50,214,505 downwards.
ACCTTAAGCTTATCTGTCAAGGCTAGTAAGCTGATAAATTCAGATTTCAAATCTGTCACAACAAATTTTCTTTAAGAAAGTATGGAAGCACAGATTTCTGCTCAGGAGGCTTGCTGCTCTATGATCTCACCACACTCTCTACAAAATAGATGAACAATTATCTTGGGCTGAGTAAGGTTCAAATAAGGGAAGACACTTTGCCACTACAGGAATATACATTCTTTCACAAGTGGTGGCCCCAAGTTTTACTTAACTATTTGCTTTGGCTTTCAGCAGATAAAACTAAGGGAAGACTGTGTCACCTATCATATCTTCAAACACCACTAATTCCCTGCCCTTCACCCATCATTGGCCCAATAATTTTCAGAACAATCCTTCAAAAGCCAACACTAGTTTTCTTCTCAATTCATCAACTACTATTGACTGTTAATCTAATGTTTTATAAGAGGAGCAAGGATATTTTAGATGAGATTACGGTAACAAAAAAGTATACCCCCAACAGACTGTGAGCACAAATAGCACAACCAAAAATAACAAAAAGAGATGGAATGAGGAAGCATGGGCTCAATGGTGAGAAGCAAAAGGTGGTAGGAAGGGGTTTGTGGTTGCATGTACCCATGGTACTCTGCCCTTTCCCTACCACAGCATGTAAGTGCTTGCCAGACTGCAGTAATTTGTTTATTCTACCTCCAAACTGCCAAAGAAAGGAGAAATGTTGCATGCTTCACTGTTTCCCCAAAGCCTGCCTGGCACAGTGCTTAGTAAGTTCTTAATGAGTATTTCTGGATCAATGAATGTATGAATTAACAAATGGATGAATTCAAGATCTACTGAACAGAATCAACAAGGAGGAGAAGGAATAGATACAATGTTTTGTATGTAACCTGAAAGGAATTCAACAGGTAAAAGATACATATGCAGACATCCCTCCCCCCACACACAGGGCCAAACATTACCAAAAAATGCCAACAACAGTAAAGGCTAAGCCAATGTTCCAAAAGCAATGCTCAGATATTTAGAAACCAAAGTTTTCAAACCAATGTTTTTCTCCAAATGCTAGTGAAGACCTCACAGAAAAATTTGCAGAAATCTAGCTTATGTGAGTGACAGTTAAAGACATCCACCTCAGATGAGTAAATCTAAAAATAACCCTGAGAGAACAAATGACATCCGTGCTGATTGCTCTGAAGAACACTACGCGGCCTCACAGTGACTTGTGGCAGGCGAGACACTGTTGGTCTGTCAGGGGAAGTAAGGGCCAGGAAGTCAGCTGAGATAGAGGCAAGGCTGAAAGTGGTAATGGTCATAACATGACCAAAGACTATTATAGAAAACAGAGCGAAAGAGAACAAACTTATGTTCTCATATCCTACCAGTCAGTCTATTTACATGAAAATGCCCAGCATTATAATTCTATAGGGCACAGCATTCAAGGTAAATGGTTAGGTGGAAATAGTTTCATTTTCCTAATGCTCAGCAATGTACCAGAATATTTTTTCTTTAGCAATAGAATTGGTACAGAGCAAGGAAAACTAAATGTTACTATTACACGTATCTTTAGATTTCACTATACATAATGTGTTCCTTAAGTAAATCATAAAATGGCAAGAAGCACATCAGAAAAAGTGGGCCGCAACCTTCCTCAAGTCCATTTGACTCCTGTAAACAAACTTGTTACAAACTATCACAGCTTTATAAAATCTAATGGTTCTCATTACTGTATTTCTCTTCACTGCTTCTGTCTTCATTTCTCAAATTGCTGAATAATGCCTTGTAACAAGCTTTCTAATATTTTTTCCTCTCGTGGCTATAATATGCCCAGTTCTAATCTACTTGTACATCAAGTGACAAACCATATATGTGTATGTTACAGGGAACATTTAACCTGACTGGAAACTGGAAAGAAGCACAGAAGTAAAATCATAATAACATGCAATGAGTTTAAGATTCTGTTTATAATTAATCATGAAAGATATTAAGCTATTAATTAGTCAATCTTTGTTTAATGGTTATACCTATCAGCATAGAAAACTTCTAAATGTCCATGCCAAATCTACTATGAAATGGAATAAGATTTCAAATAACTACACCTTGAACTATGCAAAATACTATCTTTTGGTTTAAAAAAAAAATTTAAGGTGTACTTTACATACAGTAAAATTAACTCTTTTGTAGTGCAGTTTTAACCAGACAATCATGTAACAATTACCATAATCAAAGTACAGAATTAGATCAAACCCAAAACATCCCTATACCCCTTTGTGGTCAATCCTTTTCCCCATCCCCTGCCAACTACTGATATGTTTTCTGTTCCTTAGCCTTGCCTTTTCCAGAATGTCATATAAACAGAGCCATAGAGCATCTAGCTGTTTGAATATGGTTTTCATCCATTTGCATAATGTATTTGAGATTAATCACTACTGTTGCAGGTATCAGTAGTCTGTTCCTTGGTGTTAAGTAGTATTCCATTATATGAACATACTAAAGTCTGTTTATCCATCTGCCAGCTGAAAATTTCTGGGTTGTTTCCAGACTTGGGCAATTATAAACAAAGCTACTAAAAACATTTGTGTACAGGCTTTGGTGTGAACAAACTTTCATGCCACTTGGATAAATACTCAAGAATGGTATTATGTAGATGTACTTCTGCAAGGTTAATTTTGCAGCTATTTATTGTTTTTAAGATATACTGAGTGTACTAGGAGGAGTTTGCTATTAAAATAAATCTCTCCTAAAATTATTTTACAAAGTGGAAGTAATTTAACTGATTCACAAATTTGGAATTTCGTATGTGGGAGTTGCATTTACTTATACTGGTGAAAACTCAAACTCTTCATTTATTCACGCCATAACATTTTAAACTATGCATATCCTTGACAGACCACATACAACCTAAGCTACAATTCAGATGTTTAACTCTTTATTCCTCCTAGTGTTAGCCATGGAAAAGTGATGGGGGAAAAAAGAGAGGGCACTAACATTTATCCCTTCCAAATGCCATTTTATTTACCTCATTTCATTTAATCCGCATTTAAAACTTCACTTAGGTGAGGTAAATGTTATATGCATTGTACTAGCAAGAAAACCAGCTCAGAGAAGATAAGCAACTTACTTGGAGTCAAACCATTACCCAGTGACAGGCACAGATACAAGCTCGGGTGTGTCTCTCTCATGCCCACACTCTTTATTCTATCTTGGAACCACAAGCTCCCCAAAGCACAAATGCTAAGTTTATGTAGTTTTCAGGGCTATGTGTATATAAAAATTTCATAAGTACATTTAGAAGGCATAGTGATTCTTCCGCATGCAATCATACATGAAAAATGTTAAGCTTTTATTATGAGTAGCCCTGCTGTTTAAGGAACATGTTCTCATCCTAAACTTTCTTGGATAAGAGAATTGTGTGGCTAACCTATACTGGTGGTGATCATTGGTAACCACAAGCAACTCTATAATAAAACAGGAAATCTGAACACTGGCTTACTTTCACATGTGGAAGACACACAATCTTAGCAGGTTTCTATGGAAACCATCGTAGTATTTTCGGTAATGACTATCACATTAGTCCAGACATTGGTAAGCTATAATTTTCTTAAAAACATTCTGACTTAATTTCTTTCTTAAAAACATTCTGACTTTATTTGAAATTGTATTTACTCACTGACCTAGAAGTCAAGGATTGACATTATGACTCATCTATAGTCTAAATTACAGCCATGAGACTGGGAACAAATGAATATATTCCTGTAGTTTGGAGGTCTGAGGAAAGACATGTTAAAACTTCACTCACTTTTCTCTCATTATGCCAGAAGAATGTCCATTAATATGACAAATGAATTAAATTGAAAGTTTAAATTTGTACCAATTGTGTTAATTCCCTGGGTTGAAAGTCCCTCAACCTGCATCATATTACCTGGTTAAGTTCAGTAGGAACAAACCAGATTACCCCAGTGGGATTTGAAGGTCACTGCACTTAAGCTTTAAGTTAGCTGCTGACTTCACAAGCACATGCAGGCCTCAAGTTCACAAACCAAGCACCCTCAACAATCCAAGACTAAAGGGTTTATTATCAAGAAGGCTGCCACATAAAGCACCTACTTTAGAAAGAAAGCAACACTTTAGAAAAAGAATGCAGACTACTTTATCAAAAAGAAGATAATTTAAGGATTAAAATAAATTTGATGTTAGTGAAATTCTGTGACTTTGTCATTTGTTTGATTGAGTGGGCTGTATGTATATTAATAAACACACTGCTTCCCTGTGCATTCAAACCATTAAATGCTCCCTGAAGTGTGCTCCATTTCTCTTCACAAATTTTTGCAAAAATCTGGCCATGAAACTGGACCAGTTTCCACTCCACTACAAGAAAAAAAGGACTTTTTCTTGTAGGAGGCTGAGTTCTCTTAGTTATAAAGGTTAAGAATGACACACAAATTCTTTTCGGTGTAAGAAAAAGAAATGTTGACTAACCCAAGTATGGAAAATAACGATTCGCTAAGAAAGAGACATTTCATCAATGATGAGTACTTAAAGCCAAAAGGGCCTTTACCTTTGGGACCATAATGTACCTAACAGATATATATCCAAAAGCCATCATTCCCCAATTGTGAGTAATCACAAGCACCAGAGAAGTATCTAAAATTACAATTTCCTACAGAGAAGGCTTAAACAAACCCTGTGGTATTGGTTTGGAATTGGAAATCTCCATGGATAGATGCACAAATATAGACGTGTGTATGCCTGGGCTATATATTCGATATCTGGGCTCTCTCTCTGCTAAGAGGATCTAGAATCAAGGATACTCTAGAAGCAATTAGCACACCTGGAGGCCAGATATTGGTCTCTAAATACCATTCTCCAATTAAAAAAAAACAAGGTTCCTTGGAGAAGTGGCTGATCCCAGAGCTGGGGGGAGGAAAATAATAGTTCCAGAAAGTAGGAAAGTGTTCAAAATCAAAAGAATGAAGCATGTTAAAGGAACACAGGAGCCAACGTGTCAAGAGCTCCCAATGGCTATAGTTAGAACAATATGAGCAACAAGATGATAGATTAACTTACAGACTAAAATATTCATGAGTCCACACTGATATTTTAATAAATAAGTAGGGAGAAGGGACAACTTTCTCCTAAAAGATGATTCTAATTAATAAGTACAAAATGAGGAAAATAGAAAACCACTATTAGAACACCACAGTAATAATTGTGGCAGGCAATGGATGTTAAAAGTAAATAAAAGTTTGAGGAAAAATAGGAACATCTGCATATTCTCAAAGTATCTTCCCCAAGATACTTATTCATTGCAAAAAGAAAAACAGTAACTTTACAGTAGAGAAAACTAGACACCACCTGCTGCAAGTGATCCAGGGAAACCTCACCAGTAATAAGACATCAACATCAGAGACCCTCTGGTATGAGTCACTGAAAAGAGCACATCACATGTATGGTTTTCTTGCCAAAAACACAGGACCTCCATCTAATTAAAGACGTCAAACTAACTCAAATTGGGGGTAATTCTACAAAATAACTGGTCAGGACTCATCAAAAGCATTTAGGTCATGAAAGACAAAGAAAGACTGAGGAAATGTCACTTGATCAAAAGACTATAGTGAAGTGACAACTAAATGCAAGGTGGGGTTCTGGACTGGATGCGAAAGAGAAAAAAAGGACTTCAGAAAACGTCTGAATACAGTCTGCAGTTTAGTTTTAAAAACAAAATAAAACAATTCCTGGACTCCACTACCCCCTTTAATTCTGATTCAGTATGTCTAGGAAATCTGTATTTTATTTTTAAAGCTCAACAGGGGTTCCAATGATCAGTCAGAGTTTGGAAATCAATGTCCTTGAGAAACCATCCAGGCTGCCACCAAGATCACTGAAAACTCTGAAAAATCCCAATGCCCCAGGATTACAGGCACAAGTACTTTTAAAACTCCCAAGTCACCCCAAATAGCAGCTTATCAGCTGTGTCTAATGACAAGTGGATCAATTCGCAGTCCCCTCTTAAAAACTTCAGTGCACAGGGAGTGAAGAGAATTGGAGAGTATACTCCCTGCTCCTCTCCTGCTTCAGTTACTCTGAAGTAATTACTTTTCCAATATAATTTCACTCTTATGACTATCAGTTTATAATGGTTATGACTTCATGCTGTTAGAATATAAAAGATGAGAAACAACTTTTATAATCTCAGCTACTGTCCCCTGATTTAACTGAAGATAGCCTCTATCTGCATTCAGTTTAGATAAGTCTCAGAGAATGCAATAACATTCTAGAGATTACACAGCTTTCCCTTCTTGTTTTCCTAGGATTTAGGGAAATTTCTGATGAAGGCCTCTTCCACACAGCTAAGGTTAAGATGGTACACCAAGGGCACACAAAGTTCTAAACATGATTTCATCACAGAGTTAAAACAATACTCTATAAAAGATCAGCATACTGTATTTCTACACTTTGAAAAATATCTTCTCAACAACAACTGAAATGGTAAAAAAGAAAATCAAATGCCTTACATAATAAGTCCTTGAAGCAATCCTACAAGGAAAAAAAAAATCTTCAAATGTCTGAAGAAAGTAAGAGTTTACATAATGGTTCTAGGTTTTGCAATAGGCTTCAGATGAGAGAAATAAATATTTTTCTAGATCAAGCAGCAAAACAGGAAAAAAATAAGACTCATTTTCTCTGCTTTCAATTAGATAAGTAATGTACAGCACTCTCAAAATTATCTACTCTAGGACTGGTGTCTATAATTTTCCTTCAGTAAAACTGCACTGATTTTGAATATTTTATATTAAGGTATAAATGTAAAACACAAATTATATAAAAAGATAAGTATTTTTCAAAGAAAGCTAAGAATTTTATTTAGATCCTTTCGGATAGCTGTGTCCAATTCCTCTAGACTGGACCCTACATCTGACTTTTTGAGACGTCTTGAGACACAGTGAAGAGATTATTAACTTTTTTCCTTGCACAAAACTAACTGACCAGTACCCTAGACCAGATCTACAATACTGAGTTTTCCCCAATCAGTTGAATGAACTAGCTCAGCTAACAGAGACCAAGTATCTGGACAAACTAAAAGGTAGTATTTATATAGCCACCTGCTGGATATCTGTCCAATTAAATTACTCACAAAATCAAAGCAGCAAACAATTCAGACATTTTAGCAAATGCAGACAAAAAAAAAATGAGCATCTAGCAGACTCAATGTGGCACAATAAATACTTGCTGAATGAAGAGAATTTCATTTTCTTTAAATTTATTTTTCAGTCATGCACTCTACAGTGTTGTGCAACAGCTGTGTATGCCTGTGTTTTAACTGTAAGTCAACTCCAAGTCTTTCCTTTCTGAAAACAAATGAGGGCATGAATATAAAAACATGTAATAAATAATATTCAAACAGCCTAGACACATTTCCGGCTACTCTCCCCAAAATACCTAAGCTCATCTGTGGCATCAAGATTAAAAGATGCAAATAAGTTGTGAAAACATAAAAGATTTTATGAGAATTTACTCCCCTCCAAACTGCCTAATAACATCACATTTCTGCGAGGAAAAGAAATTCTATGCAACTAAATATTTAATAGGTTTTGTGAACACTGTCCACACTGGACTGGAGAAAAGTGTTTAGTTTTGGACCCATTCACACAGTGCTGTTCTAAGATTTGGGGAAGCAGGAAGCAATGACAAAGGTGCTACGGCGGGGAAGGGGCTTTTCCACTCTCACGGAGGGTTTCCTCAGTATAAAGCACAATGGCCAAGCCACACACACACTCCTCCTACAGTGACTTGCTATCTTCTACCACTGTTCATGTTACTAAATCTTTCCGTAAATAATATACAAAATTCTCTGAAAAAAGTGGGTGTTGGGACTCAGCCTCACAGGTGCCCAGGTCCTTTGATAAAAGAGAGCAGAAAGACAAAGATGGAGAAGTACTGCCTTCAGGGCTTCTTAGAGTCCCCTGCAACTGGTGAGAATGTGAAGACCCAAACAAGGTCACTTCTGCATCCTGAACAGGTCTCATAACCTCTGTGCATGGGGTTCTCATCTCCAGTAAGCATGGCTAGATGCCCTCTAGAGACTCTTCCAGCTCTAAACCACAGAGACTCAATTCTAGAAGCATTTCTTAGTATTACAAGTTTGGCTAAGAACTCCTATAGTACATTTTGCCCTAATTAAAAAATGCAATCAAGGTTATTTAAAATAAATGAGGTAAATAAGGCCAGCAGATTATTCTGGAACTTCAGGGTATTTAAATGAAATAATTTGGCTTTTTCTTTACCAAATAAAGGCACCATCTTCACTTGTTAGAAATTATGGAAACATGATTTTAAAAAAATTCTCAATTTCTAACAAAGCACGGTCTTTTTAAAAAAATTATAAGATGTATAAATTTACATTCTAAACACATAAAATCATCTTTAAGATAGAGACTTTCACCTTCTAACAAGAGGTGTGTCCAGACAGCATATGACTAGTGAGCAGTGTCCAGATAACTGAAGGCCTAGACTCTGATTTTCAGAATTCCTCCTCTCCCTCTTGCTACACACATACCCAGGTTATAAAATCTAATATAAATCAGTACAACTTATTAAGCAGATATCAAAATACAGTGTCCTGAACACTAGCCATTCAGAAAATCCAAGTTTCTCTTGGGACAGGAAGGCAACCCACAGAACTTCAATGGTATAACATTATCATAAAAGGGAACTGATAATAAAATGTAGCAAATCAAAACACCTATTGTCCCCTAGAAAACATCAGCAGCAAGAAGCATAAGAACTGCTTCTTGTGACGGGTGGTTTGTGGTAGTGCTATTCACTAACTGAATTTTTAAAATATTTCATAGAGAGTCAGCTATGGTAACTATTTTCCCTTCTGATCTTTACAATAAAAGTACATAAATCCATATGTACAACACTGTATACTATTAAAATGACTTCCATTCATATTCAAATGATGTCCATATTCACACAATGTCCAGTTTCAGAACTATGAAAAAGTACACTTTTCCAACAGATCCAAAAGCAAAAAGCACACAAATGTGTTAACTTTCTTTTCAGATGATAAATTTTTTTTTATAATTTTAAAACTAAAATCAACTTGATTATAAGCCACAGATTTAAAAACGGTCTAATTTTTGTCATTTATTTTACACTTTTCATAAAAACATACACCCTTAATTTTCTAAAAAAATATTTCACCTCATTGTATTTACTTCAGATTATTTTTTAAAGGAAAAGGTTCTATAGGTAAAATTAAATTATATTGTCCTTAATTCATCTGATTTCGTTTCTTTAATGAGGACATGTGGAACTTACACTAAGTTTATGTGGCTTGTTTTATATCTTATTAGAGAGAGAAAACTAGATTAAAAAAAAACTCAAGATAATATGAATTTTCCCCACATATTTCAAGCTTATAAAAATTTTTTGTTTGCAATCATAGGAGGAAAAAAAATAGACACTCTTCTCTGTATCAGAAAAAAATGCCAGTTCTTAAAATATTAATTTTAGTTTTAACAAAATTTTAGAACCAAAAGAACCCATAAAGCTTTTAAGTGTAGTTTATTCCTCAACTACTGCACTTTGAAATCAGATACATTTAGCTTGAAACTCAGTTTTTAAAAAATTCTCATTTTAAAGTATCAACTTTATTCTTCTAGGCAGAAAGTTATGAATTGTTAACTAATACATAGAAAAAGGTAGAAAGATGGTGTAGCATGAATAAGGGAGAGCAGGGGGGCAAAGATTTCTGTTGAATCTAACATTTAAAAGTTAATAAAAACCCTTACAATGCTACATTTTCCAAAGAAAAGGCATTAGGCACTTTCTTTTGGTGGGTGCTCTTTCCTCTTCTCTCAGTATTATCCAGATTAAGCAATCAAGCAAAGTGACCAGGACATTGGTGGATATAACTCACCAGGATACCAGCAGAAGCCTTTCCATGGTAAACATCTTCAGCTTTACTTAAAAAGCCTTCATGAGCTTTCTTCTCAACTTCACTATCATCTTCTAAGTAAAACATAGTAATATTGAACTACCTTATTAAGCATGTCTTTTTTCAAAGACGAAAACACACTTCTAAATTATCAAAACTGAAAGCTGCTCTGCTGACAAACTGTTGGCAGACACAGTAATATGGTTAAAACGGAAATGAAATGGTTCTTTAAAAAAAGAGCAATACATACACGACTTTACCAATAAGATTTGCTCAAAACACACTACCCTTGCTCTCTGAGGGAGATAAGCAGGGGCACGGGACAGCCTGTGCCATATGTTTACACTGATAGGTACCAAGTCCTGCCCAATCACATGACAGTCAATGCAGCTTCCATCACAGAACAGGGATTGAGTTAATTGAGTTAATGATTCTCTAAATCAATCACATCCTCGTTTTTGGAAAAGCAGCTATACATATGGAGAACAAATCTTACATAATTAATCATGTAAGGGAAAATAGTGCATTTTACATGAATTATATAAATTAATCATGTAAGGAAAAACTGTATTTTTGTAAGCATCAATGAGCTTCCCAAAGACAGCCAGGTTAGATATGCTTCATAAGAACTCAATTACTAAAAATTTTCTGTCATCTGGGCATGACCCAATATATTTTCACAACTCAGGAAGGGAGATAGCCTGCTCAGCACTGTAAATAGTGAAGAAATAGTAATAACAACTCATTAATATGTTAACATGATAAATTATATTGTTATAATGTTAATATTATGCAGTAATATAATGAGCAAATCGTTTAACTTAAGTAGTAAACAGTGCAATGTTGTAAAATTCAACCATTCTTGGTTATTTCCTTTCCAGCTCTCAGTAAGTCAACATATAGTATTAAATATACTATACTATATACTATTTTACTCATCAGTATCTAGGACTGTGCTGTTCATTACAAACAGTCATTAGGCATGTGGCTATATTCAATGTGGCTAGTAGCAACTGAGATGTGCTGAAACTGTAAAATACACACTTAGAATAAAAACAGAACATGCAATAATCCCAATTTTTTATATACTGTATAGGTCAAATGTTGCAATGATAATATTTTGGATATAAAATTAAATGAGATATTATTAAAATTAATTTTACCTGTTTTTCTTTTTTTTTAAATGTTACTAGGAATTTTTAAATTTCATATGTGGCTCTCATTACATTTCCATTGGACAGCACTAGTTTAGGGCCCTGAGACAAACCTGAGAGCCAGGGGGATGAAAAAAAAGACATTAAGCCAAAGTTCTACTGATGAAGAACTGAAAACAAGATTTTTCACCATTCCATAAAAATATTTAGGTAATTCGTTAACAATATACTAGCTGATCTTCAGATATTTAATGATGGTCACATTATTAAACCTTTTTTTCTACCTCTAAACATCACAAAAAAGACAAAATTTTCAAATATTTGACCAAATAAACGGAGGTTGGTAATGTTTACTGCAGCAATATATCACCAAGATACACAATAAAAATGTTAAATGGCAGAGTTAAAAACAAATTTCACCAAAATTAGAAATAGAAAATTTTATCTTGCATTCAGTGTGTTACACTGCTTGCTGTCCTGCCTACCATATATTAATGTGAGCCTGGAGTACATGAAGGACCCACAAGCACTTGTAATCTAATTTAATATACATGATATACACAAATTCCTTTCAAAAGAAGTAACTGGGCCAGGTAGGGTCTAAATACTATGCAATGTATAAAAATGTAAACCTCTTCCTCCATGTCCTACTATAGCTCCTGATCCCTGGCCTCAGATGATAATAAGAAAAAACTGATACTGGGGTGCTGCTAGTGGGGAAAAAAGGAAGGAGAAATGAGAGGTAGAGAAGAGGAAGTAAGAGAGAAGAAAGCAGATTAAGGAAAAACTACATAAGAAGATGGTGGGGAGCAGAAGAAATAAAACTTGGAAGAGATAAGAAAATATGCAGGTGGGATGACAGGAGAAAGGGAAAACTATAAGTAGGAGGGTAGATGAAGGGATGAAGATACAGGGGAAAAGAAAAATGGCGGAAAACCTCATCCATTTTAAATGTGAGGAAACAGGCCCAGAAAGAGATCAGGAATTATCCCCAGATCACCTATTTAGATGAAACCAGATTTCCAGTTTGGTGCTCTTTTTCATGATGCCAGATTGAGACCACAAATGAGGGTTAGGGAGAAAGAGGATGATGATTGATAGGAAAGGAAGAAAAAAGCCTAAAGAGAAGAGAGGTGATATCCAGGAGGGCAGAGATTAGCAGGTATGAACTCTGTTCTTTCTGGCAACCTTTGCTTCAAATGCCTCTTACACAACAAGCAGGCCCCAGTCCAGCCACTTCAGTTTCCTGCTAGTATTGATATTGATTCACTGTTTGGATGGATGACTCAAAATGTTCTGAGTTCACCAGAGCATGTACCATGAGACAAACAGAGGTAAGCTCACCTTCCAAACATCTATTTAGCCAAGAGGGACACAACTCCAGCTTCTTCCTGTGGATCACCTGACTTCCAGGCTGATACCCAAATTCTAGTTCCAATTTCATCACTTGAGTGGTGGCTTTTCAGACTTGGTTGATAAGAGTTAAAACTAAACCTACAATTCTTAATCATCTACATGATTTTTCAAAGAAAAATGTTACTGTATTGTCAAACGTGTTCTCTATAGACTAAGATAAAAATAAATGGTTGACTATTGAGAAAAACTACTTTTTACTTTTGCATAGCACCTTCATTATCTTTTTTTTTTTTTAAAGGTGGGTAAATGGTATTTTTTAATGAAATAGAACAAAAAAAAATCATCAGATTTGTATGGAACCACAAAAGACCCTGAAGAGCCAAAGCAATCCTGACTAAAAAGAACAAAGTCGGAGGTATCACACTCCCTGACTTCAAAACTATACGACAAAGTGACCATAATTAAAACAAGACAGTATTGGCAGAAAAACAGACACACAGACCAATGGAAAAGAACTAAGAACCCAGAAATAAACCCACATATATATACACAAATAATTTTTGACAAAGAAGCCAAAAATATACAATGGAGAAAAGAAAGCCTCTTCAAGGAAAACTGGAAAGCCAGCTGCAAAAGAATGAAACTAGACTATTTGTCACCATATGCAAAAATTAACTCAAAATGAATCAAAGACCTAAATATTACACCTGAAACAATAAAATTCATAGAAGAAAACATAGGTACTAAACTTAAGGACCTTGGTCTTAGAAAGGGTTTTATGAATTTGACCTCAAAAACAAGGGAAGTAAAAGCAAAAATAAATGAGACTATATCAGACTAAAAAGCTCCAACACAGCAAAGAAAATCAAAGAGGCAACCAACCAAATGGGAGAAGATATTTGCAAACAACATGTCCAATAAGAAGCTAACATCCAAAATATACAAAGAACTCATGCAACCCGTAAAACAACAACAAAAAAATCCAATTAAAAAATGGGCAGAGATCTTAACAGACATTTCTCCCAGGAAAACAAACGGCCAATAGATATATGAAAAGATTCTCAACTTCACTAGCTATTAGGGAAATGCAAATCAAACCCACAATGAGATACCACCTCACACCTGTTAGAATGGCTATTATCAACAAGACAAGTAATAGCAAGTGTCCAAGAGGTTGTGGGGGAAAAGGAACCCTCATATACTGCTAGTGGGAATGTAAATTAGTATAGCCACTAAGGAAAACAATATGGAGGTTCCTCAAGATATTAAGAGAATTACCATATGACCCAGCAATCCTTCTTTTGGGTATCAACCTAAAAATTTGAAAATGGAAATATTTATGGAAAAATTTATCAATAAAGAAATATGCACCTTGATGTTCACTGCAGTATTATTCACAGTGGCCAAGACATGAAACAAACTAAAGTGTCCTTGAATAAATGACTGGACAAAGATGTGGTATATATCTACAAGAGAACATTACTTAGCCATAAAAAAAGATGAAATACTGCCATTTACAGTAACAGCATGAGAATATCATGGTAAGCAAAATAAGTCAGATGAAAAAAGTCAAGAACCATTTGATGTTACTCATATGTGGAATATAAAACTGAAAGCAACAAACAAGACAAACAAACATTAACTTAGACACAGACAAGAGTTTAGTGGTTACCAGAGAGAAAGGGAGAGAAAAGGGTACAAAGCGGGTCAAATATATAGTGACACAAGGAGATCTGACTTTGGGTGGTGAGCACACAACGCAATATACAGATGATGTATTATAGAACTGTACACTTGAAAACTATATAATTTTTTATTAACCAATGTCACCCCAATAAATTGAAAAAAGGGGGGAGGAGAAGCTGAATGTCTTTTTCCAAGATTTTAAACTCTCTGAAGAAAGTCCAGCTTAGGGAAACAAAGCTAAAATGCTATTCAGGAGTCAGAATCTGTTCAGATTCCATAGTTGATGATGACGCTAGGAAAATACATACCTTCTTTTTTTTCTGCTAATAATCCCATAAGTATATGAAACTAGGTATAAAACATTTTTTAAAAAGGTGTAAAGATTTAAAACTTCTTAACCTGAAATTTGCTTATTTGAAGTCGGGCTAAATTGGTTCAACAGAAATACCTTTATGCCACAAATTATATTGATTTTAACACAAAACATGAAAATAAACTACTCCCCCAAGTGGTCATACTGTAGAATAGCAACATATTTCTACTAAACTACCAATGAAGAGGTTAAGAAAACTATTTTTGATTAGCAAAAAATCATAATAAAAATATATTTTAAAGCTTCAGTTACAAAAAATTCACAATCTCCACCATAATTATTCTATATTGAAGGAATTAACTCAAGTGCCTTTCTGCACTTTTCAGGGGTATCCACGCATGACAGAGACCCACACGCCAAAGGACTAAAGCCCACCTGAAACAGAGTTCCTTGAGCCATATGGCTCTCTTATTTCCTACAAAGTTTCTCTTTCTATATCTTAAAATTCACTGGTTACCTATGCAAACAATCTGAAAGTGACTGAAAGGGCTTCTTCAAAACCAAGAGAAAATTCCTCTTGATACCACTCTGAGGATTTTCCAACATTTGTAGTTTAACTGCTTATTGGATAACGGCTATCTACTTTATTCAAGTTCTAGTGTTTCATTATATCCTTGCACAATCCCAAAACTCTAAAAAGGATAGCTACTGACGATTTCATTTGAGCTGTGAACGATCAAATGCAAACAAGTCTTTCTAGAAACAGAAGGGGAAAAAAGGGTCTTCTGAGGTCAGAAGGCCCAGCTTAAAGTGACTCTCCCAAATGTAATCTTCTTGAAGACTTATATTTTACCTTTAAAATCAACACATTTTGCATTCTGCTCTGATATGTCTATTTCTTAATATAAAAAACAACTAACTGGTTAAAGGGTTAATGTATTATGCTTACTATGTGACCTAGAATATCCTCAGTGTACATATCCTGGTTTAAGGAGTTTAGGACTAAACAACCTCTGCAGTCTAAACCTTCTGACACTAATATTATAGGTCAAACTTTACCCAATATTTTGAGACCAGAGAGACAGTATCAACAACTGTCTGGCTGTAGCAATCAAGTCTACCTGCTTAAACATTAAGAGAATAAAGCTAAATAGCCCAATCAAGGACCAGAAAAGTCATAGCTTTATTTATCACAAATTCTGGACAATATTTCCAACAAAATAAAGCCAAAACAAGTGAGAAAACCTCTGCCCTGCTCAGAAACCCCATGGCAGCTGCCTCACTGTGTGTGTACGTCCGTGTCTTGTTAACGGCCACTGTTTCTGTTTCAATGTTTGTCTTTTTCTTCTCTCATTTCCCTATCTAAATGCCAGTTTGCAATGGTCATGTCTCCCATGCTAACACTCAGGGGTGACCCTAAGTATATACTTAACAATTTCATGTACTAGGGTTTTGTCACCCCATTTTTTCATATCAGAACAGTGACTGAGGCCAAGTGGAGGTACTTCAGAAACAATGTTGTTTCTCCACTCCAGGTCAGAAAGTGAGATGGCTTAAAATAGCCAAAGAAAACCACAACAAATAAATGAAGTGAGCAAGAGTTCATCAGATATCATTAACAAATTCTAAAGAAAAAATGAGCAAAAATTATCACAAATTATGAGATCAACATCATGTAGGGACTCAAGTCAGTCCTACTCATACTTTCCTTGACTCTTCAGAGGTTCTGCACATTTCTAACTAAAAATTTTTTGGACTTGAAAAACTGGTGATTGTTTTAATTATTCTGTTGCTGTGATTTCACCTCTTTCAAATGATTACAATTATTTTTATTTAAAAAATATTTACAATTAGCTGTTACTCTCCCTCTCTGCCCTCTTCTTCCATATAAATGAACTGTGACCATAATGTTGACTACATACTTAGAAACCAGGAATTCAGCAATAATTTCTTGGATATGCAGTTTCTTGGGGAGAATGTAAAAATGTTATCATACATAAAATTCATACAATAATACATGAGGATCTCAAGAGATAAGTGTACAAAAACATAAACAACTGACATCTCATATACATAACTATCATCAAGAGTGAGAACCTGCTCATGTCTTACAGCTGCTACATGGAGAAGCCTGGCTATAAACCAAGTTCTGTCTGACTCCACAGCCTTTGCTTTTAACCATACCACTGATGTTTAATTTACAATTTGTCTGCTATCATATCAGTAGGCTTAAAGAAAATGCCACCAAGCATTTGGGACCATCATTTTAATAAAGAATCACCATGAGTGCTGCTAAGAGTCAGCCAGACAAGACTGATGGGTCAGAGAATAAATTATTGATTTGTAGTCTTAAATAGACCAAGAAAACCTAGCAACTCTGCAATCAATGCTTCTGTGGTCAACTTGCTCTCCTAATTGTCTCCTTTTCAAAACTCCTGTTTCTCAGCCTGACTGTATCCACATCGCCTTTCCCTCCCCATTAGAATACGTATCATTTCACATTCATCTATGCAGGTTCATTTGTGTTCTTTGAGAAATGAAAAGGAAAAATGGATAAAATACATTGCTATAAGAATAACTTAAGAAATTTACTTTTTCAATACTTAGAAAATTCTAATGTTACATCTAAGTCTGTTACCAGATTTTATTTAACTAGTATAATTTAAACAAAAATAATCAGAATTTTAAAATTATTGTTTTTCAGAACTGAGTCTGCCTACTTCATCTAAAGTTCCCCTAAGATGTATAAGGAAAAGAGAAAAATAGTAGCACTGGTACCCAGATTTACACATGACAAGAGTTATATTACACACATACAGATGAACACAATTCCAAGATAGCAGTAGTGAAAATATGCATATTTAAAATTATAAAACATTGCTGGAAAAAAACTGAAAATTACTTAAGTAAATAGACATTTCGTGTTCATGAATACAAAGATGTAATATTGTTAAGATGTCAAAACTACCAAAACGATCTACAGATTCAACACAATCGCTATCAAATCCCAATACTTTTTTTTTTTTTTTTGCAGAAATACAAAGCCAATTCTTATACCGATATGGAATTGAGAAGAGCCAAAACAATCTTGAAAAACTTAGTACAAACTACAGTAATCAAAATAATGTGATACTAGCATTAAAACAGACATGCAGACCAATGGAATAGAACTGAGAACCCAGAAATAAACCCAAACATCTAAGGCTAACAGATTTTTGACAAGGGTGCCAAGTTCATTCAACGGAAAAAGAATATGTCTTCAATATACGGTGCTAAGACAACTGGATTTCCACATACAAAAGTATGAAGTTGGAGCCCTACCTCACATCTCAGAAAAATTAACTGAAAATGGATGAAAGACCTAAATACAGAGCGAAAACCATAAAACTCTTAGGAAAAAACACAGTAGTAAATATGCATGACTTTTGGTTTGGCAAATGATTTCTAGATATAAAGCCAAAAGCATGAATAACAAAAAGTAGATAAATTAGATTCCCTCAAAATTTTAAACTTTTTTTTTTTTTTTTGGATCAAAGGACATTATCAAGAAAGTGAAAAGAAAATATCTCCAAATCATATATCTAATAAGAATTTAATATCCAGGATATAAAAATAACTTCTATAACTCAACGATGAAAAGACAAACCACCCAATTACAAATGGGCAAAAGGCTTCAATAATTGGCTCTTCAAAAAAGATATACGAATGGCCAATAAGTACATGAAAAGATGCTCAACATCAATTATTAAAAAAATGCAAATCAGAGGGAAGGGAGGAGGGGGGAGGCAGATAAGGGTCAAAGGGGTTAAATATTTGGTGGCAGAAAGAAATTTAACTTTGGGTGACAGGTAAGGCTGCACTTGTGTGTTATTGCAAGCCGATCTGCAAAATGAGCTCTTCAACAGGAGAGAAGGACTTCCACGAACAAAAGCAGGTCAGTGAAGCAACATTTGGAATGAGGAAAAAGACAGCCTATTTCACTCACTGCTCTTTTTAAAAGCAGCATCCACTTTGATGTGCCAAGCACTATTTGATTCTATCCTAAGTTCAAGTAGTGAACTTGCTTGATGAAGTTCCTGCTCTCATAGCACTTAGATTCTAATGGAGGGAGAAAGACAACAAATAAAAAATAAAATTCTAGGCGATTATGAAGGAAATTAAAGAAAGTGATGCTGTTAGAAACTAAGGTAAGAAGGGCAGGAGGGGGCTACTTTAGGTAAAGGGCTTAGGGAGCCAAAAACAAACTAAATGATAGAATTTTAAAAAACAAACTCCAGGAAGGCTCACATCTGAAAAAGAAATAGGATATAATTAACATGGGAGATAGAGCACTAGAAGCTGGCAATTGTGTTCACGAAACTATGCTGTGATATACTTAGGATTTACTTTCTCACAAGATACTGCTGCTATTCTTTCTTTAGTCATTTTGCCAACCTTCAAATTACTTTAGAAACAAAACAAGAGTGGAAAATGAGGTGACTCAGATACTAAGTTAAAATTCAGGAAACCAGCAGAAACTTTCTCAGTCGCACAAGCCTGAACAAAAATCTTCAGTCGTAATCTAAAAATTACTTCCTGAGAGTTGCTTTCTGATCTTCAGTGAAGATATATGTCACTAAAAAGCATCTTAAAAAATATTACTATGACTAGACATTCTGCTAAACACAGTAGATGTCACACACTCTATCTTTATTCCCTCTTAAAACTCATTATGAATTAAACTGTGTCCCCAAAAGTGGTGAAGTTGAAGTTCTAACCCTCATACTTCAAGATGTGACCTAAGTTAGAAACAGAATCTTTACAGAGGTAATCAAGTTAAAATGAAGTCATTAGGGTGGGCCCTAAACCAATACAACTGACTTCCTTACAAAAAAGGGGAAATTTGGACGAAGAGACAGACACACATACACTGGAAGAATGCCATGTGAAGATGAAAGCAGAGATCAAGGTGCTGCATCTACAAGCCAAGAAATACCGAAGATTGCCAGCTAACAGTCAGAAGCTCGGAGAAAGGAATGAACAGATTGTGTCGCTCAAAGCCCTCAGAAGGAACCATCCCTGTGGCACCTTGATCTTCAGACTTCCAGCCTCCATAACTGTGACAATAAATTTCTGTTGTTTAAGCCACTCAGTCTGTGGTACTTTGTTACAGCAGCTTTAACAAACTAATACACTCACCAACATTAACAGTAAAGAAATATACAAGGGGTAACTCACAAGTACAAACAGAGTGGTTAGAAGAAATGAGAGAGATTATTATTGAAGGATGAAACATAGATGAAGAAAAAAAAAAGACCAGAAAGTAAGGAAGTGCTCAAAACAAAAGTCTAAATTAGTGGAGGTATGTCAAAAAAACATGATGACTACAAGAAAATTTCCCAGAGTCAAAGTAATGATTTCCCAAATTGAAAGTCCCCATCAAGTGCCCAGCACAAAGGATGAAGAGTTACCTGCACTGGCTGTGGGCTCCACCATAGGCAGTCAGGAAAGAAAAATACCAAAAGACAATGTTAAAGGTTAACAGGTTTCTCTAAGGGCAAAGGATTAAGAAATATCCATGATGGCAGGGCTATGCAAAGCAGGATGCACATCATGCTTTCAATCATCCCTGTAAAGGTCACTCCCACTAGGGTGAAGGCTCATCAGGTCTGAGAAGCACCCACTCACGACATTCTATTTTTATGACCTTCTGACCTACAAAGATTGGTGACATACCTGCCTGCTAACCAGGTGCAAGTGTACAAAACAAGGCCAGGACTACAGGTTCACCAGAAGCCAGATGAGGAGGGCACTTCCCAGGTATTCCAGTCACTCCCTGACCATGAATAGTCCAAGGATAGAGGATGCAAATCACAAAAGAAGGCACTTTATCAAGAGATGAGAAAATAAGAAGAGACTTTAAAAAGAGATGTAGTAAAAGGTACTAAAACAACAACAACTTGGGAGAAGGGGAAAGGAAGAAGGAAAAGAAAGTAGAGAGAAATTTAAAAGCTTGGGACTTCTCAAAAAAAAAAAAAGCAATTTCTCAAAAGTAACAATTCAAAATTCTAAAGGAAAACTGTTTCCATTCTAGCGTTCTACAGCCAGCCTACCAATTGAGGCTAGAAAAAATTTCCACACATGTAAGATCTCAGAGAAGTGACCTTCCGTGAGCACTTTCTCAAAAAGCTAAAGGATATGCCTACCAAAATGAGAAAGCATGCAAAAAGAGGAATATCTAGGCAAGAGGACCCTATACAGGGGAAAAATTAACAGATTCAAGTGAAGTGCTGACTGCACTGAGGAATTTTGTAGTAATCAGAAACTGGGGGCTTGATTTTGTGACTGGTACTGAGAAATGAGAACCAACAAAAATCAAGTCCAGAGAAAACAAAAATTTAAACTGGTGAAGAAATTAAATCACTGCATATGCTTGTTTTGAATAATATTCAGTCATGAAAATAAATATGGAATATTGAAGAAATAAAAAAATTATGATACAATTATATTGGGAGGACAGAAGGAAATCTGTGTACAGAGGGTTATATAAGAGATGAATTCTCATCTTGTATCATAGGAAATCCACAGACAATGTCTAAAATCGAAAAACCATAGATGATTGGCTAAAGAAGCTGTGGTACATATATACAATGGAATATTACTCAGCTATAAGAAGAGATGAAATACTGTCATTTGCAACAACATGGATGGACCTTGAAATAATCATACTAAGCAAAATAAGCCAGATAGAAAAAGTTGAAAATCACATGGTATCACTTTTATGTGGAATATAAACCTAAAAACAACAAATGAACAGGACAGAGACACATGGACAATGGACTACTGGTTACCAGAGGGAAGGGGGAGGAGGAAGTAGAAAAAAATAAAATAAAAAATAAAGTAAAAAATTCAAAAAAAATAAAATAAAATAAAATAAAACAAGCTATAGTACTATAAGCATACAAACATGGAATTACACCCCACAAGAAACCAGTAAGAGAGGTGAAAGAAGTTGCTTCTAATAAGCAGTAATCAGCAGTGAGGAAGAGACTGGTGTTTTTTATTATATATCTTAAAGTACTATCTGAATTTTGAAAGTACATATTAAAAAAAACCTTAAAAATTTAAAGATGAATAGAACTATCATGAGATGCAGTCTTATGAAAAAGAACTGTATTTACAGAATCAAAACTACTAAGGAAAATAAAAAATAAACAAGTAAATATGGACACCGTGGGTTTTATTTTGTTTTGCTTTTAATTAGAAAAATCTCTTTTCCAACTCTCAGCATCTGTGGTCCATTTGAGCTTTAGGTATATCTCATTAACAAGACAAAACAAATGAAATTTAAATATTACCAAAGTTCCTATTAAGTTATCTAGTCCACTTACTCGGGGTAAGAAAATGTCCTAACATAAAAGTCCTTTTCTAGTCTATGGCAAAGATATCAGCAAAAGATTTAGCCAGCATTTAAAAGGATGACATTCAGAAGATTAAAAAAATCAGCCACCGTCACAATACAGATATATTTGTTTTTCAACTAGTAGAGAATAAAATTTCATGTAATCTAAGCAATTTTTTATAAAATCAATTATTAAAGTTTATAGAAAACTGTTAATTACTTGACAACTTCATGAACAAGTCAGCAACAGGACTTTTTTCTTCCAGTTACACATTCATCTACATTATATACACTATATAGAAGACAGCTCTGCTCTCTAGATACAAAGATATGGCTCCACCAAAAGGCCTGGACAAGAAAATTCATAGATGAATTTTGATGGTAAAATTCACAAGGCTTAAATTTATAAATATACATAGTGTACTAGATTTGTATACAATATTACTAACTCATAAAAGCGTGTTTTCTATTTTGACTCTATAAAAATAAAAATTCTGGGTCAAGATAGAAAATTTAAGCAAGCACATGAAGCAATCATATTTTTGAGACATAAACATCTTCCAACTAAACAAACTCTCATGCTAAAAATTTAAGCACAGAAGCTTTCTCCAAGATATTTTCTGTGACTCACTTTCAATCACTATTGCTAGTACTCCCTTCTTAATCACTCCCTTGCACAGTTTTATAAAAGTCTGCTTTATATAGAAGTAGACTTAATTCTCTTACAAGACTATAAGCTACTCAGGGCAAGAGAAATCTTCTATTCACTTTTTTGTAGTTTGCCCCCGTGCCCTTCCGTACTGTCATTTGGTCTGGTTAGAGCTCCTAGCCTGTCACTCTGCCCCTGGATCTCTAGATAGCTTGTGGCTCTGGTTTAATGTACAACCTTATCTAATCCTCAGAACTGACCCATCGGTAGGTATTGTTATCTCCATATTACAGATGATACAACTGAGTAAACTAGATACCAAAAGTGTATGCATGAATTTGGGAATTCCTAAAGGTCTATGAATGTATCTGTTTAATGAGAGGTTCTTCTGTACTGAAGAGTTGATAAATAGCAAATTATTCTTTTTTTTTCAATTATAGTAAGTAAAACACCATTAAAACTCTAATAAAGAGCCTCTTATCTGCACATGTAGTTATCGAGTGAGTCAAGTGAAGGGAACACCAAAAACCAAACCTGTTGAAAAACTCAAGCTCAGATGCTAAACAATATTAGGGGTTTCAGCTTGCTACCCACAATGCGATGGGTCAAGGGCTCCTGAATGGAGTAAGAAGCTAGAAGCTCTGTCCATGTTGTAACTCAGTGCTCCTACTTACAGTCTGGTCTCATGTAACCAGTGATCGTGGAGTACAGTTCTCAAATCAGGAATAGTCAAAAATACCAGGGAAAATTCTTGAAGAAGGTATCATGTTGGATTATGACACACCATGTCTCAAAAAGTCCAACTGAGTCCATTCCTCTTTCCTAACAGTGAACAGAACTGCTTTCCTCTCAGGTTGAGCCTGACAGCAATATTTAGCTAGAATTCAGGGACCAAGTTTTAAATACTTGGTCCCAAACAAGCAATAATGTGCTTGCACTGTGGAAGGCAGGCAGAGGTACCTCAGCTTCACTCTTTCCACAGCAGGCACCAAGTAGGCATGGTGGGACCAAATCATCTCCACTGTTTACTTGGCTGTTATTTCTCTCTCTGGCACAGCTAGATTTGCATACATAAATGATTCATAGAAATCCAAGGATCCTATACAGCAGGTGCTATTCTATTAGCAATTTATAGATGCTGAACTTAAGAATTCTCCAGTTCTATCTAATAAGTCAAAACAAAATCCTAATATTGATTTAAGCATGTCTAATAGATGCACAAGAATTCTTATAGTTCCTGGGCAGTGTGCTGGCACAGGAGCAGAGACACCGGAGTGAGGCCACTGCCACAATACTGTTGTGTGCCTCTTTCAGGTTCAGTGTCTTCACCTAGAAAATAAGGATATTATCTCTACCTTGCAGAGTTGTTGTAAATCTTGACATAATTTATGTAAAACACAATGCTTCACCCAAAGGTGTTCAATCATGTAACTATAATAATGACAATCTTTCACAAACATTAAACACCTCCTAGAAACATTTAGTGTTCCCGCAAAGTATCAGCACCGTTTTACAGACTAAGAGTCTCTGTGGATAAAGTAAATAAATGTTATGTCTATAATGTCAAATTGGTACCTATTAATTCATCCAAAAAAACATTAAGAGAGTTTAAAGAAATATATGTGGACAGACACTTTAGGATATTTTACAAAGAAAAAAATAATTACAATTTGCATCCTAAAATAAACAAAGTATATTCCCATGGTTCTTCAGGAAACCTGAACATTCCTTGACTTAGGATAGTTAAGAAGGAAGGCATCACTTTACTAGGATCACAAATTTACAAACTCAACTTTTGGGGAAAATACCATACCACATTCAAAGAGCATCAATTCAGTTTTTAATTCACGTTAACTATCTGCAGGTTTTGCTGTCTCATACTTGATAATACAAAATCATATCAAATTATCGGATATCTTTATACTGAACATATTATTCCAAAATACCTTTTAAGGTATTCTGGACACTTCTCTTTCAAAATGAGTTAAACATCAAGTCTATTCCACAGCTTGACACATCTATCTTGCTAGAAGCAGTAACAGTCACTTCATAATGCATTAAATAAATTAGAACCATGCTGGCCATTGTATAACTCCTTTGTTTATTCAGAGTTATAAAAAGTCTTTTAAGTAGATTTCAATTCCAGATTAACCAATGAACTTTTTGTTTATAATTATGATACTTTCTATTAAGAAAGCATCTTACTAGAGATTTAAAAAGATGTTTAAATTAATTATCCTTCCATTATACTTCAGAAATAGGTAAATGCAGAAATTCAATTGGTCATTAAAGAAGTTATTTGATATCAAATCTGTATCTTTTTTCTTGCAGTAAAATCACTCGTTCCAACTTTAGTGTTTCTGAAAGATATTTTCCTTATCCTCAGCTTCTCCTCTTCATCTAATAACTACTTAGTTATAGCTACCAAAACCAAAAATAAATTTAAACCTACATCCTGGTACCCCTCTCTTTGAAATATTAGTCTTTAATAATCATATTTCTTAATCTTTTCAAATCCATGTCCCTTTACACTCCCTATAATATTACTTAAAATTTCAACTAAATTAACAAGTAACCAAAAAATTAAAAATCGGTACAGTGGAAGAAAGCATACCAGACCGTCAAAGTTTCCAATACACTGCAAACAACAGGCCTCACAGCTGCTCCAGCTTATTCCATTTGAGCTCCCTCTGCACATCAACCTATTAAGATTCACCCATTCCTCTTTTCCCTCTTTGTAGCTACTTTAAAATTAACAGATGCTCTGTCTCCACAATACTCAAAGGTACCCACGTTTAAACATTCCTTCCTATCCTCCTCAAATTCTACTTTTTTTTACTAGAATCTGGCAAACCTTTAAAGCTAGCTTCTTAATATTTCCATTCAAAATTCTCCATCTCTCCCCTACTCCACTCCTTAGTTCAATGTTTACAGAAAGCAAAGGAGGAAAACTGGCATTGATGCAAGCCACAGGGAGCGCCTGAAAATTAAGGAGAAAATAGTTATTTATTCTAATACCGATTAACAGTGAGAAAAAAGCCAGATGACTTTAGAGCGGGCACAAAATTACGACATCAAGACATGTAAAGAGGTGTGCCTCCTATAGCTGTAGTTAATCAAGGAAAATAAGAACGAAGTAAATGATTAAATGTTTGCGGCAGGTGGAAATAGTAGGGAGAAACTGAATTGAGAGAACTGAGATGAGAAATTTAGATTTGTTAAAACAGGTGAGATTACATCACTGTAGATTCTTAAACAGGAAAGATTAAAAAGATACTAGAAATTGAAAACAACTCAGAATTTATAAATCACTTTAAATTTTATTTATATTCTGTCTGGTTGAAAAAATAACTTAAGGTAGTTCAGACAAATATATATACTACTAAACAATAAAATTAAGATAAGGGAATTGAAACAAAAAGAATAAGAAATTAAATAGAGACAATATAATCAGTTACTGTTTATAAAATTAACTAGAGAAGTAAAGTCTTTCTAAACTTCAAATATGCCCAATAAGTCAGATAAAGGCAATCCACCAGCTACCCAAACATCACAAGGTGTTTTCCTGTGAATCAATGTTTTTCTTCCAAAGCTGTAGAAGAGCCTAATTTGGATGATTCATGTTGAAAATATATGACAATAAAGTTCTAAATTCAAAGAATTATGAAAATAGGTACCACATTCTAAATGGATTTTTATAAGATCACTTTCTAGGAGCTCCACTTCCCACTTTTCTAATACATTTATGCAGCCTTCTCAATTATATAGTCGACTTAAATAATGCGAAAATAATTTTCAAAGATCCCACTTCTAACAATCATATAGCACCTTGCCTTTCAGCCACACTCTTTGTTCATAGGTGAAATGAAGGTAGAAAAAGGAGCTAATGCTGACGGTTTTGCTATGTGTTACAAGTTAAATGATTTCTGGCTCCTTTCTTCCTCATTTCTTAGTAACAATTTTAACAATCTAAATTGACAAATAGGATCATTGAAATTTAGCACTGAAAGGCTTTAGAGAAAAAAGAATCTAAATTGTAGTTAAGTGAATCAAGTGAGAAAAAAAAATATACACTTTATCATCATTCTAATCCTAAAAGTCACATTAAGGGCTTTATAAACATCACAGCACACTTTATCTCCTAACGGATTCTTTTTGTTCTCCTCTCTTGATAGACTTGAAAACTTAAGAGCAGAATCATCCAGTTGCAGGATTTCAGAGCAAGGACAGACCTGTTGTTGGTCAGGAACAGCTGCCCGAGGTGAGGACTGCAGAGCTGGAGTGGCCCCCACTACACACAGGTTGCCACTGATTCTGGAAGATACCTAACTGCTTCATCTGGACCCCAGGAGTGAGCAATTTTCCCTCACAAGTTTGTCCTGAAGAGTACAGGGCTGTAAAGTGTTTAGTGTTTATAATAGTGTGTTACTAAAATAAAGAATCAAGCAGACGGCAAGGGAGGTGGATTCTAAAAAGCACAGCTAATTGCTAGCAAAGCCACCAAGATAACTTCTTATCCAAATGCCTTCTTACCAAGATATAGCCATTAAGCTTACTGCTCTGGCCTGCAATAAATATCTTCAAAGTTTATTAAGATCATTTATATAGGATTCTGCCAACTGGAGGCTCCACTTACCAATTTGTGAGTTCTTTCATCATGAAGAAAGCAAATGATACATCAGAAGCTTCCCAGGCTCAGCCAGAAGTATAACAATTTACTTATAAATGATGGGAATAAAACAGATAAAAACAGGCTTTCAAAATAAAGGTCCCAAACCACTGCCTAGTGATTCAGGGCAAGTCAATATGTGCGCATGTACACACACACACAGTGACAGCCGCTGAGGTCAGAGCAAAATGGAAAGGATTTAAAGATGGTCAGACTTAAGTTGGATTTAAATAAAAACTTCCTGATTTAGGTTGCTAAGCACCTAAGAGAGGTAGCTAAAACTACCTCCTAACAAGACAAAGCTTCAGGCTAAGTGTTGCTGTGCTGCTATATGTGAGGAACTATGCATGCAAAGAAGCATACCCAGAGGAAATAGCTGTTGACAGAGAATCAAGCTATATTTTAACTGAATATTAATATTTAAACTAAACATTGCAAAATGTTCACTGTAATAATCATCAGCTTAATTTAACATTTCACTACAACTAATGCTTGGCACCCTCAAGATTATTCATCCAAAGTTCACAATTCAGTAAAGTTGAGTGAACTCATTCAGGAAGTGCCATCAGCTCTCAGGTCACTGGTAAGGACAACCCGTCTGCTGCTTTCTGCCTTTATTCAATAAACCAAGGCTCTGCTAAGAGCCCCCTCAGCGTTTGGTACCAGGCAGCAATCAAAGTCTGGCCTTCAACGACTCCTGGTGTAGCGGAGAAAACAGTCCAATTAGTAAAGCAAAAATTACAATACAGGGTGATGAATACCTTTATTGCTACAAGAAACCTTAGTAGTGAAGGACAAAGCCCCAGCTGACTCTGCTATTTGCTTGAGTGGCTTTACTATAGTGTTAAATGGTTTTTTCACGCTCCCATTTCCAGTTTCTCTTAAATATAAAGCTTCTCTGTTGGTTCTGAACAGTGCCATCAAATACTAAAACAGAACCTATCAAATTTTGTAGCATTCTACGGCCATCTCCATCAACATTTGGACACGGAGATACTTCAGTCTGATATACTACAACAAACTGCACATTTATTTGAAAAGAAGCCATACATATTGTCCAATAGCTCTTTCACAGGTAGCTTTAGACTGCTTTTCACACTAGGGCCAGATATGGCCTAAGGATGGCTCCCTTTGGGGAAAAGTAAGAATGCTGCACCAAGGGAACAGCCAAAGGAGAGCTAAGTCACCAGAATCCTACCCATGAACCATGCTGTGGGCTCTGACGAGCTTCATCTCAGCATCACCTGTCACTTTTTATTCTTAAGCTCCTAAGAACAACCCATATCAGACTATCAATTTAGAAACCATTATGGGTCATTAAATAATTTGTAAGTATTTCAAAATATATTTCAAAACTGACTTTGTATTGTCAAAGCATTATGAACGAGTGAGGCCAAGTTTTAACAAATGCTAACATCGAGCATCTCTACTGGGCAAGGAGCTTCAACATGGGCTGGCTTGACATCAAGGTAAGAGACTCTTTGTCAATTAAAAAAACAGGTTTGAAAAATAATCCCTAAATGTGCATTTAAAATTATACTAGCGACTGTTAAATAATCCTTCAGAGCATTTCCAAATAGTCAAGAGTTCCAGCACTTTCTGTAAGGAAGTATGATCTTTTCCGTCCTGTTCATTAGTATGCCTTCAAAATGTCACCTCAAATTTTCAGTGAGAGTAGTAGCAGTCTTAATTTATTCAGGCGAGTGGAGAAAACAGTGACCCGCCGGGGTTAAAAGTTTCGAAAGAAGCCCTCAGTGTAAACTGTATTTCAGCAAGTTCAGTATACATTAAGACTGTCCGAGAAGAGGGGGTTTGAGAAGAGAAAAACAACTCATACTTGGGATCCGGTCTACAACCTGGAGGTGGAGACGCCGAGCGAACAAACGGCCCCAGAGCAATAACAGCAACTTCCCAGCCCCGGCCTCACCGCGGATCACGTGCCACAGCCGCCCCCTCCCCCAGGGCCGGAGGCGGGATGGAGACGCGGCCTCCCGCGGCACTTTCCTCGCCGTGACCGACTTGGCCAAGCCTCACTTCGCCCTCAGCTCGAGCCTCCACGACAGAAACCCGAGCGGTAGGGGGGTGTCTAAAGTGACCATCGCCTCGGAAAGCGGCGGAGGCACCCGAATTTTTCAGCCTTCACGTCCTCCCATCATGTTCACCAGCCAGTCCCCGGCTCGCCCCTCAGCCCACCCCGCGAGCCCGTCCCGCCACGGCGCCTTATCTACGTGACCGCGAAGGCGCGGGCAGGGGCCGCTCGGCCCGTGCTGCCCCGGAGGGTCCCGGCCTCCAGCAAGGAAGCCCCGCGCCGTGCTGGAGCCCCCACGTCACCGCCGAGCGCTGACACGACGCCGCTGCGGAGGCCCACCCGCGGTGGAGGGCGGTGCGAGGGCGCGCGGCCCCCGTCCCGGCGCCCGCTTACCTGCAGCGGCTCGGCTCCCGGCCGGCGTCCGCAGACAGGCGAAGGGAGACGACGGCTGGACCGCGACAGCGAGGACCAGCGGGGCAGGACGGGCTCACGGGAAGCTGAGGGGCGGGGGCGGAGCCGCCTGGGAGCGCGCCGAGCTCCGGCACCCGCCGCCGCCGCTACTTCGGGAGCTGCCTGGGCCGCAGCCGACCCAAGCGGCCCGCATGAATGGGACGCCGCGGCGGCAGCGGCCGAGAGGCGGGCGGGCGGCACGCAGGCCCCGCCCCATCACGTGATGGCCGCACTGCACCGCCCCCTCCCGGCTTCCCTCCTGGGCCCGCAGCAGACCAGTGCGGCGACTCCGCGGTCTGCCTCCTCCGCTGACTGGCCAGGGCCGTGACCTCTATCGTGCTCCCACGAACCTGGGCGTTACTTTTCTAAAAATAAAGTTTCTTCTGGTCTCCGTGGCAACCCTGCGGCGTGTCACGTGGAACTTCGTGCCCAGTTGCTAAAAAAGAATATTATTAACGTGCAAAAAATGTATGTGGCATGAATGTTTTATCATCTACTTGTGATCACCAGTAGCTCCTTTGGTTTCTTTCTCCTTCTTCCTACCCCCCCCCATCCTATTACATCCCCTTTTAAATATATGCTTTTTAAAGACATGGATTGCCAGCGCTGTGTATTATTGTTGCACACAGGTTATCTTTTTCCAGCCTAGTCTGTTATGAACGGAAGAGCATGTATTACTTACAAATGCAGTTTAATTTCTCGATATGCATCATGTGGATAATTATATAGCTTTGAGGATATTGAAAAGTGGGCATTTATATAAAGCTCCTGTATGATGAGCCCAGCCACAGAACAATTTCTTCCCACGGAAGAAGTATGGTGTGACTGGACTGTGCTGGGACCAGGCAACCAGCTCCCCTTGGCTGGTTCTGCAGAGGGAACCTGGCAACCACTTCCTCATCCAAGTTCCTATGGCCTTTCTCTAGCGTTCAGCCAAGCTTTGCTGCATCCTTAAACAAGGCCCAATAGAGACAGGTCGTTTTGTTGGCCCAAGCACACTAGGAATTTTCCTTTTCTGTGCCTTTCACCTGGTTTCGCAAGTGATATAAAAATTTAGAAAGCCAAGGACTTTCAAAGCATTTCCATATTTCAAAGTATTTTACTCTGTTATGGAGCAGTGAAATTAGAACGAGAAAAAGAGCTGCATCCCCTGGTTTCCACATCAGTAATATGAAAACAGTAATGCCTTTTTCACAGGATCATTTTGAGGATTGGATAAGATTACTTACAAAGTGCTTAATTTAGTTTAGTGTCTGGAACCTGGAACATGTTGTTCAATTTTTTTCTTTCATTTTTCCTACATAGACTTTTCCTGTGTCTCTCAGGCTATTTCACTACCTCCTGCCTTGGGAGAGCTTCCTTTCTTCCTTTAATCACACAGGAAGTCCTATGCATCCCTCCCTTTCTCCAGCCTTAGATTTTATACCTCACTCTGAATGATTGGTTCATGTTTCTTAGATTTCCTCATTCTCTGATGTCTACTTAATTTACACCACCACTTAAGTGAAGAAGAGACTCATTAAATACTTGTTGCATGATATCTCTTTACTTCCTGCCCCTGACACCTAAGAAGTGTGTGGGGAGCATAGAATTCCCACCTACTCCATTGGAATGTCAGAGGAAGAAAGCTCTTCATTCATCTGTCTTCTGACCCCACTACCCTCCTGCTCCATGGGAGGAATCTCACTCTGCTAATTGTCCCCTCTTCAACTCTGGATTCATATCTTAGTTGTATAAGGCTCAATCAAGATTCTTCCACCACTTAGGAAAAAGGCAGGCAGGAGGAAAGGAGAAAGAGGAAGAGAAGTAGCAGATTTTCTTGTCCCTTTATTCCCCCTTAGGCTATCAACTTAACTCACAGCTTTGCTTCCCAGCTAAATTACCTGAAAAGAGGAGTCTCAAATTTTTCACTTCATCAAGTCTTGTTCCTGCTGCTCCTCTTCCCCTCCCCCTGAAACTGCTTAGGCTAAAGTCACTAACAACCTTCTGGTTGCCAAATACAGTGGATCTCTTGCAGGTTCTCTTTCTCACGATCCCTGTAGGATAAGATGACCACAATTTCCTTCTTGAAACTCCCTCCTCTCATCAGCCAGAACTCCTCTGAGAGCCACACATGCCTATGCTCAGTGGCTTTAGACAACTCTACCATCATGGCCCAAAGCGACATCAAATTTAGGCCCATTATGTTTGCTTCTTCAAACCCGCTCCTCCTGAATCTCCTAGCTTGTCTAATCGCACCATCATTCATTTAGTCATCTTAACCAAAAACCTAGGAGGGATGCTTCTTTCCCTCTATTCCCATTTCACATCTGTCAAGTCCTGTCATTTCACTCTTTTAAGCTTTCTGCAGAACTACTGTGTTGGTCGCTTTCGGGGTCTTCCACAGTTGTACAACCATGTGGCTCCACTCCTCAAGCAATCAGGCCCTCCTTCACCGTGTCTCATATGATCCATTGCAGGCATATCCTAGCTGGTCTTCTTGCTCTCCATTCTTCCACAGTTTTAAGTACCCTCCACCCTGAATTGCAGATCTAACTATAACAAAAGTTATTGGCAATCCATTGCCCTAGAGGAAAAAGTCCAATTCCCTAGCATGGCATCCAGCGTGCTCTTTTTCTCTCAGATTTTCTTTCCTGCTCCTTCTAGCTGGTATGCTTTAGCTATTCCTTTTGCAATGTGATAAATATTAGCTATTTTTCTCCATGCATCTCCTCCCCTTTTTCTCTACTTATCAGAATATACCCAGGCATTCTTGTCTCAAGGAACTTCCGGAAAGCAGAAATTGCTTGCAAGACATTTTCTTTCCTGTCTTTAATCTTCAACACTCTAAACTCGTTGAGGAACCAATTTAAATCAGGAGAGAGAAGGCCAGTGAGAAGGGGTTTTTCTGAGGGAAACTGGAAAGAGGATTTTCCCTAGAGTAAGAATCAAGTTTTCCAGCCTAGAGGGAGGTGGTCCTATGCCCTCCCCTCTGTCAGCTCCCAGAACATGATTAAACCTTAGAGAAATAATTTTGTTGTTTCCAGCTTATGCTTCTCTTCCATGAGGACAAAGACTAGTTAGCATTTTCCAAGCCATCATCATATATACGCTCAGCTCTTCTAGGAATTCTAACTACAAACTTATGAGGTAGCTGCTATCATTAGACCATTTTATTGATGAAGAAACTAAGGCACAGAGAAGTTGAGTGACTTGCCTCAGGTCTCACAGTTAGTAAGCAGTGATCCTGGGGTTTGTCTCTAAGACTACTTGACTCCCAAACTGATATTTTGCACCACCAATTCCCACTACCTTCTGTTAGTTGCTTCTACTCTCCTATTCCAGTCAATGTCTCTTTTTCTCATGCTACTAGTCCATCTTGTACAGATCACAATAATAACACCTATTCCATACATAGTAGTTGGTAAAAATAAATAAGGATTTCCATTTCTAGTAATACGCTCTGCTAGAGTGTGTGGATTAACTCACTGAAAGCAACAACAAAAATATTGGGTAAAATATGAAAAATATATTCTGGAAGGGATCTCTAAACTGGCAAGAAGATAAGAAATAGCACTAGGACAGAGTAAAGGCCAGAACCCAGAGAGATAAGCAGAGACCAAAGTCAGTTTTTGCCTAGAAGGTATTTTCTGAATCTAGTGAATTTGAATATCAGTTTTTGCAGACTTGGGGCAGAAGTAAAAGCCTTGTGTCTGATTTAAGTGGGGAGTTTAATAAAAGTGGAACCCCAAAAGCAAAATCATAGAATAAGGAAAAAAAAATCAATTATTTTTGAGCCTACCAAGAAACCTCAGTAAAGTTGATCATAGATTGAGCCATAAGGCAAGTCTCAACAAATTTTGAAAAATTTGTATTATACTTTCATACCACAATGCAATTAAGTCAAAAATTAATTTAAAAAAAAGATTACTAGAAAACCCATTTGTTTGGAATCTCATGGATCATAAAATAAATTATAGAAATGTGACAATATTTCAATACTACATATCAAATATTTGATACTATGTGGAAGTTTGAGAGATAAAACTGAACAAGTAATAAATTTGTAGATCTAAAAGCTTATATTAGAAGAGAAAGTGGTTTGAAATGTAAAAATCAAAAGAGTTAGAAAAAGACCAGCATGATAAACTCCAATAAAATAGAAGAAAAGAAATAGTAAAGAGAAAATAAGAAAATAAGAAAATTGAAAACAAACACACAATAGAAAGAACCAATTAAGCCAAACACTGGACTTGTAAAATATTAATAAATTTTATAAACCTCTGGTGAAAAATTATCAAGGAAAAAAGGGAAGGTACAACAATGACATGAAAAATAAAAAGTTATAGCCACATGTGATGCAGAAATTACAAAGAAAATTTTGTGAACATTTTTAAGCTAGTTAATATGAAAATTTAGATGAAGTGAAAAATTCCAAGAAATTTAAGTTAACAAAACTGAAATAGAAAACCAGAATAGACTCTAACCATTCAAGAACTTGAATCTATTGTTAAATATTTTTGGCAAAGAAAAATTCAGGCTGACACAATTTTACTGGTGACTACTACCAAATATTCAAGGAATAAATAATCCCAATCTCACACAAACTACTTTATAGTATAGAAAAAGAGATTATTTCTCAATTCATTTTATGAGGATAGCATAACTTTATACCAAAATCTGACTAGGAGAGTGAGAAACAAAAATTTCGGTGCAATCTCACAAGTTCTAAGCAAAAAACTCAGCAATTTAAATCCAGTGAGATGATACATAATAATCAAATTCATTTACCTAAGAATGCAATGATAATTTCAAATAAGAAAAAAATAGTGTAATTCACTGAAATAAAAGGTTAAAGAAGAAAAATTATATGACCTCAGTAGATGCAAAAAAGCCTTTGATAAAATTTAATATCTACCCAGAAGGAATTCATAGTAAACTAGAAAATTTTTTTGATAAATTTATCAAAATTTTTTTTTGATAAATTCATAGTAAACTACAGCAAACAATGTAAGTAAGCATTCCTTTTAAAAGGGGAAACAAGATAAGTGTGCTGCCATCTCCACTTGAATTTAGTATTAGAGGTCCTAAAAAGTGGAGTAAGGCAAGAAAAAGAAATAAAATATAGATTGAAAATGAAGAAATCAAAATGACATAGTAGTATTTTTAGAAAATTCAAAATAATATGTACATAACTTATTTAGATGAGTATGAGAGTTGAGCAATGCTGAATATAAAAGTCAATATATAAAAATCACTAGCATTTATATATATACCAGCAATAAACAGAAATGCCACTTTTGGAAAGATGGCATACAATGTTTACTATAATTACCTCATACTCCTTAACTTATCATATTTCTATACAA
The DNA here is from genome assembly GCA_028627145.1 of Eidolon dupreanum. NCBI lineage: Eukaryota > Metazoa > Chordata > Mammalia > Chiroptera > Pteropodidae > Eidolon > Eidolon dupreanum. Next base: position 50,179,536 of record CM053504.1, on the reverse strand, counting down.
CTGCCCATTCTTCATCACAACTAGCATTAAAATAGACAGATCTAACTGTTTCTTTAGGTCTTTATTTTCTTAAAAAGGCTTCTGTGTCCTGTAAAACTTATATGAAATAAATGTATATGTTTTTCTCCTGTAAATCTTTGTCAGTTTTATTTTCAGACCCAGCCAGGGACCCTAAGATATTTTCCTCTCCTGCAGTATCAAAAAACAAGGCACTTAGGGATGAATCTAAAAAATATATGTACAAGACTTTTATACAGAGAATTATAAAACTTCATTAAAAGTCTTAGAAGACCTAATTAGAGAAATATGATATTTATGGGTAGAAAGGACCCAATCTCATAAAAATATTAATTCTCCACAAATCGATCTATAGGTTTAATGCATTTCCATTCAAAATCCCAACAGAGGTCTCTTCTTCAAGAGACTCTTGAAGAAGAATATAGAGGAAAGAATTATCCTCCTATATAGCAAACCTATAGTAATTAGTAGGAGTGTGATTGGTACAGGGATGGACAAATAGACCAATCAAACAAAATATAGAGCCCAGAAACAGCCCCAGCTTCCATCGACACTTGATGTATGGAAGGGGTGGCAATTCAGATCCTTGGGGAAAAGATGAACTTTTCAATAAATGACAAGGTAGCAGTTGATTATCCATATTAAAAAAAAAAAAAAGAATTTGGACCCCATTCTATATCATATCTCAAAATCAGTTTTTGTTGGATTAAAGAGCTATATAAGGAAAAACAGATTTGCCTTGTGGTAATCATTTCAAAGATATGCTTCCTTTTTCATACTTTACCATGTCTGAAATTATGATGTTTCTTACAATCAATGGCAACTTATTTTGATGACATATAACTTTTAGGAAACAATATAAGAGAATGTGTCAACAAATTCAGCGTAGGCAAGTACTTCTCATATAAGTACTTCTCAAAAAGCACTAACTATAGAGGAAAAATATGATAAATTTAGCTACTTTAAAGTTAGAATTTCTATAAAAGAGACAATAAGAGAGTAAAATAAAATGAAACGAAAATAAGCATTGTCCTTGGAGGATATATTCACAACATATATCAACTAAATATTAGAATCTAGAATATATAAAGAACTCATGAATTAAATAAGTCTTTCAGTTAATAGAAAAATGTTAATAGAGGAATTTCAGAAAATAATAGCACAAAAGGTCCATAAGCTTATGAAAAGACATTTAGTTTCATTAATAATCAGGGAAATGAAAATTAAAACTGCAAAGAGATACCATTACACAGCATCATGGCTAAAATTTTAAAAGCTGTTCAATGCCAAGTGTTAACAAGGACATGGAGGGACTAACCAGAATTCAGACACTCTGCTGGTTGGAATTCAAATGTGTAACAGTTCTAGAAAACCAGCTGGTATTACCTAGAAAGTGGAAACGCATATACACGAAGAGAAAGAAATTCCAATGTTAGTAATATGCCCTCAAATAATTCTTGCACAAGTGTACTCAAAAACATACAAGAATCATTTAGGCAGCATTGCTTGTAATTGCAAAAAATGAGAAATAATCCAAATGTTCACTGAAGGTGGAATAGATGATTAAATTGTGTCATAATCATACAGTGAAATACTACACAATTGTATCAACATGGATAAATCCCAAAAATAAAATGTCAAGCAAAGAAGTAACAAAAGATTAAAGTATGATTCTACTTGTTTTATGAATGGGCAGCTCTAAATGGTATATTGTTTAAGGATAAAAGCATAAGTGAATAAAAACTATAAAGATAAACAGGGAAACAAGTAACAGAAATTTCAGAGTAGGATTGACTTTAATAGAGGGAGATCCATGTAATCTGAGAGGGGCCTACAAATAGTCTTGGGTACAATAATGTACTATTTCCTGGCTTGGGCATTGGGCACATAGATGTTTGTGTGTATCTTTATTTCACAATAAAAAATAAAATAAAGACTAGAGGAAAATTAATAACTGAATATAACTGTATATTTTTTTAACGTTGTGTACCTACAAGCTTTGCAAGTTCCCCTTTATCTCTAGTAAGATAAACTTATACCTCTTACAACTTCCCTAACAAGATTCAATAAACAGTTTCTTTTCAACACTGCATTGCACAGCTTGTTTTGTAATAAATCTTTTAAATGTTAAGGAAGAAAAAGTAATATAAGATGGACCAGAAGTATAAATGGAAATAGTAGAAGCAGGAACACTCTTCTAAGTAATGTCACTCATAACATACCTATCTGCTGCTGGAGCAGAAATCTCAGCAGTGAATGTTGTTGTTCCATCTCTGCTGGAATCTCCCCAGTCCTGGGCAGTTCATCATGCTGGGGGCAACTCATTCCATGATAGGGCGATGAGGACTGTTGTCCTACTCAGTAGGCACACCTATCCATGGGGAAGACCTTCCTGAGATCACTTGATGTCATCAGGGAAATGGACTCTTTCCAAAAATCGATTCATTGGAGTACTTACCATCTACCATACTTTTTAGTTGGGCAGTTTAGAGAAACTATGTTCTGTAAATTTTTTTTAAGAAGGATTTGATTATCAGTACCTAGAGACTTTTCTGCTCCTTTGCAGCTCTAAGCTTTCATCAGCATGTGTTTTATATTATAACCAAACAAATATCGATAACGATTATAATAATTTTAGAAGCTATGGAGGGGAGGAGAGATTTTAACTCACTTAAGAAGGACCCTGCCCCTAGCATGTTGGAAAGCCCTCAGCAATTCACTGTTACAGCAACGATTCTGAGACCAGCCTGGAAAACTTTCCATATGTGAATGTTAACCTCCTTGTGCTTCCAGATTGCTGTTTCAGCAGCTACTGTCTTTCCAAAATAGCCACTGATTTGAATGGAATGTCTGGACTACCACAAACTGTTCTTAAAGAATGTGTTTGCTGAGTACTGTCTGCTCTCCTTACACCCTTCCAAAAGACTTTGAAAACCATTCTTTGTTTCTCCTCAGTTTTGGGGTATTAGTTCTGCATGATAATCCCTGTTGATGTGTGCACTCCTTCCCTTTTTTTGCTTCTCCCCATTTCTCCCTCATGAAAGCTCTTCACTAGATTAATTTTCTTGGCAGCACAAAATGTTTTTCTTTTCCCCCTTCTCCCCTGCATATATATCTCTTAACAGCTTTCTAATGGTAGACAAATTTCTTCCAATGTTAGAAAAATCAGGAGAAAGCATATGGCTTTGTAGATTATTTCCTTGTTAGAACTCAAATTTCAGTCTTTTAAATAGCTGGGAGTCTTTTGTCATTAACTAATAATCCCCAGAATTTATTAAATAAATGCTCAGCAAGTTTAGAGTACGAAGTAGTTATTAATATGCTAACATAGGAAGCATCCCCTTGAGGTTGTTAGTAACTAAGTATCCTACACACACTTTTATGAGGAAACACTACTTTTGAACTCAGGAATGGTCCAGTTTGTATGAACTTCTGGGCGGAGAAGAATGCAGCCCTTGTCTCAAAGAATATAGGAAGAAAGAAAAGGTACAGCCAGAAAGGGAATTCTCAAATGGAAAAACTTCTATGCCCAAGAATTCTTCCACCTCAGCCAACACATCCCACCCGTCATTCTATCCTCCCCACTTGCTACTGAGACTTTCTGTTTTAGCTAGAAGGGAAAAGATAAAGAAAAGGTACATAGGAGTAGTGTGACAGGGGGACAAACTTTCCTCTACCCTCAAGATTCTTTAGGCCAGTCTAATTATCAAATAGACATGAGACAGATTAACAAGAGGACATAATCAAATTTAATACATATATATGTATGGGAGCCCTGCATACATGAGAGAATCTGAGAGCCCGCATGAACAAGAGCTTCAGAGATAGAAAGGGAACATAGGTATATAAGACATCCTGACCTAGGAATGAGATAAGTTGCCTTGGAGGCTTCAAGGGTTCACTGAAGGATGATAAGAAGAGCAGATGCTAGTAAATAGAGGTTTTATCTGCCCTATAGATAGGTCAAAAAAGGTTATTTCTGATAATTGCTTATTAGGAGCAAGCCCCTTAACTCAAGTTCTTCTAGGTAGTTAATGAAAGGGCAAAAGTTTCTCTAGAGACTGTGGCTAAACTTGCCTTTAGCTCTAAACAATCTGCATACCACAGAGGCACATCTTGTGGTGACTCATTATGAACCCCTACAGTAGCAAGGAGAAAAACAATAAGAACCCCAGACTTCTGCACACGATCAGAAATCAGCTTTAATAACTAACTAACCCAAGGATGAGAAACAGGAGCAGTTTGGGGGTTGGGGTAAGGGTCGCCATGAAGAAAATCTTCATCAGAACTGACGTTATCACCATCAAATAATCACCTTTCTTTCCAGATTTCACATCTTCTTAAACTTCCTGGAATTTTCTTATGATCCTGTGCCAGAAAACACAGCTCTGTGTGTCTAAAATATGAAAGCAGATGCAACCTTGGATGGGGAGCCTTGAAAGGATCCTACAAGATACTAAAGGAAATTCAGACTGGGAATGTGGAATTTACAACAGAAACAAACACTTAGTCTGTCCTCCTGTTCTCAGATTTGAGTACAAATTTAGATCGCTGTATAGAAGAGCATGAACAGGCCTGAAAAACTTTTCCTGCCAGGCTGAGGGAGAACATTTTACACTGTTATTGTTTTAGAGATAGAAGGCTCCAAAAAGCCAGCCCCCTTAGCTTCAGAAAGTCTTATCAACACTTCCAAAGTTGTACTCAGTGAAGCCTCATAATAATGTGTTTGTTGAAACTTTTTTCAGTATCACTGTTAGATAATGAGACCTAAAGGATATTTATTTGGGTATAACTGATATAGTTGTTAGGAGCTGACAAGTCTCCACTTTAAAGTCTCAATAGATTTATATGCTCTGGGCCTTTGAATGCCTGAGCTAATTTTAGAGAAAATCCAGCAACATGGGGATATTTACAACAGCAACATCACCCCATAGTCCTTTGTCAGTTAGACCAATGAAACCCTGAAGGGATGGTTTGGTGACATACACCACTCCCTCTAATCCCTACCATTTCTTTCATCCATCCTCTGGTCTTTTAACTAGACACACCACTGTCCTCTTACCTATATCCTCCCAACACTTTACTCAAGTTACTCCTTTCTGGAATGTTCTCCTGCTCCCTCAATTCTACTTATTCTTCCAGGTTCTGTGCAAGTTCTGCCTCTCCAAAAATCTTCCCTAATTTCATAACTGAATGTAATTTTTTTTATTTTAGTGAATTGCAAAGCAATTTATTTATATTTACATAAGGCCATTATTGTGATTGTTTATATGTAAATTCAATCCCCCTTTCCAGACTATTCGATACTTGACTGCCTGATACCTGGCCGGTTTGTTATTGTTGCTTCAATAACATCTAACACTATGTAGAACACATTGCAGAAGGAAGCTTAGTAAATATTTGACACATAAATGTGTGAATGTGGCCTTAAGAGCAAAGATAGAGCTACTCAGTGAGTGTGTTAGGCTGAAGAAAGGCCGGGTTGGGACCCTGTAGTAGGGGCCTCATGGTGTCCCCGCTTCACTTTTCCTTGCCCTGTAGCTTAACAATAGATTGTCCCCAGCAGCTTAACCCAGAGCTTGGAACATCTGCTGCTGTAGAAAGTTGCCTTGAAACTTATGATTAATGCCCTTATGTTTACTGATCACAATCCTTCTGGCCTAGCACTCTTTCTAGACTCCTATCTTTGTTCCTGGGTTACTAATGCCACTGGAGGACCATGTTGCCAAAGGAATAGCTCTGTGAAGCACAACAGACACTCCCACCCCAAACCATCATGCAACCCCCGGAGTAATGCCCAGTTTTTCCCTTAAATTCCCTAAGCCAGACTGAGAAAGGAAGGCAGTTTTCGAAGGTGTTAACCTGCTGCCTTCTCAGATCACCGGTGCTCTGACAATAAACACTTATTCTAAATATCCCAACTCCTGTGTCAGTCTTTTGGCTGAGCAGTGCAGGCAGCATGAGCTCTGGACTCAGTTGCCCTCTGGTTACAGGGCTGTAAAGCTATTATCCTATGGAAGGAAATTCACATGACAGTGAGTGGTGTCCCCAGCACTGTACCCAGCCTAGAACACAGAACCAACTGCATTTGCCTCCACCAACCTCCAAATATATTTCCCTTTTCTTCCTTCTAAAAACCAGCCAGACTTATCTCCTCACCACTGCTGGAAAATATTATGCTCATTCTAGAGTTTAGAAGCTTTTAGCTTGACTTTCTTCCTATCAGAAATGCTCTACTTCTCTGCTTCTAATTGTCTAAGTATTATCCTCCCTTCCAGACTCAGTTTAAAGTCTACCTCCTCCAGAAAGCCTTTTTTGGTAGCCCTTAATAGCAGCACACTATGAAGAAAAGGCAACAGATTAAGATTTACCATCCCTGGATTCTAGTTTGGGCTCAGATGCTAACTGGACAATTTGCTTTATAGGGGTCAGAAAGAGCCACCCCAAGATGTGCCTCTGTGATATACAGGTTGTTTTGTGCTGAAGACATTAGCATGGGCTCAAGAGAAACTTCTCCCTCTCTCTTAACTTAACTACCCAGAAGAACTTGAATTGGGGGCCTTGCCCATAGTAAGAGATTATTAAAGATAACCTCTTTTGACCTACCTATACAACAGGACAAACTACTAATTACTAAACATGTGCTCTCCCTGTAATGACTCTTGGGAGCCCCCAAGGCAGCTTACCTCATCTCTAGCTCAGAATGTGTAATATACCCATTTTTCCTTTCTGTCTTTGAACCTCTCATGCATGTGGGGTCTCATGGGGTTCCCATATATATGTGTATGTTAATCTCTCTCGTGTCTATTTGATTATTAGGCCGGCCTAAAGAACCATGAGAATAGAGGAAAGTTTCTTCCTCCCTAACAGCTTCATCTCTCTTGAACACTCACTCCTCATCTGTGAAATGAATACTTGGATTACATGGTCTCTAAAGCTCTTTCTGGATTAATACATTCTGTAATGCTAACCATTCCAATCTTGGAACTTTTAGCAAATATATTATTGCAACCATGTTTTTGGTAGCAAACCTCTAGTAACCTGAATTGTGATTTATCTTTTTCATATTCAAGTCTAGTTTATTCAACTCATTTGTAACTTTCCCAAGGACCAAAAAACATGTCCTTTAATTATTTGCAACTTGTCATTTAGGATAGAGATTTTGGTAATAAATATTTTTGATAATAATGATAATAGCAGATAGTTACCAATGTCTGTACCCTTTATCCTGATGCTACTGGTCTTGCAGCTACAATGGGCAATGGGTCACAGTTATCAACAGTAAACAGAAATATAGAGAGATCCTGGGTCCTTGACAGCATCACTGGGCAGCTCTCCTCGCCTTGAACTGAATACCTTAGAACTTCTTGTTATATGAGAAAAATATCCCCACTCTCCATCTGTTTAAACCATTGTGTTTGGGGTGTCTATTAGTTGCAGCTGAGCACATCTCTAACAAATATACCAGTTGACTGGTTCATTATAAGAATAAATGAGTTAATGTAAATCCCTTGGAATCTCCCACAGTAAGCCTAGAACAGATAGTTATTGTTATTATTATTTTAAAGTACATCTTTATTATCACCTCCTTTTCCCCAGCCCCCTCCCAGCCTATGGCTTCTGAGCTTCATAAAGGAAGAAATACAAATATCAATCAACTTATTTAAAATTACTATCTGACTTTCTGAGGATATACTACTGCCTTTGTGTGCTCAGGCTGCCGTAACAAAGTGCCATAGACTAGTGGCCTATAAACAACAGAAATGTATTTCTCACAGTTCTAGAAGCTGGAAGTCTGAGATCAGGTCAGGTCAGGTCAGTTTCTGGGTTGCAGATGCTGACTTATCATCTCCTCACATGGTGGAAAGAGAGAGCTCTGTATCTTTTTTATAAGGACACTAACCCCATTCATAAGGGCTCTACCCCCTGTTCTAACAACCTGCCAAAGACCCCACCTCCTAATACCATCACCTTACGGATTAGAGTTTTAACATACAAATTTGGGGGGGTGGGGAACAGAACATTTAGTCCATACAACTACGATACTTTAAAGATGCCATCATAAGCAACATCTTTTTAAAAAGAGAACTACAACATTGAGCCGAGATGTTGGCCTTCACCTATCCCTAATTTTCTCCCCTAGGGTTACCAAACAAACCCAGGTCCAACTAAAAGCCCTCCTTGGGGACATACTCTGCTCCTACCCTTACAGAATCTTGCTCTAAGTCACACTTGAATATCCCCTCCCCCACTCTTCATATGCTGGTCATTCTCAGCCTTCTAGCCTCAGCTCAAATGGCCCTTCCTCAGAGACTTTAACTGATAACCTTTTCTAACCTTGCTTATCTTCTGTAATTATCTGTGTTTGCTTGTCATTTCTCTCCCTGCTGGGCTGTATGCTTCACTAGAGTAGGATCTGGTCTATTTTGTTACTACTGTGCCCCTAGCAGATGCCACCATACCTGGCACTCAGTAGATGTTTATTATAGACTGAATAGAATGATTTATCTCTCTGACATATGAGGACAGCAAGAAGGCAACTATCTGAAAATCAAGAAGAGGATTCTCACCAGAACTCAACCATGCTGGCACCCTGATCTTGACTTTCAGCCTCCAAAACTGTGAGAAATAAATGTCTGTTGTTTAAGCCACCCAGTCTATGGTATTCTGTAATAGCAACCTGAACTGACTAAGACAATGCTCAATTAATATTTATTAATTCAATAAACAAACTTCTAAAAATCTATACTGATAAAATAGGATAAAACAGTGGCTTATTGCTCACATGTTAGAAGACAGATTTTAAAAAGAATTAAACTTCAATTTCAAAAATTCCTTTCATGTTCAAATTTGCAGGAGCACGGCAACAATTCTCCACAAAGCGAAATGCATCTGTATCTCTACCACATGCAGTATTTAATTTGAAAAGATTGCTAAAGCTCTAATGTCTTCCAAATTGAGTGCACTTTTAATGAAATGTTTTCTTGTTTCATTTCATTAGAAAAAGCCATAAAATGGCAGGCCGATCAATGAACAGCAGTGATATTTCTTTTAAACAGCATCATAAATTACCTTGGCTTTAGAGAGCCGCACGCATGTGAGGAATTTGGTTAGAGATTGATGAAAGTGGGAGGGAAAGCATAAAGGAGAGATGATGTGTATAAATGTGTGTGTTCTCAGTGTGATATATGTGTGCAAACGTGTTAAAAGATAGAGTTGGCTTATTCAACTTTGGATCATGTATTTTAGGACAGCTGGGTAGAAACATTTGGAGGACACTGAAATACAGTAATACCTCCTTATCCGTAGTTTCACTTTCTGTGGTTTTAGAAAATAATAAATGGAAAATTCCAGAAATAAACAATTCATAGGTTTTAAATTGCATATCATTATGAGTACCTAATGTCATCTTATCACATTGGTATTGTGTCATCTCATACCATCACAAGAGGAAGAATGAGTACAGTACAATAAGATATTTTGAGAGAGAGACCACATTTACATAACTTTTGTTACAGTATAGTGTTCTTGCTTTTCTATTTTATTATTAGTTATCTCTTAATTTATATCTGCCTAATTTATAAATTAAACTTTATCATAGGCATGTACCTATAGAAAAACATAGTATATATAGTGTTCAGTACTATCTGCAGTTCTAGGCATCCAATGGGGATCTTGGAATGTATCCCCTCCTGATATGGGGGAACTACTGTAATAGTTACAGGAGTCAAGGGAAAACTTTAATCCACATTTCTCAAGAGGGAAAGCAATGCAACTATTTAAGAAAAAAAAACATAGGCGCTGAATTTATAGAAGCCCCTTAAAAGAGTTAAAAACCAAGAATATAGAATAATAACAGTAAGAAATATGAAATTTAATTAAAGCTAAAAAAAATGGCAGAAACTATTAAGTAGGTTCTCAATTAAATAAAAGGGAAAATTGAGGAAGAAAGATTTCCTAACTGTGCAGAAACTATAATTATGGAATATGGACGAATAGAAAATTTATTATACTTTCACAATTATATGAATAACATAAATTTTTGATTAAAATAATATATAACATAGAAACTCTAGGAGTTTAACTAAACAATTTAAAATAGTTACAATGAAATAAGTATTTGTAAGCTAAATATATTTTATCTTTTAGTATATAATGGAAATATAATTTATGTAGATATTCCCAGTTGATTTTCATTCACTGATTAATCCTTATGTTGGTTCAATGAGGTCAGTGGGTTAATTTGCATTTGATATACATTTATGCAGAAACTAGTAACTAACTGAGCAAGCTGTGTGACTTGCCCACAGATACTCAGTTAATCACAGTGGAACTAGTTGGGAAAAGAGCATAAACTCCTGACTCACTGTATAGCCTTTCCTGGTTGTGAAACTTTTCTTCTTCCTGTTTACATCTTTGGGTTAACTGACATATATTGTATACCTGAATGTGTCCTAAACATGGCACAAGGCAGAGAAAAATAAGGCCTGGTATCTTTTTGGTTTTCCCAACCAACATTCATATAGTGGGGTTTGGATGTTGGGCAGCCACCGAGTGACGCATGCCTACTGTAGGACCAGACTTTAAATAGAAGTTATAAAGTGAAGACAAACATTTTGCACCTTAAAAATTGCTCTTTATTAGAAGTTGATGCTAATATATGTTAGTTCTAGCTACTGACCAAGCTAAATAGTGTCTCTACCTCAAACGTATCATTTAGCATTTCATGTTTGGATATTTTACAAGTCATTTGCAAAAGAAATTGATTTTTTAACACAGTAATAAAGAGCATTTAAATACATATTAAATCACATTTTTACCTAAAAGGTTTTTCATAAGTGTTCAAATGGGAATTACCTCTAACTTCTGTGGCTTCTCTGAGTGATGGTATAATTTATTGGGTAATAACAAGAACATAGTCTTAAAAAGTGATTTACATGTATATTAACGCTGTCCTCACAACAACTCTAAGAGGTAGGCATTATCATTATCTCCATGTTGCAGATGAAAAACAGATGCCCTGAACCTGAAGTAACTTGCTTACAACCACACAGCTAACAGGCTGGCTCCAGAGGCCTAGCTCCAGAGGCTGTATCATCAGCCACCACAATATATAAGCCCAATTAGCACATGGTAGAAAGTGACTATTGTACACATTCAAATTTATATACTGCTTTTGCAAAATTAAGTTTTTCCCATACATTGTTTTCTGCTCTGCTCTACTACATGTTATAAATCATGTCATTTCAATCATTAGGAGTTCAGAAATAGGAAACTGAATATCTATATGAATCAATGTAAACAGAAGAAATTATGAAAAAGGAATGAGAGAGAGAGAGAGAGAGAGAGAGAGAGAGAGAGAGAGAGAGAATCTTTTCAAACTTCTTAAGGTCCAAGAAAGGCATTGTTAAGTCAGCTAATGTCTTTTACTTTTCAACCATAAAGGTATTTTTTAATTTCTTGAGAGATGATAGTCTTGTCTATTTCTAACATCTCACAATAGTACAAAGAAACAAACTGACATAACAAAAATGAAAGAACACACCAAGTCTGAATTTAAAATAAGAAAAAAAAGAGTAGGGATTTTTAAAGGTAAATGTTAAATAGATCACTACTGAACATCTATCCTTTCATTATGTGAATCAGAAATTCTAAAGAATGTAATCGAGTTAAGTTATGCTCATCACACCACAGAGCAATCATTCAGAAACATCTGTTTATATCCTTGCTCTTAATTTTTCCTGACATCCTATGTTCAAATTTCCTTCCATGAAGTATATTTCTGCGTGTTTCACTATAGTGTTACGTTGTTACTTGTCCTTACAGTCTCCTCCTTACTCTTAATCTTGTGCTTAATTTCCTTTCAAAACTTTGCTACTCAGTTCTTACTTCACTGAATTTCAGTCATGTGTGTTGTGTAGTGTTGTCATTGCTGTTTTTCTGGAGTTTCTAGTCTGGGTCTGGTGGAGAGATTCTCTTGACAACTGGCTGAGTGAGGTGATCATTATGTCAAGAGATTATTGGGGTGGGGTCCTCACCACTACTTATCAGCAATCAGTTGACTCTGCAGCATGGCTGGAATCCTTAAAGACCCTGCTCACCTAAAACACGTTTCCTACCATGGACCTCAGATTTAGCACTGGGGGTCTTTGTTAAAATAAAGTGTGTTTTTCAAAAGGGATTAGTATTTTCCACTAGGAGTCCCATCTCTTAGCTTGAAGGATGCTGAAGAAATGGAGCTCAGGACAGGGATGTCATGAGGGGGCAGATTCTTGGAATATGTAGTCTGTGGTGTAAGACAAGCCTGACAAGAGCATTGAAGCCCAAGGTGCAGGAAGTTTGATCAGCCAAGAATCATCTTCAGGTAACTGGGCTCCAGGCAGAATATGCAAAAGGAAGGTGTGGAATACAAAATGGAAAAATAACAAAGATAAGTCCCCAGCCTGATTAACTGCTCCAGGCTAACTCTGATTAGTTACATTATACAAGGAGCTGTTATTATTAGAGAAATGGATAGTAACATTCTCCCCCTGCCTCCCCATTAAAACCCCAGAAAAACAGTAAAACTCACTTCATAGGAAGAAGTTTTCTTGTGTAAAGTGAATGGAGAAATTTTTTAGGCAACCCATTGATTTAATTATTCCAATACTTGATCCTATATATTTATTTGCCTAAAACTTAACTCTAGTTGTCACAACAAACCAAAATGAAGCAGGAAGTAGGACTTGTAATCATATTTTGTAAACAGCTGCCGTCTAGGAAAGACTCCTCAAAAATAAGACTCTTGACCCAATTCTTACCTTCTATTTTATCACCTCCCACTTTTCCTCTTTCCTTCAGAGGCAAAGCTTTCATTCACCTGAAATGATTCAGAAATAGTACTAGACTTTTCAGGGAGGGTCATGGGAAGTTGGGTTTTTCCACGGCAGCACAACAGAGAAAATCAGTAGGTTTTTGAGGCAACTAATATTTCCATCCACAATTCCAGTCCCTGTTGTCTTTATATGCTAATAGTAGGTCATGAATTTATCTCACAAAAGTGAAAACCAGTGCCTTAGTGCAGCCGGGAAAAGTAAGTAACGGGGATGAGGCACCAAGAGACCTAGGTTCCATTCTTCTCATACTTACTTGTCACATGACCTTGAGTAGAGGGCTTCACCTCCTTGAATGTGAGTTTGCCCATCTATAACCTGAGCCTCAAGTGCCTTACCGACAATATGAATTAGTTTATGTACACTAAAGTGTCATCCCAACTAGGAAGCACTCAAAAACATATTTTACACAAAAATAAAAGTTTCAGTAAAATTTTTAGGTATCCTAAATAAGAAAATTCCATAAAAATAAATTTCTAATTCCATATACTTCAAATGATTTCTGTTCTGCAGAGGGGACAGAGGCCTTTCCAACTTCCATAATATGATTTTATTTGCCCTTTGAAAAGTTACTCTCAGGGAAACAAGGCAGGGAGTAACGGAGGGAAATGAGAAGAGAAGTCCCTTACTATACACCTCCTATGTTCTAGACTCTTTCCTGGATACTTCTTACATGAATTAACTCATTGAATCCTCACACAATCTCCATGTGTTAGACACCGCAATGCCCTTATCCTGATTGTGCAGTGGCTTAGGTTGGGGCCCAGCTTTAAACAGTCAGAAAGTGGTGAGTTTGAACCCGATCTGTCTAGCTCTGTGATTCTGCCACTGGACTGTGCTCAACTTGCTTGCTGACCTACAACAAGTGATAGCAGAGTTACTAGGGGAGCAAATTTATACACATAAAAGACTTATTTTTGTGCCAAATGGACTTTAATCAGTCAAACTTCTAGCACAAGACAAAGAACTTTTGATTGTGAGTAGCAAGACTCATTTGAATAGATTCACCTTAATGAATGAATAAGAAACCACTTCAATCGCGATATTTAATAAGATAGTGTAGAATCTGATAAGATATCCCATAGATCACCTTCTATTCAGTCAAGAGTGGCAGGTCCAGATTTTTGGTCCAGCCTGGTGATTGAATCTATAAAGTATTTTCTGTGCTAACTTTCCTCAGTTGTAAAGCATGAATTCCTACTTAGAAAAGAAAGGAAATTATGACATTATTTAGCCTTCAGGGGAAAAGATTTACTGAAAGTTTATATATGTATAAAGCAGAAGCCAGTGCTTCTATTCTGGCTTCCCCTGTACGGCTGTCATAGTACTAGTAGCCTCACATACACCGTCTCATGACCTTAAACTACCTCTTAAAAGGGCCTCCATTATGGAAAAGTAGTCCACGAATTCCAGAATAAATAATAGATTTAAAAGGTTTGAGAATTATCAGCAGGTCTGGTTTAGTTCCTTCTTGCTGAAATAGGTAAAATGTGCAAACGGGCCACCCGTGGATGGCCCAGGGTTGGGGTGAACAGGAAGTATTTACTCAAGACCATCTGAGCAAAGAGCAAATCCTGGTGGAAGGTAGCCAAGATCTAGCAAGACAATACCGGGCGTCCTGGGAATGAGCCCAGAGAGGGCAGAGGTTCCGTCTGTGAGGAGGCAGGGCGGGAAAGGCCAGGCAGGGCCGAGGCTGAGCTTCACCAGGGCCAGCATGTTCTTAGGGGTGCTTATTTCAAGGGCAGCCAAAGCTGGAAGAAAAGGAAACTAAAAAAGATTGTACAGAGGCTGCCCAGGCAGCTGTAAAATGAGCAAGATAGACTGCACAATGAGACCAAGGGATGGACGGCAACGGGAAGCAGAAACAGCAATTCCTGTCTTCAGTAGGCTTAGTGCTCCTAAGAGAAAAACAATCAAACGACAAAATAGCAATGACAGCTTAGTGTGCATTCAATTCTGTAAACATGCATTTAATGTTTACTCTGTGCAAGACACAGTGCTAGATGCAAAGAGGAGTTAAATAAATTCATAAATGAAAGGACGGAAAGAAAAACCAATAGCAGGGATGGGAAAAACTTCATGAAATAGATAAATAACAAAGAACAGTTAGGAT
This sequence comes from Eidolon dupreanum, assembly GCA_028627145.1. Classification (NCBI taxonomy): domain Eukaryota; kingdom Metazoa; phylum Chordata; class Mammalia; order Chiroptera; family Pteropodidae; genus Eidolon; species Eidolon dupreanum. Next base: position 50,164,533 of record CM053504.1, on the reverse strand, counting down.
TTGGCTAGGCAACATGAAGAAAGAAGTGATTCCAGGGACTGGAAAATGATGAGGCATGCTTATGGAAAAAGGTCATTAGCCAAGGTCATGAAGTTTTTGAGTGGTGGAACAAGAAAAAGTACATTTTGGAGTATTGGTCTGGTTGTGTTCACCTGGATGGGAAGATGCTTTCCTTTCTTGTCGTAACCTAGGGCCTGGGCTGTTGGTGAGCGCCTAATCTGAGTTTGTTAAGAGAATGAATGTCTTATACATACTAAATGTAATCTCTTTCCCTCCTTCACGTCACTGGGGATACAATAAGTAACATGGTCTTCTCCCTTCTACTTCCCAGTTTTAAAATCTCTGCTTTTCTGCTTTCAGATTCATTGCCTACCTTTCTCCCCTTCTTTCCTATTTTGGTCTGTTTGGCATCTAAGGAAGAAGCACAGAAAATGGAATAGAAAGCAGCAGAGCCCAGGGCAGCCTGCTGATTCCTGTCCAGCAAGATGGATGGCAGTCACTGCAATTATCACCTATTATTTCCTCTACGCAATGTTCCCAGAAAGAGGCCAGAATTATTTTTGCTAAGCTTTACAATATAGCATGTCTTCAAGCTCAAACTATTGCATTAACTACATTTTCCAAAGCAGGATAATTTAGTTATTGGAAAAACCATATATTATCAGAAAAAGAATGTTGTACCTTCTTGTCTATTCATGGGCATCATTATTTTCTGACAAGAATCATTTCTTTTAACAATCAGTTAACTCAGTTTGAGTTAATGCTTCTTTATGATACGTGCTGTCAGAATAAATATTGTGAATTAAAAGTTTTATTCGTTAAAGTTAATGAAGTCCTATGGTAGAATTTTGAGGCTGATCAATATATATATTTTGCACAGCTAGTAAATAAACTCAAATTGGATATTTTATTTGATGACTAAATATAGTCACATTTAATTTTGCTTTCATAAGAGAACATAGTAAAGCACAAAGACAGAAACAAACAAAACAAAGAATCATCCATAACCCCAATTTGTAGATATGGTAGTTAACACTTTGACATTTGCCCCCTTTATTTTTTTTCCTCTGCATTTATTTGTATGTATTTTCAAAAAGGAAATGCACTTTCTTTTCCAAATAGGCAATATATCAATCAATATTGCTGCATAACATTTCCACAGTAGATTGCTATAATTTTATAAACTAATTTTCTATATTTTAGCAATGAAATTATTTTTCATGTTTTTATATTGTAAATGATATTGTAATGAATATTCTTTTTCAAACGTCTTAGTATATCGCTCTATTTCCTTATGATAAATTGTTTATAGAAGAATTTCCATGTCTAGGGTAAACATTTTAAATGTTATCGATTCATATATCTGCTTTATATTCCCTTTTACAAAACTTTTAGTTATGCTCTAACTTTAGGGAAACAATTCCAGGCCCAGGTAAACTGTGAAGCCCAAAACTTCTGCTTCAGATGCTTTCATATGTCTGCTCTTTCTCACATCAAAACCCGTTTTCTGGTATCCTCGGGGGATTGGTTCCAGGACACCCCACCCACCCCTATGGATACCAAAATATCTAGATGCTCAAGTCCCTTTACAAAATGGCATAGTATTCACATATAACCTACATACATCCTCTTCTTCCACTTCTTGCCCAGCCTTAGATCCCATGATTCAACTCTGTAATCACTTCCTTGCAAACCGCCCTTAACTCTATTTCTTTATTCTCTCTTCATTTACTCACCTGGCAAAGTCCCAGTGTTTCATCATAACTATACTTGTGCAACTGAGAATTGTAGAAAGTTACACAACTGTGTTGATGAGTCTCATCTTAGATGAATGACACTCATTTCAAATGGGCCCATGACACTTCCTGGAAACCCTAATACATTTTTCGCTCTCTAAGATATTTATATCATACCTTTTTCTCTCTTCTACAGCTAACCCAGTCCTCCATCTTCCTCCTGCATCTTCCTTTTCAACTCATGACCGAGTCTCATAATTCATGAAGAAAATGGAAACAACTAGATAGGAACTTGCTCATCATCTCACCATTAACTACCTTCTCTGTGCTCATATTTTCTGCCTTATGCTCCCTATTAAGGCAAGGGAAAGAGTTCCTCTTCAAGCAAAGCCAAACTTCTACCTGTGCTCTGGATGTCCTCTTTTCTTGTCTACTCAAGGGCTTCAGTCTGCATGTTTCCGTTCTCCCTCTCCACTCAGTCAGGTTCAGCAGGATCTTTTATCTCTTATCATCCTAGAGAACTCACTCCTTTACTCCAAGTCCCCTTCAGCTACCATATATTTCTTTACTCTTCATTCAGAAGAACTACTTGAAATAATTATCTGTATTTTTTAAATTACAGGTTTTTAATCTGTAATTTAAAAGAAGCTAATAAATGTAATTTTAAAAAAAACTTTGGAAAAACCATATATTAGGAAAAAAATTGTGCCTTTTTGTCTATTCCATTTTCCTTCAAACCCACTCCTAGGCTTCTGTCGCTGAAGATAAACTCAGTTGCCACCTTCCTCCTCATCTGCTACAGATGACCATTCCATTTAGGGTGGACAAACATCCTTCTCTTTTGCCTCCCTGATATTCCTTGGTCCTCCTCTCACTTTCTAAATCACTCCTTCCCAGTTGCCTTTGCTGGCTCTTCTTTGTCTTTGAGAACTCTAGAGTTCCAGTGTGCCAGGGTTCATCTGGTCACTTTTCCTAACTGCCTTCTTTCCGAAGGTGGTTCTCTCTCAGAAGCCCATGGATGTTGGTAGCATCTGTAGTCCAGTGACTCTTAGATATCCATGTCTGCCATGATCTCTTCCTTGAGCCACAGACTTTCTCCGACTTCTTACCTGTCATATCCATTGGTGGGTCTGGTAGGTGTCTCGAAATTAACAGGCCTAATATGGGATGCTTGATTTTTCTTTTTCTCCCCATTTTTTCCTATCTCAAGTAGTGATAACACCACCCTCCTAGTGGACAGGTAAAAAATATTAAAGTTATCTTTGATTCTTCTTTCTCTCATTTACTATATACAATGCATCAACAAAACTTTATTCTCAAATTATATTTCAAATCTGTTCACCTCTCTTCTCTGTATCACTACTGCTAACTTTAGTCAAAGCTGTCATCATCAATTCTCTCCTGGACTAGTGGAAGAAAACTTGACTTCTTTTCCTTTTTTCATTTTTGTCCCTCCTCAATCTCTACTCCACTAAGTACCCAGAGTGATCTTTTGAAAAATTAATCGACTTATATTATTCCTATACTTGAAATCCTCCACTGGGTTTCCACTGGATTTAGAGTAAATTTCAAACTTCTTACCTGCCTCTATGTGATCCTTGCTTCACTTTCTGACCTTGTACCACACATCTTCTCAATCACTATGTTCCAGGCACCCTGACCTATATTCTGTTGTTCAAACAGAATAAATGATAACAGAAAAAATGCAAACTTGTCCCAGGGCCTTTGCACTTGCTGAGCCCTCTACCTGGATCATCCTTTCTAAACCAGTTCAAACTCATTATTCATTGTCTTATTGTATGTCTTCACAGCTCTTAACTCTAAAATTTTCAATATAGTATATTACTCTAAGTAGATATGCAGTAAATATTTTTTAAATAAATGAATGACGCTGCTTAATAAAACTTATTCTATTCCTTCATTTATCAAGGATAATAAAAGAATAATGATTTATTTTTTTATTATCTTTGATAAAGAATATGCTTGGGCATCTATCTAAAACTAAAGCAGGAGTAAAGTTGAGAGAAATGTGAATAGAATTACAAGAAATATATTGGCTTTACTGCAGAGTCAGCCCTATCAAATACCATATTCGAGATTTTTTTCTGAGATGGTAATAAAATGATGATCCAGCTATTTCTTCCCTAGTCTATCTATCTCCTACTGTTGACAAGGCAGAGCTCTGATCTCTCTGTCAAGGTATGCTCTCTTCGCCCACTGAAGCCAAAATTTGTGAAGAACGAGCAAGAATGAAGCACATACTAGTCACATACCTGCTCTCTACACCAACTGCAGTTTTCTTGCCAATCTAGTCTTATTCACACATGTAGCTCTCATGTATTTGATATTCTACATTTTAATCTGAGGGATGTCACATTATGAGGTACTGGGGCTTAGGACTTTAACAAATGAATTTTAGGTGATACAATTCAGCCCATCACAAAGACAGGTCAAATTCTGATGGATATCTTCTTTCTCCAGGAGCATTTATTTCAGCTCACTCTTGCGTAGACTTGTCTGCTTGTAGGATGCCTTCATGGTGCTGAGTGATTTCTAACAGAAATAACCCTTCCTGTTAGTCTCAAAATGGGTAAAACCCACCCACTCATCAAAGCTCAGAGAAAATGCTTCTTCTACCAGCCTTTTCTGAATCCTGTATTTCACCTTCTTCTTTGTCTTTCTCTCACTATAGAGCAAGTATTGCAACCTTTCTCTGAACTCAGATAATACCATGTTATCTGTTTTTTCCTTATGAACTTGTTGCTTGTATTAAGGTTCATCATATTCCAGTCATTGCATCAGGTAGATGTAAGCACATTAAGGAAAAGTCTCTATCTGATTCATCTTTGTATCCTCGAAGTCTTTGCTCAATGAATATTACTTGAAGGAATAAAAGTGTGATAACAAAAATAGCCAGAGTAACATATATTTTACAACTGAAGTCAAGTGTTGAGAAGTTCCAAATATCTCTGATCAATAATTGACTCATTTTAAGACATTACATGCTTAGGAAAACTTTTGCCAGCTACTCAAAGTGAGCACTTTGAATGTTTCGACGGAACAGTCATAAAACAAATCTATACCTTTATAGAGGCATATAAATACCTTTAGCAAGAGAGAATGTCATGTCGTAACCATGTGGAATTCTCAAGGGCTCATCATGCAAGAGGTTCACATTAGAAGTGAACTGGGTTAGAATTTTTTTCAGTGACTTGTCTAATTTCTACATAAAATACTTTTGAGGCTAGAGAAGTAAACACTTTCTGATTTTTTTCCATTTCATTTTGAAGGGAGTTCTCAGAGTTTAACTCTTATTTTGAAAGATATCTTTGTAACAAACTTCCTGTGTTGACAAAGAACACATGGCATTTCTGTAACTGTGACTACCATAGAAATGAGGAGCAATTCCAAATGTTTTACACTTTTAAGTTCTTTATGCAATTTTTTGAGAGTTCAATTCCTCTAATCTTTATCATGTGTGTATCTCATAATACAATGTAATATGATTATAATACAATAACATACAACTATATCTCTATATAATATAAAAATATATCTCTACATAATATAAAAATATATGTCTCTATATAATACATAATACAATAATATACAATATATCTCTAGATCATACCACTATAATAAATATTTCAAGTAAAATGTTTTTTTTTAACTTCTAGTCTCGACTCATTTTGCTTTAAATTATTTATTATCAAAGGTCTGAACACAGAATATCTTCAGCTTTGTGGTGAAAAACTTTTTTCTTTAAGTTTTGTATTATCAAAATAGGGTGGAAATGGGAAAAACTGTCTCTGCATCTTTGCCTTACAGGAGATCAATCTGCTTCCACTTCATAAAAGTTGTTCAAATGTCATTGACTCAGATTCTAGAAGAACTAGGGACATCAAAATGTCTCTATTTTATAAAACAGAATGATTTTATCATAAGCATTTTTAAAATATAATTTTTTACTACTCTAGCTAAAATTGTTTATCATTATATTTTTATTTATAGCTTTTATATTTTTTTATTTTTATTTTTTATTTTCCAATTACAGTTAACATTCAATATTATTTTATATTAATTTCACATGTACAGCATAGTGGTTAGACATTTATATCATTTATGAAGTAATCCCTCCAATTAGTCTAGTGCCCACCTGGCACTATACATAGTTATTACCATGTTATTGATTATATTCCCTAGGCTGTACTTTCCATCCCTGTGACTATTTTGTAGCTACCAATTTGTACTTCTTAATCTCTTCACTTTTTTCACCCAGCCTCCCAATCCCTTCCCATCTGGCAATCATCAGTTATTTCTCTGTATTTATGAGTCTGTTTCATATTGTTTGTTCAGCTATTTTGTTCTTTAGATTCCACATATAACTGGGATCATATGGTATTTGTCTTTCTCTGTTAGACTTATTTCATTGAGCATAATACCCTTTAGGCCCATCTATGTTGTTGCAAATGGTAAGATTTCATTTTATTTTATGGCTGAGTAATATTCAGCTTTTATAGTTCTTTGGTGTCTTACATTTTAAGGTGGTAGCCTTCTTTAATACAACATTAGAAGTACGGAGCAATTTTTCAAAATGTTAATAAGGTAGCCTAGATAAGAAACATAATTGCTAATTCAAAGCTTGAAGAAATATAAAATTGAGATAAAGTCCAATTAAAAATCCTTACAGAAAATAGTCTAATTCTTTATAGATAAGGAGTTCATACATTGAAGCCAGTAAATATTCTCTTCCTGTCTCTCTTTTCTCCCCTCACCTCTCTCTCAGTCATGGACACACTGGTCAACTCTCATCTTGTCTCGGTGTCTATCAAGTGAGATGGAAAAAACCAGTTCTAGCCACAGTTCAATTTCATGACTTTCAGGAGTGCCTGTCCAGAGGTCAAAGCTGCTTGTAATCTTCCACTTACACCAGGCTAGAAGGCAGAATTTTCGAGATTGAAGGCATGCTACAATTGTGGGTCAGCCTTTCGTGCTGAGGGGCCTGTGAGGAGCAGAGCCCATCCAGACAAGTGCTAAGTTAATATTTGCTGGATGAACAAATAAATAGAAAAAATGATGTCTTGGATTCTTATTAGTATAAGATACAGGTAATTGCCTTTTATTTCAGTTTTGAGAAGAAAGTAAAGAAATTTTTTCCTTTTCATTATTTCCTTATTTTTACCTCAACACTGCTGAAATGTTCTCCTGAGAGGAGGATTTCAGATTTCTTGATTCTTCCCCAGCAATTAGTTGTTCTCTTCTCCCTTTGCAGTTTTCTCTTCAGTGAAACAAAAAGCTTCTCTTGGCAATTTGGTTTCTGGTTTTGGACATGTGAGGAAGAGACACTTCTTGTGAAAGAGGACTGGACCATAGGGGAAGCTCATGAACTGGAGGCGCTTGTATTGACATAATACATTGACATGTATTGAGCAAGGAAGGTTATGAGGCCTGGCTATATTTTTCCAGCTGAAAATGTTAGGCTGTAAAGAACAGAAGGCAATAGAGGAGCAGGTGTGTTAATAAATAGTGCTGCAGTGAACATAGGGGTGCATATAACTCTGAATTGGTATTTTGTTTTTTTGGGGATAAATACCCAGAAGTGGAATTGCAACATCATAAGGTAGTTTTATTTTTAATTTTTTGAGGAACCTCCAAACTGTTTTCCATAGTGGCTGTATCAATCTGTTTCTGAAGTGTTTTAAATGAAACTTAGTTGTATGTTATTCTCTCTCCTTTTCAGAATGTAGACATATGCCCTTAAACGGGGATAGCAGGGCACATGTACTATCTCTGGGTGCCCACAACATGTGTGTGAGCTTGATGACAAGTATTTCTTATCTCTTCTTGACAGTAGACTGCAATAAAGTATGTAAAAAAAAAATAGTATAAAAAGTCACTTAGGTATTAATAGCTATGAGCTAGGTAATTTGGGAAACTTTCATGTAAATTTTAGAGACAGATTTTACAGATATCGCTGATTCTTCAGAAGTGTTTTAAATGTAAGACTTTTCTTAAACAACTTTATCTTTAAATCTCTGAGGTAAAGGTTGAAATGCAAATACCTGAAGATATGACATGATGGCCATTGTGTTTCAAGTTTGTACTCTTCCATAAAATCTGTATATGTTATCTAAATTTCTTGCATGGGTAATTGAAACAGTGCTGTAGAGTAGAACTTAATGAACACTTGAAACTGCGCCAGTGGTACTATTAATCCATAAATCATTTTTTCAGTTGATAGTAGTCAATACTTAGAAGTAACCAGAACATTCAGTTTGTGCTAATAACAATTCAATGTTAGTTCGTATCACAAATACTACATAGTACCTGGGAGTGTTCCGGTAGCTGCCAAACCAGTAAAGAAAATACCTGATTCTATGCCTGAGAAAACTGGATTTTAATCTTCTATTGGAAAAGATTTGCTGCCCTGATGTAGATTCATTAATGTATCATAAAGATGGGAAGGTTTTTTCTTTTCGTTTGTTTGTTTTAATATGCAGTAAACGAACTCAGAGTTCCCAGTACTTTCTCACACTTTCTCTTTTATTTTTTTTTCTAAGAATTCAACACCAGTCATTTAAACATTATCCTCTGTTGCTTTCTGGTTATCCATCTCATATTGCCTCCTTCTCTTGCAATTGGGGATCTTGGTAGCTGTTATCTTTTGAAAACAATACATTTTTACACTAAGTTTTTAGCATACTCACAATTTTGCCATGATGCTACACCTGTTTCCCCCAACACATACCTCTCCTTCTATCTCTGGGCTGCTTCCCTTTCAGAAGACACAGCCACCTGTCCACGCATCTGCTCAGACTTGCGGGTGGGTAGGTGAGTCCTCCTGAGCAATTCCTTCTCCTTCAGTTCCTTTCTAGTCCTGCCAATTTACCTCTTAAATATCTACTTGGCCACTACTCTCATGGAAACCCTATGAGAGCTTGCTGAGTGGTTTAGCCCTGAGTAGAGCTGGACTTTCTGAGACTAGAAAGATTGAGGGATGGTACGTGCTTTCAGTGGTGGGGCCTCCATGTATTTATTTCCACATGGCACCTCTGGTGGGATTGGTACTGAAGTCTTAGAACCCTAGTTCAGGTCAACGTTGGCATGGAGGAAGTGCTTGCTCAGGTATGAGGTTGGACCAGAGTGCCTCTGGGAGAGGTGTCTTGGGAGCAAGAATAAGAGATTAAAAAGGAGAAGAATGTACTTCATATCTGCCTACATATTAACCAATTTTGCTACTTTTCATTCTTTGTTGATCTAAATTTCCATCTCAAACAGTTCTTCTGTCTGAAGAACTTCCTTTAACATTTTTTTGCAGTGCACATCTGCTAGTAGATCACTTGGCTTTACTTTGTCAGATAGTCTTGATTTTGCCTGAATTTTTGAATACTGTTATCAGTAGATAGAGAAGGCAGGTTGAGAGGTTTTTGTGTTTCATTTGGCACTTTTAAGACCTTACTTCCTGGTCCTCTGGCTTCTATAGTTTCTCATGAGAAGTCTGTGTTATTCTTACTTTTGTTCCTCTACACAATTTGTCCTTTTCTCCTCTGGCTTCTTTTAAGATTTTCTCTTTATCTAATTTATTATGATATGCCATGGTATTCTTCAGTGTCTCTACTTAACATATTCAATCTTTCCTCTGCCTTCTTGAAAATAAAGAACTTAGTAATAACAGATATATTAAGACCCATGTCTGCTAATTCTGTCATCTCTGTTATTTCTGGACTTGTTTTAATTAATGTGCTTTTCTTTTTTTCCCCTCAATATGTATTATTTTATTAGATCATAGAGATCTCGATTAAATAGGTAAATGATCATAAAACTATAGCAATGACATTTCAAGTTACATACTTAGAAGCCACCAATAAAGTACTGATGTACAGATAAGTCATCATATTTCAAGAGAAACTCAAGCATCTTTCTTTGAAATTATGATTACATTTGCTGTTAAAATGACTAAAGTTATTTTGAATTTTCATTATCTGCTTAAAGATATTAAATTAATAACTAATTATTCTTGATACTTCTATAATATTTGTGTATAAAGTAATTTTTTCCAGTTTTATTGATATATAATTGACATATAACATTGTATTAGTTTTAGGTATACAACCTGATGATTTGAAATATGTATATATTGTGAAATGATTACCTCAATAAATTTAGTTAACATCCATATTCTCACTGAGTTATAAATTTTTTTCTTTGTGATGAGAACTTTTAAGATCTACTCCCTTAGCAACTTTTAAATATATAATACGGTATGGCTAACTATAGTCACCATACTATACATTACATCTTCAGGACTTATTTATCTTTAATTTACTTTTCTCTTGGTCATTGGTTATATTTCCTTGCACCTTTATATGTCTGCTAATTTTTTATTGGATGCCAGCTATTGTGAATTTCGAAGTGATGGAGAATGTGTTCATGTAAAGTGTGCTGTACTTCGTTATTGCAGATATTTGATCCTTTTGAGGCTTGCTTTTAAGCTTTGTTGGGGTGTTAGAGCAGCTCTTAGTAGCCCCACTACTAAGGTGAGACATTTCTGAGCACTCTACCAGGTGTTCCATGTATTATAAAGTCTTTCCATTCCAGCTGGTGGGAAGAAGAACTATTCCCAGCCCATGTGAACTTCAAGAACTGCTTGGGCTACTACTTCTCTGTGGCTCTCTCCTCAGCACCCATAGAACAGAACTCAGCTAGAGACTCATCAGCAGCAATCTAGCACTTACTTCTTTGTGCAACTTTCTTCTAATACTCTTTCCCACAAATTCTAGCCACCTTAGCCTCTGTGAACTTCAATCTCTATCCCCTCAACTCAATAAAACTGACAGGTTCTGTTTGGGTTCCTCCTGGCTGAACTGCAGCCTGAGTGACCTGTCAGGGCAATAAGTTGGAGCAATCACAGTCACTCATTACTATTTCCTTCTCTCCGGGAAATGTCTGCTAGCCAATGCCCCAGTTCCCCCCATCCCCCATATATTTTGCCTGTTTTTTATAGTTGTGTATGGTGAGAGGACAAATTCCATAACAGTAATCTTTTGTGGGCAGACACAGAAGTTCCTTGTAGTATAGTTTTACATTTGCTTCTCTGGGGCCCCAGACATTAGCCATTTTTATGGGAACTCTTGGCTTGAGATTCCTACACCATGAGGTGCTATAAATTTGTATCCCACAAGCATGCAGTACTGGCTTGAAGAATCCATTAACTGTTTTCCTAACCAGAACCACCCCCAAGCAGATGGCAAGCTTCCATATAGCTTCTCCATGTCAGTTGGTGACATTTTTACTATTCCCCCTCCCCCCCCTTTTTTTGACTAGGCTACCCTTTGTGGATCCCAGCTTTGTGTAGAGATCTTGGCATGCAGCTCTCCATTTTGAACAATCTGAGTCCATGTGTCTTGTTCTGGCATGGGTACTAAAACTCTAGTCCCAGGCTGTAGGGGCTGTAGCTAGGTAATGTTATGATTTTTGCATTGTGGCATCTGTGCATATTTGATTTTCATGTACTTATAATGGTTTAGAAAATTTATTCTAGTAATAGCTCAGCTTAATGATTCTAACTTAAAATATTTAATGATTGTTATTTTATGTTGAAGTCTTACTAAGTTTATATCCCAATATGAACATTTAAGAGAACTCAAAAATTTTCATATTTATATACTTTAATTTACAGGTAATTAAAGTTATTTAAGTTCTTGGAAAGTTTTTGTTTGTTAAGTCAGACAATAGTAGTATTTCAAATGGAAAGCAAATATATTAACTTATAAATATAGTTTAACAAGTTAAAAGGAATTTAGTTATACTAGTAAAGTTCCCTTAAAATAAATTTTTTCAATATCTAGATTTTTAGATAGAAAAATTAGATTTTAAAGATAAACTTCAGGAACTTAAGAAGATCTAGATTTTTAAATTTATTACTTTAATATGTGGAACATTAATTTTATAAAACTAAACTCTGAATAGTCTTTTCTGTGTTCCAATATGATCCTTTTTGTACCAACAGCTCACATTTAGCAGGTCAAAGATTCATGAATTCTTATAAAAGGATCTTCAGCATCCTTAAACCGATAGCTCTGTAGTTTCAGTTATTTTCCCCCGTAGAAACGGCAGCTTTTTACCTAAGCCATCAAATCATGATATAGTTGATTTAATTTAGTCATTATAATGGCTAAAATAATTCTTATAACCATTATATTGAGAAGTCTCAGTTTATAGAACTATGAATATGAAAGCCATTTTAATTCCCCGTTGCCACTGTGTTCCATCAAGTCTCCGCTGGATGACTGGGATCTTAGTGACAGCACACTTTGATTTCCTAAGCTTTTACACAATTTCAGAATTTAGAGTATATTATTTTAAAATTGTGTTTTCGTTGGATTCAAAATCCTCCTTGTTTTCTCCCCAGTCTGGACTCCAGTGGCGTGGAATTGGGAGATGGGGTAGAGGGTTCTGCTCGCACGCACCTCCCTCCCTTCTCCTCGCCCTGAGGACTCTGCTGCTGGTCTCTGTGAAGGTGCATTTCAGGTTCTGTGGAGGGTCCTAGGGGCCTCTCACCTGCACAGTTCTTAGGCACGCAGATCTGTTGCAGCTTTACCCCTTTCTTCTGTCTTCGGCTCCCTTGCTGGTGTCCACTCTCTTCCTGGATCTACCTGTTCAGAGGAAACCCTGTCGCTGAGGGAGGAGGTTGAGACTGCTCAAGGTCAGCTGCTCTCCACTGGGTGCCTTGACCCATTTGCTATGCCTGTGAGTGAGAGCACAGTGTCTCGCCCCTGCCCAGTGTTCAATGTCATGGTGGCAGCACTGGGCAGGTGGCTAGACAAGGGAACTGGCAATAGCCGGATGAGATGCAGTTTCCGGTCTTGGCCTTGCAAAGGAGAGGATGCATCAGTGGTCCTCCGAACTTGTAAGGAAGTCTGTCACCCCAGGCCTGACCCTTGGTAGGAGGAAGGAGTGGGGAAATCCTTTTTCAGCATTACTATTTTCCTCCAGTGGTACCTGAGTGATTGTATGTGTGTGTGGAAGTTTGTGGGGTTTGGTGGGGGCAAGTGTCCTAAAGCAGAATGTTGTCTGTCAGCAAGCCCCTGCAAGGAGGGGCAGGCCCCAAAACTAGCAGTTCTCTGAACTTAGAGTGAGGGCAGCTTTTTTCTTAGCTCTGGGCCCTTAGTTACCGATTCTGGTACTAGACATGCCACACCCTTATTACCCTTAATTGACACATTATTTTCAATTACTTTGGGTATCTTAACAATGGAATCAACTTGATCGTCCAATAAGCTAACAGATGTACAGTGACAGAGTAATTTCACACCTCAACTGACTGGATGACTTATCTGATCCTGCTGTGATGGTATTGCTTTAACCCAAAGGAATTTCCATCAGAAGATGAGCTACCAGAAGTGTTGAGAGAGATGCAGCCAGGCCAATCAGTTGAGCAGCCAAAGAGTAAGAAAGAGAGAAACCTGATGGAAAAGGAAAGGTGTGAGGACTGTTTATTAATTGTGAGGAGGCTCCAACCACAAGATCACCAACAGAAGTGCACATCACTGTGACAACAACAGAGGAAGAATACTGGTTGGCTTAACAAATAGTCTCCATCTTGTTAGGATGCTGAAGTATAATTGCAATCCATGAGAATTTACTGATAAAAGTCTAGTCAAATCCAAACAACTCTGTTCTGCAACACATTCTCCTGCTCCCTAACCATCACTCAACGTCTCTCTAACTTTATTCCAGTCTTTTCCTTAAAACTGTTTCCTAATATTTGTGCTACCAGTGGTATTTTCTTAACATATAACTTGTAAAGAAAAACTAGTAAAATGCTAGTTGATACTTTTTTTTGTATGAATAAAAGATTTGACAATCCTTCCTCTCCCCAACCTGGCACAAAAATAGGGAGTAGAAAGCACAAAGACTCCTTATGCTTGACCCACACCGTTTGCACACAGGTAGCACAGGGCAGCCCAGTGCAGCTCTCCTCACTGCCCTCCCTGCGGTCTGTGGTTACTTGGACTGCTTATTGCCTTTCTGGGGCTTCGCGGAGGCCACCCTCGCCCCCTCCTCTGGGATGAACACACTGATGGTGAAGTCGCTAGTCTCTGAGCCATACTTATTCTTCACAACCAGCCCATATTTGCCAGAGTCAGAGGTGGTCACCCCGCTGATGGTGAAGTAGGCGGTCTTGCCAGCTTCGAACTTGAGGCTACAGTGGTCATCTGAGGTGAGGGACTTCTCATTCTTCAACCAGGAGATCTCCGGAGTCGGGTCACCCCACACGGTGCAAGTGAGATTAAGTGCCTGCAGAACAAGTTTTATGAGAGGGAAGGAGAGATACCATATATAACAATCCGACTTCAAGAATCCCCTGGTGTTGTGGAATGACCTGACGGAGGATGAATATAAACCTTCCAGATCAGAGTTTGAACTTGTTATGTGTATGCACCCATGTGAGTTATAATTTGAAATCAAACTTGAGTAAGTTTCTTCAGGGCCTCGGCTTTCTGGGTTCCAGAATGCTTATCATCAAAATCACATGGACTTTGCTTCCAGTTTCCATCTCCATTTTCATTTTCATAAACACATAAAAAAGCCTTTTGCTCTAATGTGGCATTTTGGACTCTAAGTAGAGAAACCTCCTCATTGCCATAATCACCACCTGCTCACTTTTGCATTTCAATTGCATCACAGAACCCAGCAGCAGAATCCTAACAGCTGTTTCAGATAATGTGAGTAATTTTCAAATTCCATTTTCCTTATCTTATTTCTCTCCACAAACCCTACTCAATCTGTTGCAGTTGCTCTACCAAAATGTTTTTCTATTTTCTTGACCTTTTATTTTATTTCTATCTGTGCTGAAACTCTCATCAATGTTTAAGCCTATAGTTTTATTCTACCTTATATTTTGGTTGAAATTTTTTTTCAATAATTGTAGATTCATATACAATTGTAAAAAACAATAGAGAGATCCTGTGTACCCTTACCCAGTTTCCCCCAATAGTTACATTTTACAAAACTATATAGGATATTACAACCAGTACATCGGCATTGGTACAATCCATTGATCTTATTTAGATTTCTCTGGTTTTATTTGTTTCATTTGTGTTATGTATGTTTACTTCTATTCACTTCCATAACCTGTCTAGGTTCATGTATCCACCACCATTATAAAGATAGAGGATGTGTTGCTTTTATAACCACATCCATTCCCCCACCCACCCCAACCTCCTAACCTCATTCCTAGCTCCTGGCAACCACTAATCTGTTTCTGTTTCCAAAATTTGTAATTTCGAAAAACATTATATAAATAGCATCATATAGAATGTAACCTTCTGCAGTTGCCTTTTTGACTCAGCATAATTCTTCACAGATTCATCCAAGTTATTTCATGTATCAATAGTTTGTCCCTTTTTATCATTGAGTAGTGTCCCATGGTATGTTTATACCTATAAGGGTCATCTTGGCTGTTAACAGTCTTGGGATATTATGAATAAAGCTGCTACAATCATTTGTGTACAGGTTTTTATTTGAATAGAAGCTTTAATTTCCCTATGATAAATGTGCAGGAGTGCAATTGCTGGGTCATATGGTAAATGCACGTTTCAAACTGTTTTCCTGAGTAGCTAGACAATTTTGATTTACATTTCTACCAGCAATGTAGGAGTGATTCAATTTCTCTGCATATTTACAGAATTTGTTGTTGTCGATATTTTTTAGTTTAGCAATTCTGTGAGGTGTGTTATAATATTTCATTGTATTTTAATTTGCATTTCCCTGATGGCTAACATTGTTGAATTTACTTCACATTTTAATTTTCATTATTGTATTTCTTTTTTCCTAAAATTCAGTAAGTATAAGGAAAAGAAGAAGTGCAGTTGGATAAAACTCGTCTCTCACTAAAGCCTTTATATAAAGGCTTTAATAAAGATATGCCTTGTTTTATCACCCCAGTTCCAGTCACTCATCATATGTCTCTATTGCCATTTTGATGTGGGAGAAGGTTTTATTCCACTACAAATACCTCTGTCCCTATGACTAGTATATTAAACTTGGTTTTAACGAAACATAGGGGTGAAGAAAGTGAATCCAGGTTAGAAATTCTGCTCATTGCTTTCAGAGAGATCATTATGGGGTCAAGAAACATCATTTTAAAACTAAATGAAAAGAAATTGAGTTTCAACTGAAATAGAGTCTATAGAAATTCATGAAGCAGCATGTTTCCCTTCAAAAGTGAGGTATTTAACAGGACTGATTTTCCAGTAGGTGTTAGAGGTTGCTTCTTTCTTCAGTTATATTTCTCGTATAGTTATGTTGGAACATTTTCCTCTTCTTGTGATTTTAAAGGTAACTATGGCAAAACAATAAGTGTTCTATATGTGCCCACATCAGACAAACTTGTATCCTGCCTCTTGGCTCAAAATATTAAGATGACTTGAAAAGTGACTGCAGTTTAGACCTTATATTTGGCCATTCTGAAGTCCAGCACAAGCAGCCATGGCATAAGATGAAGGTAATGGGATGTATCTCAAAACAAGGAACAAAGTCGGAGGTGCTGGAACCCATTCCCAGTCTGGAAGGAGCAGGGACAGGAGTGCTCTATGCTTACCTTGCCCTCCTGGATGGTGACCACATCGGGGAGACCGCCCAGCACCCGGGCACGATCTGAAAGCATAGGCATTTCCAGTTAATCACAAAAATGATGAGCATCAACAATCACACTCACAAAACCACCCAGGGGTCTAATTTTCCAATTTAATCTCCTTCCCCTTATAGTTATTTTATACCTGTTTTCAATATGCAAAATAAGGAAAAATGATCCGGTGATGCTAAATGTTAATCCTTCACACACATTTTTTCATGTACACAGGTGCCTCTATCTGTATTTAAAATATCAACTTGAAAATGCTTTGTTGGATCAAGACTTGCTCTATAATCTTCATGGCTATTTTTAGCCCTGGCCCTTTTGCTGCTTAGTGGGGCTCAGCTTGAGGAGGCGGAGCAGATCTCTATAGAAAGCCTTCAAGCTCAGTGTGGCCTCTTTTATGAGCTTCCCTATGATTAAAAAAGGTTGCATAATTGGAGGCTGTACACCAGGGAGATCTGGAGGACTGTGCAAACATGAGATTACTTTGAGTCTTTCCCTACAGAGCTTCCTTTCCTCATCTCTTCATAGTTCTAGGTAGTGCTATATAGGCCACTGTCTTTGTCCCCAGCTGAGTAGACAAAGTGCAGCAAGGGTGCTGAAATCTAGGGCTGACTCCCTAGCCAATCCATGTGCTGTGTGTGTGACTGCTTCGGTCTCAGGGAAGGACACCTTTCTGTAATTCACTCAAAGCTACCATCTCTGGCACCAATGCAGTGGCCCCCACTGTCTCATTTTTAGGCTGACTTCATTATGTGTGACTTTTGACCTTTATTTATACAATTCCCTTCTCCACTAAGTCAGGAATAAGCTTTGACTGAATCTTGACTGTATTCTTCTGCTGATTCCATTGCACCTTATACTACTTGTTAGCATTACCTATCATCTGGCTCCCTGTGTCACTTGCTGTGTGATATTAGGTAAGTCATGTCACTGTGTAGAACTCAGCTTCCTAATGTAGAATGGAGGACAGCTGCATTACACCTGTAGACATAAAGTTTCTAAACTCTGCTTCACACATCTATGGGATTCCTCTGAGGGTGCCTGAGAGGAGGTTAAGATGGAAAATTGAGTCTGGGAGCCAGGACCCCATCCCAACGTCAAGGAAGACAACTCAGCTTTTATCTACTTTATATATTGGGTCTATGTGGAAGGTTTTTCGAATTAGTGTTCTATGGCTTGTAAAGTTTAAAAACATAGAGCTAGAAGAGCTCTAACATCTTTCCTAGCTCTAAACTGCTGTGATCCAGAGAGCTTAGGAAAACACTTATGAACTGGAGGGAGGGTAGGGCTCCTTGCCCACAAGAGAGTTCAAGAATGAGGAGTGGCTGTCAACTGTTGCAGCTGTTGGCTTTGCTTTTGTGTTCAGGAACAGGAGGGACACACTAGGTGCCAACAAGAAATGCTCCCTGTGGCTTGGACTTTCCCTAGAATGCCCCTGGTGCTGGCATCTGCCCTGTCACCACTAGCAGCTGCCTCTCAAACCCAGGGCCTGAGCAGGGAGAGGGAGAGAACAGAAAGGAGGGAGGAAAGTAGTGCACAGTAAAGGTAAAAGTTCTATCTTGAGTGACCCAGAGCCACTAAAAGGCAGACAAATGACTTCACTTCTCACTCCTCCTCCTGGTTCCCTTCCATTCCAGCTAAGGACCAACTCTACAGTTTTAACCTTCAATAGTTTTCAAATTCTGCCTCCCATATTGCAAAAGCTCCTGGATGATGGATTAGTCAGTCTGTGACTTACAGGATCCTGTAAGACTGTCTGAGTGCTTCTTGAAACATCTATGTGTGAAGCAAACAGTTGATAGAAGTTAGTAGTGAGCTCATTTGGGGGTATGTAGACTCGACTGTTTGGTGTTTGTTCATGTGGGCTGTGTCCAGTGAAATGAAGGAAGGCCTTACTCAGCATCTTTACAGGGGTCTCAGGAAAATGCAGAGTACTTATTAGGGGACCAGTTTCAGATTTCAAATTTACAAAGATTCTTGTTTCTTACTGTCTTTAATGTATATATGTTTTTGATATGGTGTGTCTGCTGCGAATGATTAACAACCTATTCTGTAGTTTGCAGCCCAGAGATTTTTCCAGACAGTTGGATAGTAGCTCAAGTCAAGAGCTGGGTGACATTCTTATGTTATAATCTAAGACCTTCTTTTCATGGACATTCTTACTCAAGGGACTAAATAAAAACATGTAGAACAACTAAGGTTTAAAAAAAAAAAGAAAAAAAATATTTAAAAAAAACGACATTTTCACTCTCCTCTACTGTAGTTATAATAGAAAACTAAAAGGTATATTTTAAAACTATGCCAGGAGTGAATGGGAAGGGAGATTACTTACTTTTCTCTGCAATAGCAGCTTGTCTGTGGTTGAGATAAACAAACAAACATACAAACAAAGAAGAATTTGGTTTTAGTGTTACTTCAAAGTAGCTAACCTTGACTGCATTTCATTGCCTCAGAGACATTTTGCTACTCAACGAGGCAGTGGGAATTGCAGCTTTAAAGTACTCGTTGAAATAAAAGACCCTCTGTCACTCAGAAAGGGCAGCAGCTCACCCGTCATTCTAGATAAATTAGTGCATGCAAGTGGCATTTGCTAGGTAAAAGGGGCTTACTTTAATCTCTGGAATTCCGCAAAGGCTTCCTCATACGCTTTAAGGGGGGAAAAAAGAGAAGTTAGAATTTTCTTACCCGGAATTGATGACACAAAGAGGCTGATTAAAATTCACAACCTGAAGTCAATGTGATCAGTGCAGATACAACTAATCTGACTTTGAATAAGACTATGCCTATGCATTTACTCTATAGTTTTATGGACTTAAGGAAATACTTTCTGGGTAGAAAAGATGAACTAGCTGATTTTAGAAGCTCTCAGTTCTGTGAGAAACCTTCAAATCCTCAGACAGAAAGGTAAAGTTTAGCTCCACTGAAGATAAAATGGGAATAAAGGTCTGTTTCAAATAAAAGTTGGTTGTCTAATAAGCATCAAAAAGGATTTTCTCTTATTAAATCATCCCACATGTCATGGCCTCCTATTTACACAGTTAAATATTTCTATGTGATGTGGTCTGGCCCATTTATTTGTTTTAAAGAACACAAGTTTACTGCAATCGCACTGTGTGCTAGTGCTTGCCTGAAGCAATGCTTCTATTACTGTTCAGGAGATGAGATAAAAGAGGAATGAGACAAGGAAATGAGAGCCATAGAGTTCTAAAATATTTTTTTTCTGAGTCTGCAGAGTAAGCCACTTTGAAGACTTCAGGTGAAAGGGCAGCTTCATTTTGAAAGCTCTGTCATTGTGTCTTTAAGCTCCTCTATGGTCTGGGAATCATAATATTTTACATCTAGAAAATATTTATATAATACTAGTTTACCCCCCCCCCATTTTTTGGATGAAAAAAATAAGCATAAAGTCGGGTTTAAAGTCTCTGGAGATAGACCAGTTAGGCTAAACCAGGCTAAGAGTTCAGTACTCTTCTTTTTGCCCATATCTCACTGAGAAAAAGACAGGCATAGGAGAGCTAGTCTGTGTTTTGTGGCAGTGTCAAGCCTGGTGAGATAATCCATAGAATTTTGCTTAAGGAGGATTCAAGAGAAAGGTAAATAAGCTCTGGTGGGCCAGAGAGTAAAAGTGAATCTTTAAAAAGTTTTAAATTTATCTACCCATGTCTTATTTTCCTTTTTCTATTTGTTTCAAAGTATCAGATGTTCTGCAGAAGAAACCCCCTGTCACTGCAGTATGTGACTCAGGCACAGTGTGGCCTGGACTGTCCGAGTCCCTGGAGGCAGCTACTTCCATTCCCTGCAGAGTATCTTGTCATCATGGGAAGCGGGGTGAGGGTAAGGGGACTTAGCACGAAACAACTCAAGGCAGGATTGAAAGGCTGCTCTCTAAATTATGAATCTACTCTCTGAATATTAAAACACTGAGAGTTATGGAATGTTTAGACTGCACTTTAATATATGAAGAAGTGGAAGAAAAAGTCAGTCCCCAATCTCCTTGAGTAACTCTACACAGATTTTTTTTTTCAGGAAATAATAAATAAGATAAAGAGTATAGTACCAGGACAGGGAGAAATGGCAGTGTTTTTAATTTTTATTTATGATCGTATATATTTTAACTTTTAAATTTTTAATTAAGAGTCGCAAATCACCTTTGATCTATGTTCTGAGGTGGAAGCCTTTTGCCAAGGTTCTCATGACGTTCTTCTTTTCCCTCGTCTCTCCACAATCTCCTATTCTCTCAGCAGATGACCAAGAAATCTGAGGCCATAAGGATCCAACTTTTCCAACCTCCTTCTGTTCTCCTTGATATTTGTCTTAGCCTATTCACACTTATCCCCCTCTGGTTTCTGAAGAAAAAGTATCTCTGCTCCCTTCCAAAGTCAACACTGTCACCTCTGCCCTGGATCTACAACCTTCCATTCTTCAGAACTCTGATACCTCAATCAGTCTCCTTCACTCACATCTTCAATTCTTCCACCTCGAATATTCCTTCCGTGAACATGCTCAAATTTCAATCACCATAAAACTAAATTTTTTCAGTGTTTGTTCTTGTTCAAGTAATTGTAAATCAATCTTCCCTTCTTTGTAAGCATCTTGAAAAAGTAGTGTTTACTTTTTAACAATTCTCCACCCATCAAATTCTTGCTTCTACCACCATGGCTGAATTTAAACTGCTTTATTAAAATCACCAATCATCTTTCAATAGGCAACATAACAACCTCTTATCACCTTCATTCTTTTAAAAAAGCTCCATAGTAAGTTCAAATCTGCAGAATATCCATTTACCTTGTCCAGAAAGATCCACTGTCTTCTGGTATCCCGTTTTGCCATCAAAGAGCTCCATTACATATTTCCCTTTGTCGTTTGGAGTGGGCTCATTGATTTGCAGCCAGATCTGCTCCCCGGTGACCCCACTCTTAACTCTGTCTGTGTACTTAACAGCAGTGTCACTGTTCAAATCAAAGAAAACGTCATTATTGTTTGTTTTTGTCTAGGGCTTTATTTGTCTCTTATTGAAGATCTTACCAATTTGGTCTTACCAAATTTTATAGACTTGCAAATAATATGGGATCCACATATGCTTTACAGCTTCAGAGAAATGATGGACCCATAATCACTAAGCTTGGATTCCAAGGCCCAGGGTAGGGCCCACCAATATCACATTTAACTCCCAATAGCAGTCTGGGGTCCAGGCAGATTGCAATACCAATACTTCTCAGTAGTATTAATTACCTTTGTTTCTGCTTGGGCTTATTTGTAGGACTAAGGGAATCTTTGAAGTAAAAAGGCTAAGGTACATATCATGTAGTTGGTCTATGGATATTAATCGGATTTTACAAGCTAGTCAAAAACATACTTAAGGAGGTTCATCTGTGGCCGACATCTGTTGACATATGTGGTTACAAAGCTATTTAAAACACATGTAACTATGCACTTGGTAGTAAGGCCAAAAGAGAATGAAAAGCAGAGTTGCCGCCAAAATGAATGCCAAAATGAACTCTGGCCCTGGGTGTGAGTTTCCCGGTATTCTATAGTAAGTCATAAGCAGACTCATGCATTGTGTTCTTTTCTTTTTAACAGAATAAAAGCAAATAGAACAGTTTATTTTGTGATCTGACGGACCTAGAAATGCCACTGTTATAGATGAAGTCAGAGAAAGGTTGAGGTAGATTTATTTTCAATGATGTTAAAAGTAAGTTTATGATGAGTTTGTAAACATGTAAGGAAATAATGATAAAAGGCACTACACAAAACTACTTTATTTTATTAATATTTACACATAGAGAAAAGATGGAGGTATTACTATGACTAGGAAAATTATGGATAACATCATATTATAAACTCTTTCTAATTTATAA
The DNA here is from genome assembly GCA_028627145.1 of Eidolon dupreanum. NCBI lineage: Eukaryota > Metazoa > Chordata > Mammalia > Chiroptera > Pteropodidae > Eidolon > Eidolon dupreanum. The sequence continues at coordinate 50,142,295 of CM053504.1, read as the reverse complement.
TATGATGTTATAAATATATTTTCTAAAACAAGCATGTATTATATTTGTAGCTATAATAATAAGCAAAATGAACTTTAAAAAACTTAAAAAAAACAAAAATCTCCACCAAAAGAGTTTCTACTTTCAAGTAAATATTCAGCATTTTTCTTATACAGTACATTCTTAAAAAGATATTAAAATTAAAATGCCATAAAAATATAAGATAAAGGAACCCATCTGTACCCACAGACTTTAGCCTGAGCAATCTAAATGTCCTGTAGAGCTAAAAAGACAGATAGTTCTCTTCTTTGCTAAAATAAATGTTTGAATTCTTTAATCTCTGGCTAACATGGATAATAATACCTTAAATTTGTAAAGCACTTAATGGTTTACAAAGTGCCATTAATTTCATTCTTTCATTGGGCCCATCAGTGTTATGAGATAGAGCAGGTATTATCACGTGAGATTCAGAAAATTAAAAGACTTTCCTTAGATTCAAGGGAAGATAAGAGGGAGGTCAAGACTAAAACCCATTTCAAGTTTTTTTCTCATTGTGTCACATACCTAAATAAAAACAATGAAGAAAATCCTCAGTGCCTGAATCTTTCTTTCATAGGTGTGTGGATATATAAAACACTCATTTAGCTGACTAGACCAAATAGTGTTAAGAAGTTTATGCTTTGCTAATCTAATAGCAAAACTCAATGTTCTAATGTTTTTGAACAAATAATACTTTGAGATGAGGTAAAGCTTTTTGATTGATGATTCAATTAATTTACCTTCTCTTATTCTTCAGACTGATATATTAGAATGTCTTAAATGTCACAGAGGAATTTCCTGGAATTTGATCTATTTTAACTGATAATTACTTTCCTAAAATATATTCTGAAAGAAATAAAACAAAGAAATGAAACCTCAAGAATTCTACATTGGAATTCACTTCTCATTTTTTTAGAACTCAGGAAGTTAATAATAATAACTAATAATAATAATAAAATAATAAAATACTGTTCTAAGTAATGGGGAAGTCATTTTAAAGAACTTCCTCTTCACTGAACTGAGAAGCAACCACCCCAAAGAGTTGTGTATATTAAATGAATTCATACATCTAAATGGCTGGAGCAGTGCCTCGCATATTGTAAATGCCCACTGAAGGGAAGACATAAACAAACATCATTGTCTGCCTCCTATGGAAATGCCACAGTGACCCATTGCTCAGTGAGGCTCAGAAGGACTTTAGGAATGAGTGTCTGCTGCATCCTAAGTATGGACTGAAGGTGGCTGTGCCCCATCAGAGTTCTATGCCAGGTCACTGTTTTCTTTCAGCTCAGGAAATTCTAAGGAAGCACCAAGGTTAAGGATAACATCAAGAGTATAAATAGGAGAAATAGTTTGACTCAGAAACATATTTTCGCTTTCGGAATCTCAGAGGCGAACTTGAATAGAATCCCTCTAGAACTCCACAGAGGAAGCCTGGGATTGTAACAGATCATCAGGCTCAATCCAGTTTAAATACATTTTCCCAAAGTCATCTTGATATCTCCAAGCCTTCCATGGTAGACAAGAAACTGTGCTAATTGCTATAAACAACAATAATAACAAACTCAGACATATCTCTGAATTAGGTTTTTCTAGTGAATGGCTACGAATTCATATAACAGGAAATTTGGTGCCTTTTGGTGTATGCTGCTTCAGTTCTGTTTCAGACCATAGCATGGGTTAGCTGTGTCTACAACAAGAGGATCAGAATTTGGCTCTGGATGCCCTGGGAAAGCAGAGGGAGACCGAGCATGACCATCTAGAGATAGAGGTCACATTATAGAGATATCTACAAATGGTGGTGCTTCCTTGATCACAAAGATGGATGTGTTAGCCAGCACTGGCCTCACCATGTATGTATTGAGGGAACATGCCAACCTCACACTAAGGGCATGGCCTGGGTGCTTCTGTCCTATGTTCATCAATGTCAGACCTGAGAAATAAGAAGACTCCTTAGCTAAGAATACAGAGGGTTGCTGTTGTTTTCCTAATTTTTTCACTCCAGTGGAGAAAGAAGTTCTACACAGCAATTAAATTCCCATTTACTTACTTGTGGGACCAGTTAACTTTTAGATCATCCAGGTAGTAAGTAACAAAAGAATACAGCCGGATGCCTTCGGCTGTGCTCTGGATTTTCAGGTCTGTAGCAGACAAAGCTGAAAGAAGAAAAGAGCATAATTCATATACCTGTAAGCCCATCTGGGAGAATAATGAAGCACTGTCATGGTGAGAACATTTTAACTTACCTATTTTTTTACATACTTCAGTCATCAGTTCTTTAAAGGCTGTGGATAGAGATTCACAGACAAAACTTCAGCATAAAAATGCTCAGTGTAAGGCCAGATCTCAAAACTATTAGTCAGCATTGTGCTCTCAAAAATATCTAATAAACAAAAACTCATAAACACAAACAACAGTATGGTGGTTATGAGAAAAGGGGTAGTGGGGAGGGAGAAAAGGGTAAATTAGGATATCAAACATACGGTGATGAAAGTAGATTTGACTTTGGGTGGTGAACACACACTACAATATACAGACGATATACTACAGAATTCTACACTTGAAACCTACATAATTTTATTAACTCATCAATGTTATCCCAATAAATTTAATAAAATTAAACAAGTAAATAAATATCTGGTGAGGGGTATGTGTCATAAGGTGAGTTTTCTGACGAATTGATAATAAGTGCTCTTGGAGAGAACAACTCAATTTTAATCAAGTTTTAAAATATCCTTGCTTTGATTTTGATATTTTTTCCTCTAATTCTTAATAACTGTCTCTATATTTACATTCTAGAGAAAGAGTCACAATGAGATTTCCAGGAAGGTTCTTGGCTTTAAGATTCTCTTAAGTCCCAGGAAGCCTTAGTTCACATTAGAGGAAGTTTTCATATCGGTGTCATCAATTCATAATGAATTAACCATCTAGTAACCTGATATTTCACAGTCTAATAATGCTTTTTGCTAATAAACACATGTTGTTTTGCCTCCATCAAGAATCAGGAAAGTGAAATCAGACTTCTGCTTTTTGTTAGCAATATTGTTAAAGATATTGTTCAGGAACAAAATTGGAAGTTTGAGGGTCATATACAGGTCTTTGTTATCATGATATATTTGTCCTTAGTAGTCTCTGAAAAATGGAAATTGCTTTCCTGCTCTGCTAATAACTGAGAGGTTTCAAGTTTCATATATAAATCTTTCTTGCCACCTTTTTTAAAAATTTATTTATTTATTTTAAGTTTATTGGGGTAACATTGGTTAATACAATTATATACTTTTCAGGTGTACATTATAATTTGATATCTATATATTCTATTGTGTGATTACCACCCAAAGTCTAGTTTCCTTCATCTACCATATATTTGATCCCCTTTACCCACTTCACCCTCTCTCAACCCCCTATACTTGACCCCCTTTATCCTGTCTACCTCTTCCCTCTTTCCCCACCCCCCACCCTCTGGTAACCACTAGTCCATTGTCCATGTCCCTGAGTCTCTGTTTGTCCTATTCATTTGTTGTTTTTAGGTTTATATCTCACATATGAGTGATATCATGTGATTTTTCAATTTTTTCTGTCTGGCTTATTTAGCTTAGCATGATTATCTCGAGGTCCCTCCAGGTTGTTGCAAATGGCAGTATTTCATCTCTTCTTATGGCTGAGTATATATGTACCGCAGCTTCTTTAGCCAATCATCTATTGTAGAACACTTCGGTTACTTCCATGTCCTGGCCACTATGAATAGGGCTGCCATGAACATCATTGTGCAAATATCTTTTCGGATATGAGTTTTCAAGTTTTGGGGGTAAATACCCAGGAGAGATATTGCTGGATCATATGGTAGATCAATTCTTTATTTTTTGAGGAACCTCCATACTGTTCTCCATAGTGTCTTGCCACCTTTTAAGTGTATATCCTTAAAATCTATTTTTCACAGTAGTTTTTAATCCTGTAACATTTTTTATAGGGTTGAAATGAAAAGGATGATTTATATTGAAAACAGACCCCTAGTGGACTATGGACTATAAATTCTCTGAGGATCAAAAGTACACTTCTGATTTCTAGGAAAACTAAAAGGAAGTATTTTTTAATATAACAGTAGTTCACTCTGTTGGAATTTCAGTGAAAACAAAACCTGTGAACAAAAACATCAGCATGACTTCAATCATCAGCTGAGCCTCACTCAAAATTCTGGTAACCATATACAACATATAAAACAGACCCCAGCAGTTGATGGACTGACCTTCATCCACCAGCTTCAATCTGCTCTTATCTTTTCCTCTGTCATCTTTCAGGATAACTTCATAAATCCCAGCATCTTTCTTGGAAAACTAAGGGAGGGATAGATATACTGCATTGCAGCTTATTGTAGCTTCAGAGTTTGGTGTTTGCATTTTTAGGTCCCTGTGATTTGTAGAATTGCCATTGAAACACACACTGAACAAGCATATAGCCATATCAGCAACGAACAGTTCACAGATGAACCTATGCATTATAATTTGACCAGCTAGCAGTCCTGATTTTTCACACTCTATGGCTATAATTGATTTGAGACTTAAAGTCCTTTATCCTTCATCCTACCTTCATATTAAAAACCAATGATCACATATTTTTGAAAGGTATGCTCTTTCAGACAAAAAGGAAATAAAAATCTATACTTAATACTATGTCTGATTGTCTCTGTACTTTTAAGAAACAAGTTGTCATGAAGCTTAAGAGAAAACGAAGAAGGATCCACTTAACTGTCCTGTCACTTATCTATCTATGAAACAGTAGCTCAAAGAGGCAAGAGTTGTAGTGTCCAGCCAATACTGGTTTGACATGTGACAAATCCATGCATATCACAAGGTGAGAGAAGCTTCTGTGTTCCTATAGCTTGCTTTTTAGGTGGAGTCAAGACAGGAATCTTTAAAACAGTTAGAGATAAGGTATTACACATGCCTGGGGCAAAGGAATACAGAATCTAATCTCTGTTTTGGTGGAGAAAGTAGGGTATAGAACTAATATATTACATTTCACATTTATGGTCACCTACCTCTGTTATAAGTAGCGTACATATACCATCCTTAAAGTCATGCTTTTCATCCACTGATATCTCCCTCTCATCTTTATACCACACAATAAGAGTCTCCTTCTTAATATTTGCCACCTAGAAGAAAAATCATAATTATAGTTCTTGAAATAAGGGAGAGCTACTTTCATGAAACTAAATAGTTCTTAATGTAACATTAGATAGAAGAAAATGGCACTAAACTTAGAGTCAGAAGATGCTACAGGAATCAATTAAAACCTATTTTAATCGATAAAGAGTTTAGAATAAAGTAGACACAAATGAATAAACTAAATCAATAGCATCTCTACTTCAAGCAGTAAAAATTAGCTTTAAAATTATCTCGTGGACCAGAAAGGGAAGACTAGATACATAAGTACTAACATACAGACTTAAAACAAAAATCTGAAAACTATAGGAAGAGAAATCTGTGTCATATGATAAAACAAATGGCTTCATCAAAGGAACAGAATGAGTAAGCCCCAAAATATATCTATATATTTTTAAAAAGATAAATGAAGCTTTGTAAATAAATTTGGAGAAAGAATATATTAAAAACAATTTTTATTTAAATTTTTTTTCCAATTTTGAGATATAATTGACATATAATCTATAAGTTTAAGGTGTACAACAATGATTTAACATATGTATATATAGTGAAATGATTACCACTGTAAGTTTCGCTAATATTCTTTAAGTAGGGTTTAATAAATTAATTGCTTAGCAATTTTAAGGAAACTCATTTAAATCCTACATGCACACATCATATCATATAAATTTCAAATGGACTATTAAAGGGATCTTGAACTTTATCTACAATATTTGATTTTTTTACAAAGAAGAATATATTCATATATTTCTTGTGTAATTAAAACTGTGTGAAAAAATAGACTTCATACAAATCAAGAAAACAATCTCTAAGACCCTACTGAACAACACTATTCCCCACAGAGGAAATAGAACTACAAACAAATGGATGAAGAAAATGTTTAATCTCATTAAAAACAAAGATAGGAAATTGCTAAACTTTCACTGAAAAAGTGTAGTTGGAATGATTCTGGAATAGATGTAGCACTTAGAATGTAGATATGGCCTAAAACAAAGACAATGTGAGATCCTTCTGAGATTAATAATTTAAAAGGAGTGGTGATGGTGGTGGGAATGAACAGGTGGAGCAGTGAGGATTTTTTAGGGCAGCGAAAATGTTCTTTATGATACTACAATGATGTACACATGTCATTATACATTTGTCCACGCCCAGAGAATGTACAATGCTGAGTGTGAACCCTGAGTGTAAACTATGGACTTTGGGTGATTACGATGTGTCAGTTGTAGTTTCATCAATTGTAACAAATGTTCCACTCTGGTGGGGGGAGTTGTTAATGGGTGAGACTGTGCATATGTGGGGATGGAGTACATGGGAAATCTCTGTAACTTCCCTTCAATTTTCTGTGAACCTAAAACTGCTCTAAAAAAGGGTCTTATTAAAACAAAAAGAATAATAGTCTGTTCTTATTACTAGAGTGTGGGTAATATTTAGTAATGATGATGTTGCTTTCGCATATTTTTATGTTGTTTTATTCAAATGTTTCTTACTAACCAAGGATTATAGTAACATTCAACAGTAAGAATGTGTCACTTATCATTTGGTTCAAATGGAGGAGATGAAAAGTTGATCTTCCTCTTCTCACATTCTGTTTTATCTTCATTTCCCTTGTATCAAATATTTAAAAATTATCTACTTCTTACCTTGCATTTTAATAGTACATTACATTCACCAGTCACTTCCCAGCTCAAATACTCAGCAAAATGCGGACCTATAAAATATTAATGACATCAGCAATTACTCTGTTAGTCATGAATGCAAAATCAAAGTTTATTCTTAAATTCTAACATGATTTATATTTAAAGTAAAATTTTTAAAATTCTAGATTTAGTTTTTAAATATTTTAAATGGATACATTTTTAATAATAAATATTTCCAATTATATTTATTTGTAGGGGTATTAACATAAGCAATAATATTCATTTTAAATAATTTTGGAATATTTAGTTCAAGAAACTGAAGCTTTTCTCTTTACTCACTGACTATTCTTACCTTGTTTCCTGATCCATTCATGCCTCTGGAATTCAGCTTCTTTCTGCAGCTTTTTATAAACTAAAAGTTATAAAACGAGAAAGTATGAAATTGAGTGGGGTGGTATAAATGCACATGCTAGTCACTGCGCTAAGTGATTTATATTCATGATCATAAAACTCATACATTATGAGCACTCTATTCATTTTTAGTCTTCATAGATGAAGAAATTGGCTTAGGAAGGTTAAGTAATTTGTTCAAAGTCATGAAGCTAGGAGATAGTAAAAAAGCATTGGATATTGTAAATGTAGAGATCTGGCCAGCCTTTCCATTGCTGCCACATTTTCAATCTTGGTGGTTTCCATAGTGGCTTATGGCAGCTCACATATGATATAGTTATAATGTATGATTAATTGATTTGGCATGAACTACTTTTGCATATTTTTCTTCTTAATTTAAGTAATTTAAAGTAAAGTAAGTACACATCATAAGATAGTATCACAGTTTATTCCTGAGACACATATACAATCTCAGTTGTATTGCACTCTCCTTCACTAGAGAATTTTAGTAGTAAATACTTGTTTATATATGAGATAGCTTATGTGCAGTCTTGCCTATAGGCCAGGGATAAATTTAGTTGTCCTTTCAAATTAACTTTCATTTCTATGAAATAAAACACTATGGAAAGTAGTAACTGAGGCTTGTATTTCAATCATGGGAATCCAGTCAATAAACAATTCCTACTACCTTCCATATGACCACTTTTGTACCATGAGGTATTTACACTGACGGGAACAGGAAAGTCTTCCAGTTAATTTTCCACAGAATTCTCACCATCTCCAATGAGAACAAGAGTAGAATGGCCAGTTGCTCTTCCATCTTGAAGCTGAAAAGTATATGTTCCCTCATCATCGTCCTGTAGCTTCTCCATGAACATTTCAATTATACCAGTGTTTCGGTCAATATGCATCTTATATTTCTTCAATGTGAAAAAGAAAAAAAAGAAATCAATGAGGTAGATATGATAACAATAGCCTGATAAAATAAACATAAACTCTAAAGAATCATTATTTTAATTTCTTGTTAACATTTTTTTTTAGATGAGCAAAGGTTTCAAAATCTTATATCCAGGAAAAGGAAAATGTTATATGGGATACATGACCTTGACCAGAATTAATTACTAAAAAGTCTGAAATTTAAAATTTAAATATAAACAAAGTTTTGTTATCCCAAGTCAAAATGCTATCAAAAAGTTGTCTTCAGATTCCCATTTTACCTTCCAGATTACATTAGTTTTAATTAGCAGAATAATGCAAAGCTATAGATAGCATGAAAGAAGTGGTTGTCTCATTCATTGCTATATCCTTAGCATCTAGCACATGCATGGTATAGAGCAGGAAGTTAATAAATATCTGCTGAATTAATATGTGAATAAAAATGCTTCCAAAGCATTTGAAGTTCATATGCTCCTAATGAACTGAAATTGTCCTATTAGACTGTGCTTATTTTATCATATTGCTTAGGTGATAAGCAATTTTTTTTTCCTATATAAAGATAAATTTTAGTTCCTGGGCATACAAGCAGAAGTTCCATAAAGGATTTGAATTAATGACGTTTTCCTATAACATGTCATAGAATGAAGGCTCAGGTCTAAGATCAGCTCTGTGGTGTAATTCAGGCCCCAGAACCTCCTCTGTGGGAAGCCAGTCTCCAATGAAGAGCACATGTTTGCTTAGCTATTCCCTCTCTTACCTTGTTTCCTTTACCCTCGACTCCTGAGAGTACTCCCTCATAAATCACTTGAAGGAGAAATTCTATCTCCTAGGAAATGTGACTCAAGACAATAATTTCCACCCAATGAAATAGTATGACTAGAATAAACTGAAAAGAAAATGAACAATTCTTCAAGTTCAGAGTGTGTGTATGCACGGGCATGCAGCAACATGCAAGTGTATGTGACACATGAAGAGGAGTGGGTCTATGCACACATGTGCATGAGTGTTCCCTTAATGGCTGTGGTGGCAGAGACTAATGCCAACAATGTTTTTCTTCCTCTTTGCTGGCCAGGTGATGATTACAGCAGTTGATGAGAACATTATGAAAATAAGGATGACTTGGGCCACAGTAGACCCATATATGACTTGTTCTGGATCTACACAGTTACTGTATGTGTTGAAAAATTGAAAATTCATTCTCTCCTCAGTAATAAGTCCTCAAATGTTTTAAAAACATCTCAATGAAAGGAGAACAGGTTGTTAATAGTGGCCACAAACCACACCTCTCCCCTGTCTTTTGGGTCTCCTGTTTACACCTGTGATAGTACAGGTGCGAGCCAGGGGCTGTAAAACTGAAGTTCTTTACTCCCACTAGGCACTGGGCCAATTCTGGCTCTAGTGATGTCTGGGGAGGTCAAATGAAGCACAGATGTTGTAACTCTATTGATAGAAACTATGTTTACATCAAAAGCAAAAAAGTAGATAATGATATACACAAACACCTATGAAAATAAGGTACAAATAGACATATACACACAGAAGTGTAGAAATGACCAGAAAGTATACACCAATATGTACATCAAAAAGCTGTAAGAATCTTTGATTTGCTCTTTCTGTGTTTTAAAGTTTTTACAATAAGGATATATTGTACATTAAACCAGAGAAACAATGAAGATATTTTTACTGCATTTTTTTTTCTGAGCTATTGGACTAATAGAGGCCATTTCCTTCATATGAAGAACCAAGTCCCTGCTGGGGTTTCTGATGTATGAGTTCAGGTCAGGGTGTCGGCTCCTTCGCCTTCTCAAGGGAGCAGCTCTATTTTCATGGGTGACCATACTTCCCAATTAGCCTGGGACAGTCTTGGTTTATGACTATTGTCCTGGAAAAATTGTCCAGTTTGGATAGCATTAAACAATCAATCTATATTTTTCTCTACATGTTTTATATGTGAACTTTAAATTCCACTATTCTATGTCCAGTGATTTTTATAACAACTTACCTACATTCTAATAAGCTTCCCCAGCACATTCTGTAATGATATGTTTAGAAATCCAAAAAAATGTAAAACTTACCGGCCCTTCAAAAATTTCCTTGTCGTTAAATATGTAGTTGACTTTGGCATTACCAGATAGCTTCTCAGCTTGCATCCAAAACCGGACCTGGCCTTTCTCCAAAATTTCAACTGCCAACTCTGATTTAACTGGGACAGCTATGAAAAATTTAAAAAGTCAAAATTTATATGTGGATTTTTGATTATGTAGGGCTCAGCACACCTAACACCCACATGGTTCAAGGGCCAATTGTATATTGATAACCAATTGTCTCGATTCAGATCTTTCTGACAAGTGAAAAAAACACTCAGTGGAAATGATTATGTAGCATCGTGCTTCTTGCAAAGCCTGGAGGCACAGTGAGTGTTATAAGGAAAGCACACTATCGAGGGACTGAAGACCTAGGTTATAACTCTGACTGTCACTTTGGACAAGTCAGTCACCTTTTCAGAGTCATAGACGTCTCTCGACTGAAGATTAGGAAGATAAACTTACTTTCAAGGGTCCCTCAGCTAATCTCTGTGACTCTACCATGGCTTTGGTTAGGTTTATTTAGGGACAATAGCAAACTGTGATGAAAAGAGTCTTGGACTGGCATCAGGAGAGCTGCAGCCTAGTACAACATTGGCTACTAACAAACTATGTAATATTAAGCAGATCACTTCTCATATCTGGGTCTCATTTAACTAATCGATAAATTAATGGAATTGAACTGAATGTCCTAACTGACCAAAATATTTTCTGGTACCAACATTTTCTGATCTTAATTACTCAAAATATTTGGAAAAAAGTTAAATTTAACTTTTCCCAGCCACTTAACTCACTTTGGAGGTTCTTTAAAATGTTTTAAAAAATGAATTTTGAAAAAATTATTTTTGACTATGTATACAAGATGAACTAACTTGTCATTTAAACCCTATCCGTCCCAATGGTATACCAGTTCATTTAAGTTCTCAGACTAAGCAAAATTTTTCAGAGGCAAGTAAGTGGGTCATGATTAAGAAGCTCTATTAAAATATACCATGGCTTGTCTCACAAAGAAAGTGAAGGAACTACATGGTATCTCTGATTTACACCTGTATCACTTAAGCTGAAATTTTAAAAGTTGGCTGACATTTCTCAAAATAGTTTTCTAAATTTCTTTCCCCCCGCTAAATTTCTTGTAACTTGAAAATGTTCTCCACAAAGGCTCCTCCAACAATGATTCAGTATCCAAGGTGGTCCAGGGCATACTTTGTGGAAAAGCATGGTTGTTTCTCAAAGTTTAGTAGTCCTTCACTATCTTTAGGGGAAATCATCATCCATTGCTTTCTCTAAAGTGTCTTGAAACTTATCTCAAAATTTTAGCAAATGCTACTTTTAAATTATAAGTTTCCCAAACTTGTACCAAATGCACACAAATGGCTCTTTGTGATTATCCTAAAATCACCCTTTTCAAGTTTTAAGGTATGACTTTCATTTGCACTAATCCATATTCACTGTAAAATTCACTGTAAAACTCAGTAACGGTGTGTTTCAATGCAGAGCTAAAAGGAGGCTCAGATATCATCTACTAAGAGGTGTCCCATGATGGACAGAAGATAGGCTCTGATGACACAGCATGATCTTAGACAGTTATCTCCTCCAGAAATGTGCTCCTCAGCTGCTAATATGGATATTATTTGCTTCACAAGGCCATCGACAGGAGTTGGTATAGTACCAGAATACACTAAGACACCGTGTGATAATAACCAGTCCTCAAAAAGGGTTAATTTTCTTCCCCCTTAATTTTACTGATAACAGAACTGAGCCCCAGGAAAGGTTAGTAAGAAATCTGAGTAGCAGAGCTGAGACTAGGGTTATTCCCTCTATTCTGTGTTCCTTTTGGTCCCGGCTGTACACTTTGAAGAACGCTAGTGGTTTTCCAGTGTGAGCACATCTAAGTAAAGCAAATTGTGGACAGATCCCAGGGTGGTGAAGGCAGAGGCTAAGTTTTTTCTCTACAGGATGCTCCTGTTTTCTACAAGTCTTAGTGGGGAGCGGAAAGAAGAAGCTCTCCTGGAAAAATATGAAGACCTCATTCCGAGGAATCTAATACCTGAGTGATGTGGTTATCTAAGAGGCATGGAATGATGGTAGAGGGGGAGGAGCACATCTTCCTGGAAGCTTCCAGCTCCCTTAATGTTCACCGTCCTCTCTGAGTAATAGGGACATTGTTTGGAGAATAATAGCGACTGGAAATCACCACAGAGGGCATGGTGGCAAACAGCAGGTGTACATACAGAAACAACCCATGTCTTGGTTAGTGTTGGCTCACCTGGGCTTAACCCCAGGTACCAGCTGTGCACACCTGGTCTAGGTACTTAACCTCTCTGGGCCTCATGTTCTTCATCTGTAAAACTAAATCACCATAGTACCAACTCTTTTAAGGTCATTGTGGATATTTAAATGATGCATTCCTTTTCAGCACCCTACAAATAACCTGGCATATAATAAGTGCTCTATAAATTTGGCTATTAATATTTTGGTACTTCTTTCTTCCTCCAACCACACCCTACAACTACCACTTATAAAATACAATATATTGACACCTAAGGAGACATACAAAATTGATATATAATATATATATATATGTACTTATTTTATCTGCACATAGAGTATATGTATACAAGTGGGATAATAACCAGTGTCCAAAAATTAAGAGGTATTACGTAGGATGTTGACAATACCAAAGTATACCTCCTACCATTCCCCTCACCCTCAAAGACTTAGATCTTGAGAGAGTATTAAATATATTCAAATAAGCTACCTCTCTACACTGCACTTTGCTATCAATACTGGCAAGACAGATTAGGTTGTTTTCTTTCTTTAGCTTTATATATTTTATTTTTTCTTTCTTCTCAGCCCTAAATTTCCTTAGGCACTTTTCTCTGGCAGTTAATTTGCTGTAAAAGAAATCCTTTATTTGTAGTTCTAAGGCATATGTTTACTGGTTTTCAAAATATTTTTGAAAACAGCTTAAAATAGGAGAATTTACTGTGCCAAAGGATAAAGGAACACCATACTTTTTACTACAATCTGTAAGAAATTAGATGATTTAAACCTTACAAAACCTCAAGAAAACAAGTTATGTGGCAACATTTACTAAGAGGAAGTGGGCATAAATTGAGAAATTAGATATGCTGCTTTGACCCTATCATCATATCTCCGTAAATATTCATATAGTGACCTGGCTCATCTAATAGTAGTGGGGAAAAGAAAAGTGCTGGAGCTGTAATATTTAAAATGCTGCTTCAGTGGGATAATGTAAACTCCTTTGGGTTGGATTTGATACTTGCATGTTAGAGTTCTCTCCCTGTATCTACCCAAATGCCATACCAAGTCTCTAATAAAAGGGTGTGCCTGAGTTTTCTGCAACCTTCTCTCCTAGAATCAATAGAGTGCTTATGCTTCTTCAAAATAAATTATCTCAGTGTAAATGATAGTGATCTCAGGCAATTACTATCTCTGAATCTATATGATAATTGAACTTCAAGGAGGCTCAGGCACCTCCAATTCAACAGTAACATCCCATTTTCTTTCATCTCCATTCTTTAAGCTAAATGTGAATGTTATTTGGATTAGCTATTGCCTAGTCATGTTGTCAGTGTTTACTGCCTCACTGACTAGATTGGTGGATGCTGCTGGTTTTTTTTTTTTTCCAACTATCAATGTTTGAGAGTAGATAGTGCAGACACTCATGGGGCCTGCCTGTCTATTTGGGCTCTGGCTGTGTTCAACACAGTGACCCTCTCCTCCATGCCCTACTTCACAGGCCTGGGAACATAAAGGGAGAACATCCTGTGCAGTTGGCAGACAGCTCTTCTGCAAGCTCTTGTATGATCACTGCTCTGTTTCAATTAACATTTACATGTTTTTTCTGAAGCATTCAAGGATAAATCAATACCAAATTGATGATTTCTCATAGCATCTCTATATGGCAGGTGCTATTAACTATTACAATGGTCATTTCTAAAAAAAAAAAAAAAATCCAAGGCACAAGGAAGTTGAAATGATGTGCCCAGATTCACAGAGTAGTTCCAAACTATAGAACACGGGAAGTCTAGGCCAAACCTCTGCCTTCTATACAATTTAAAATATATGCATAACTGTTAAGACACCACTCATGGCATTACTTTTCCAGTTTTATGGTGAATAAGCATAGAGATGAGAAATAGTTCTCCCCTAGAATTCAGAAAGTCTGCATCCTACATTCATACCCATAGGAACCTCCTTGTGCTGCTTTGCTAAACAAAGTTGATTTTGAGAATATTACAGCTGAAGCCAAGAGTCATCAACAGTCTCATGATCAGACAAACATTCCTTGGGAATGGAAGAAAGGTCAGGTAATTGGTTCTTGAGCAGTGTTTGTTTATTGTTAAATCACAGGCTCTATTTAGTATTTTGGGAAAGCTATAAACTCTCTCTGTGAGAAACGCCCACATAGAAACATACAAAGTTTTGCCTATAGTCTGGGGTCAGGGCATAGTTTCATGGGTTATTGAAACTCTTGTATTAGTGAAGAAGTTCTATTTTAGAAATTAATGAGCAAAAAAATTCTCCATTTAAAAGAATGAGTTCATGCTACCACTTTCTATTTGTTTTTTCCAAACTCTAGGATATAACATTCTGGGTAATCCACTACTTTGGCCAATAGATACCAATGACAAGAGATCTTATCAAGCCAGTAGAACTTTCCAACTGTCATTTCAGACTTCTTTCTCTTCTTTTATGTGTCAACTGTGAATTTTAATCTTTTATGTGGAAAGTGCTTTATTGGAAGGTTTGTAGATAGTTCAGAGAAATTCTATTTTCTGACCAACGTATATTTACCTTATTTTCCAGGAGTTTAAAATGGCAGGCAATGTCTATTTAGAAGTATGATTCTTCTATGAAGTGCTAACATTAAATTGCTTAGAAAGAGATGAGTTCACCTAAAACACATAGGAATCAATGTACTAGAAGATATATATGTATGCACAATTCCAAAACATGTAGGCAAAACTTAATTACTCAGCTGTTACACCAATGTAATCTGTCTCTTCTCTATGAAACAGAGCATGAAATATAGTTTCTATGTTAATGTTCTTTGTTATCTCTTCTAGAAAGTACATCTGTAGCTACCAGTATATGTTCCATTATATGTTCTCAAGATCCTTTTCTCTTAATCTTGTCAGAGTTGTCGTCTGCCCTGTTCCAGAAGTTGCCACACAGTAGGATTGCTAAACTCTGTAAAAGATCATGGACACTTACTTGGGAACTTGTGTTCTTGGCTGAGAGCAAGTAAACGTTTCAACTCTGTAGGGAGAAAAAGAGAACAATTAATCCTTAAATTATTGAAACAGGAGTCACTTGATCTTAGAAAATCATTGAAAAATCAAAGCAGCTTAGGAATAAGACTTGTGAATGAATTGATTTTAAACTTACCTTCCTCATCTATCAAGTAGCTTGATGCTATTCCATCAGTGTCTGTTACATCGCAGGAGTAAATGCCCAAGTCTTCCATCCCAAGGTCTTTGAAGGTCATTTTCGTCCTTCAGAACAGAATATTTTTATAAGAAATGAGGCTATGTGGGATCTGTGGACCTGTGTCCTGCATTGCCTCTAGGTATTTGCACATGCTACTCCCTTCATTTGGAGCACTCGTTCCTATCCCTCTTGCTGACCTAAAGCCTATTCATACTTGCTATTTCTGGGAAGTTTGACCTCTTCCTATGGGGTGATGGTGATGGAAGAGGGGAGCTGGTACAAGTCTCTCATTCCCAAGTGATGTTGCATATCAATATATATCCCAAATAAAGATATATTTAACTGATCAGCCCTTGCTAGGGAATCTGAAAAATTTTTTCATTATAGAGTAGAATCTGCTGTTGGTAATTCCAGTGTCTTTCTTATGTCATCCCCTGCAATTCTCTTTTCAAGTTTATCAAACTGCATTAGTATTGCCTATATCGTTATCTATAAGACAAAGGCATGATGCACCTTTAGGAATGTGATCTGTTTTGTTTACTGTTGTATCTCCAATATTTGGTGCCTTCTTGGCACATAATATGTGCTTAGTAAATATTTATAAAATGAACAAATTAATCAATCAATGGTCGAGTTCATTGTGTTTTCTAGCTTTGGTGAGTCATATTGCTTGTCAGTGTCTAAGACCAGCCAAATATTTAAATGTTAGTCAAGTGCACAAAAATTTATAGCTTGATTGTCTTTTCTTTGACCAACTTACATTTTACTTTAAGGACTTTTCAGCATAGTGAGGGCAAAATGTCTCTTAATTATATTCAGCATTTCCTTGCATTATCCAACAAAATTACTATTTCTATCTTTTATTGTTAATATATATTGGGCTTCTTTGTAATAGAAATAATACTTAAGAATATTTTGCTTTAACAAAGAATCTAATATGGTTGGTACTGTAAAGATCTAAAACTTGGTTAGTAAGGTAAAGTAAAAAGAAAACTCAGGATCTTGAGACTCAAAGTAAGTAATAGATCATAAAATTATTTCCCTTCACTATTTCCCATTTTCCAGAAAAAGAAATCCAAGGTTCATGGAAGTTAAAAACTGCCCCAGGTCACGCAGCCAGCTTCTGGTAGACCTGGGACTGGAACTCCTCTATCTTGTGCTTCCCGTATAGAGTTCTTTCTACTGCTTTACTGTGTTACTCATAAGTGGTGATGAAAAAAGGCAGAACAGATTATACTTAACCCATTTAATTTACCATAAGTTGAATCAGCAAGTAGCGAGTTCTTCCTTGCTCCTTCCCCATAGGCATCTTCATCATTACTTTAAGATTTTGAAATTTTGTAGAATAATGAGAACCATTTTTAAAGCTTACTTTTATGTTAATCAAAGCTTTTCTAACATCATAAGTGAGATAGCACTTTAAACGGAATAACGTAAAAGCACTTTATAAAAATTATTACTTTTTAAGATTTATACTGGTTATTACTTTTTACATTATCAGATATAAAATATTTATGATTCATCCCCTTATATCAAGTATTTCAAATGGAAAGCAAAAAGCTTACTTCATCCTCCTATCCTAAAAAGGAAACCAATGATTATTATTGAAATAGTCCGTACTTGTTGCCTTTGCTTTCAACTTCTAAACGTGGAGAGTCTTCAGTGGATACATAATCTTTGGACCAGGTGAACTCAGAATTTGGAGCCATCTGATCACATTCAAAGTTCAAGGAAATGATTCCATCATCGTCCACGTTTACAACAACTTCTTTAGTTCCTAGAAGAAAAAAAAGGCACTGATATTTTCTGGTAAAAATCAACCAAGTAAGAATTTGCTTTGTGATCCTTTACTTTGGCCTTAAAGCAGAGCCTTGAGCTTGTGTAAGGGAAAAATCCAAGCTGCTCACTATGACTGACAATCCTGCTCTATAATTCAACTTTTATACTGTAACATGGAATTACATAAGTGTGCCATGTTTCTGAGGTAGAGCCAACATCATGGAAAGTATTGTTTGGCCAGGGCTGAATAAAAATTGGTTGACGTGACTGAAGGCTCAGTTATGGGAGTAGGCTAATCATAAATAAGGGGAAAAAGGCAGCCTTGGGCAAAAGGAAAGGACGAAATTCATGACTTTGCTTTAAGAACACACATATCCAACTAGTCATCACTAAAAGATAGGTAAGAGATCAAGAAACCAAAAGGAAACTGAAGGGGAGAAAGTAGAGGTGATAAGAATTGCCTATATTCACATGTTCAAATTTGTAAATCATTGAAGAATGGAGAAATATATGAAAACTTGTTCTGCTGACCAAACAACTGTAAATCAATCTAAAGATATCCCTCTAGATTAGAACAACAGAATCCTAGAAATGACTGCTCTTGAACTGTATGGAAATTTAAATGGAAATGAATTTCAAGAGATTCAAGTGTTTCAAGCAGATTGTGTTTAGATTTTAAAAAGAAAACAATTTTGTCAATGTTTTGAGTTCTTTTATTTTTGAGCATTATAATAAATGGCAATTGCCTCTAATGTAGCAATTCAAAAAAAGTTTGTACATCATGTAAAATGTTCATATCTATACTAAAATTCAGTCTGAAAGATAAAATGCTCTTCTCCAATTGACATGCATTCAGTTACCAATATAAACTTGGTTTGCTTCCATATATTAAGAAAATTATATTTCATTTCAAAAAGGTACAGATTAATATTTTTAAAAGCATGAAAATTTTCCAATAGATACTTCCCAAGGGATTAAAGTTTTTTTCTCTAGATTGTATTGTAAGAAGCCAATATCCTGGCCTACTGTCCAATAAAACTTGTCAGCGGAGAAAATTGCAAAACTTCACTCAGGGGAAGACCAAAAGAACATAAGTGCCCAAACAGTAAGCATACACTCACTGGAGGATTCCCTAGACCATCACTTAGAATCTATCTATATTTAGTTTTAGATGATCCTATTTGGTTGGTTTCTCTCAGTAGATTAAACTACAAAAAGAGAGGGAAGTAAAAAGCTACTACTAACAGGCACACCAAGAATAAGAAAAATGACAGCAGGAGAGGAGGCAGAAAACTAAAAAGCAGACCCAGAGACATTATTTTATAGAGGGACAAATGGATCCTCATCCCACGAGACATTACTGTATTATAATACTGTACAATAAATAAGGTTGATGCTTATGACTCTGAGTCAAACAGAAAAATGTAAATAAGGTTAAGTACAATGCATCTGAGAAGGCTGAAAAGTATATACTGTGTTGTGCAATCTATTTTATGAGAATTTTCATTAGAGTCTTAAAAGGAAAATTTAAAGTATTGATGCTTTAGGGGTAAATTCTGGGTAAACAGAACAATAATTTGACATAATAATTTGTGCAGTTTTCTAAAAGGCTAGATTTGTTCCCAAACCCACGCAGGGAAAACTCTGCTTAGTTGCTGTTTCTAATGCCTCAGTTACAAAAAGAATATAGAGCTATTTCATTGAATTATTCTAGAAAATTAATTCTTGTAAAGTACTTAGAAATCTTTTGTGAAAATATGAAGTAAAACAAAACATGTTATTTTAAAATTCCGGGCAATATGTACATTTCTACCTTAACCTGTGAGTCATATCATTATCTTATGGCTTTTTTTCTAATTTAAGAAATGTAATAATTTACACTTTTAGAAAAAAGTGTGGTTCTTTTTAAAAATCTTAGATTAAAATTTATAATTTGATATTTATTAATTGCCTAGAGAGACAAAAGAAGTAGAGATTAGATGTAATGTCAACTGGTATGTAAGAGAATTTTCCTCATCTGTGAAGCTTTTTTTGATTACTCATGTCAAATCAGCATATAGTAGACAATATCTATACTGAGAAGGAAGAGAAGCATGAACATTTCTTCAATTTATACACACACAATTGTAGCTATGATGGGCATTATTGGTTGATTTACTTAAATAAAGTGAAAAAAGAATTAAAGTTATACTTAACACTTCAGTTTTAAAAATCAAACTTATTAAGATGAGTATTTAATTAGATTTTCATTTTTCAAAAAGTTATGGATATTCTCATCTAGACGAAAGGCCATCCCACTTTTCCACAGGGTTGAGATGGAAAAGTAGACCAAAATTTGATCTGCTCAAGAACATGCAGAATTCAGTTAAGAGCACAGGAGATTAAGCCATAGAAAATGAAAGAGATTACTTTAGTCTGAAAGGATTTAAGAAGAGTTTTCTCTTCTCAGTTACCTCAGCTCTAAACAAATCCTTAATATGGACACAGAAGGATATTGTGTGAAATGGCATTTTAGGTCCCTCCAGGCTTCCACTACTCCTATTATGTGAATGAGTAAGGTATAGTCCAGGGATCAAATAAACTATTGGGAGATTAATTCTATCTCACTTTTCTCTCCCTTCCAAAATCAATAATAAAAAGGTAAAATGTAAATGCTGAAATAAAGTCACAGTAAACTATTCATCTTCCCATACATTTCATAATCTGAGAATTCTTTCTCATATAATTTAGTCTTTTATATCAGCATTAATAGAACAGTTTTATAAACTTTAATCATTTGTCCTTCTCCTTGGTGCATGCATGCATGAGCATATGTGTAATGTTTAAAAAACTGGAGAGTTCTGGTTAGCATGGCCAAGTAGGTTCTTGCCTCCTCTCATGATCACATTCAAATTACAAATAAATTATAGAACAATCAACCTGGAGAACCATCTGAAGACTAGCTGAATATAACTCCTATATCTAAGGATATAAAGAAGAGGCCACATCTATACTGGTAGGAGGGGTGGAGATATGAAAGGGGTTTGCCTGCATGTGACAGTTGAGCATCGGGAGGGATATTTCATCTGTGGAAATCTGGGAGGAATGAGAAGGCCCAGCCCCATACTGAGGTTTCCCAGCTCAGAGTTCCAGTGCCAGGAAGAGGAGTCCCCACAATATCTGGCTGTAAAAATCAGTGGGGCTTTTTAGAATCCAGGTGAGACAGAAGGCTGCTGGAAACCCAGATGTCATCTTAAAAGGCTCATGCACAGACTCATTCACTTGCAAGCACTCACCCTGGGCTCTGGCAGAGGGACAGCAGCTCAGGAGATACCAGAGACATACAGGAAAAGATGGAGTTATGTGGCTCCAGGACAAGGGCTGGAGGGAGGGATAGTCACCATTACCCCTGTGTTGAGCCCTCTTTCTGTGCAGCCTACAGGGGGTGCTATCTTGCCTGTGTTGAGCCCCCCTCCACACAGCCGATCTGAATTGGCATTAGCCTGGTGAACTCCATTCACTCCACCCTGGTGACTCTCTGGGACTTTGCCCCACTTGACTCGTGAATTTGGGGAAAATATTCATAGCAAAGTAACCAGCTTCACTCAGCCCTCTTTTCAGGAGGCTCTTTCAGCAGCAATCAATAGGCCTCAGATCACAAACCTTTGGAGAAAATTCTGGTGGTAGGCAACAAGCTGCAACCGAGCTATAGCATTTCTTGAACAAATCTTGGGGGTCTACGAGCCTGAGGTGGGCAGCGGCTGGCCTCAGTGTGATCTGAGATTTTTGCCAGTGGCCACAGGCTCAGCACTGGCACCAAATCCAAATCTGCATTAACCTGGTGAACTCTACTCATCCCACCCTGGTTACTTCCTGAGACCCTGCTTCTTCTTACTTGGGTACCACCCAAGGCCCTTTCAGCTGCTAAGTCTTATAGGCAGCCTCAGGCCTTGAGTGCCCTTGGCCTTTTATTAAGCTGCTCCAGGCCTGGTACTGATGGCAGTAAGCCCCAGTTCATAGTATGGCCTCTCCCACATGCCTCTAGGTCCAGCACAGGCAGTAACCAACTGTGAATCACTTTGTAGCCCCTACCAAGTAGCCCAGGCGAGTCACAGACAGTGGCTGACCTTGACCTACATAGGAACCCCTCCCAAGAGGCCCACTGACCTGCCAACAGCAATCAAGGCTTAACTACAATAGGTAGGCACATACAACTTACACAAGGTACACTCCTGGGGCACCTGGTGCTGGTGATGAGGGAGACTGTGCCACTAGGCCACACAGGGCACCTACTATACAAGGCTATCCAGCCAAGACTTGGAGACATAGCAAATCTACTTAAACATAGAAACAAAAATAGAGAGACAACCAAAATGAGAAAACAAAGAAACATGTCCCAAATGAAAGAACAGGAGAAAACTCCAGAAAATGAACTAAATGAAATGAAGGCAATGAACTTACCAGATACAGAGTTCAAAACACTGGTTATAAAGATGCTCAATGAACTTAAGGGCAGAACAGATTGTCTCAGTGAGAACTTCAACAAAGAGATAGTAAGCATAAAGAAGGACAGAGAAATCACAAAATAAAAAACCCACTCAGAAATGAAAAATACAATAATTAAAATGAAGAACACACTAGAAGGAATCAATAGTAGATTAGATGAAATGGACTGAATTAACAACTTGGAAAATAAAATAGTAGAACTCACTTAGCAGGAAGAGCAACAAGAAAACAAAACCCCTGCCCCCTAAAATGAGGGAAGTTTAAGGGACCTCAGAGACAACATCAGACATAACACCATTCACATCATGGGGGTAGCAGAAGGAGGAGAGAGAGAGCAAAGAATTGAAAA